>JALPQD010000030.1:10532740-11049463 GCA_023101885.1 Typhlomys cinereus
CTAATGCCATAAATTGAATTTATCAATACAAGGATTAGAAGATATAAGACAAGTGGAAGAACTATCCCAGGAACTAGAACAAAATTTTCAAGAAACACAAAATCCAAGAAGAAATATAATTAAATCAGAGGATTCACAGAGAAAGACTTAGACGGCAAAAATGAACTAGTGGAAGTTCCTAAAAAATAAAGTCAGAAAAAAATACAGGACAAAAAATCATTTCAAAATCAATAAGGAAAATATCCTTGAAATAAAGTACATGGTTCTCTAGATTAAATTGTCCATAAAATGCCCATGAAGCAAAATGATTGATAAAAAGTAACACCTAAGTGCATCATTTTGAAATTTCAGTGAAGGAGATTCTACTAAGAACAATGAATTATTTGCTTACTTCTTGTAAGTCGCTGAAAAATACAAGCCAAAGGGGGCCAGTTTAAATTTACAAAAGGGGTCTTTGCAAATGTGATGAAGAAACCTGTAAATGCTCCAGGGATTGGGGGTGGGCGAGGCCCTGTGGGATGGAAAGGGAGGGGAGAGGGGAGGGGAGAACAGGGGGTTGGAGGGAGGTGGAGGGAGGGAGGGGATCGTTGTACCTGTTAAGTTTGTATGAGCAGAAATAATAATAAAGATGCTTGAGAAAAAAAAAAAGAAACCTGTAAATGAGATTATGCTGGAATGTCTGGATCATTATATCATGGCGGAACTGAAGTGTGAGGAAAAGTGAGGTCAAGATGGAACAAAGAGGACACAGATGTGGAATGGCCAGAAGCACACAGTACTGGCATTTACCTGAACTCAGAAGTGTTCCGCAGACTCTCTCTACACCCTCTAAGAGGAGCTGGTACCACTGGCATCTTAGCTTAGCTGGTTTAACATTAGCTTTATACTTCTCTCTCCAGAACCGCGAAGTCAAATATTTCTGCTACTGAAAACAACTCTGACACTGTCGGCTGTAAATCTCACACTTAGGAGGTGGGCCTCTGTGTACACCTATCAAGAAATATCTAGCTAAGGCAGGCTCTGGGCAAGCCTGTAGAAGGCTGTCTTGAGTACTTTGGTTGAGGTGGGAAGTACTGCCCCTTGTGGGTGTCACCATTAACTTGCTGGGTGAGAAAGGGAGCTGGCTAGCTGTCTGGCTTTCATCGATCCTCGCCCTCTGCCCTGAACCTCAGGTGGAGTGTATTCAGTTTTCTCAGCTCTTCCTAGTATGATAGACTATGACCTGTAATTGTGAGCAGAGGAAAGCTTCTTTCTTCCAAGTCAGGTATTCACTGCATCAAAGAATTGTGAAACCAACCTATTTGGTATAATTTGTTACAGCAACTGGAGGAAAGCAATGTGCTTTGGAACGGTCGTGAGTCGAAGGCATGTAAAGATTCTGCTTAGAATCAAATAAAAAGAAGGTCTTTACGATTCTCAAGGAAAATGTTTTGCAACCCAGAATCATAATCCAAGTGATCAGTTAAAAAAATGAGAATAAACCAAAACCATATTCAGACACAAAAGTATTCATATTTGATGCACTCTTTCTCAGAAAGTTCTGGAATATGTGACCCCCATGAACAGAAAAGGGAAAAGAGAAGATCAGGGCACAAGAAACAGAAAAGCTCTTATAGAAGGGCAACAAGTGGCTCTTATAGAAGAGATGGGAAGGGGAGATTCAGAACACGGCTGTACAACAGTCTCGAGTCCAGCAGAGTAGGAAGTGGAGGGCTCAGGTCATGTGGTCCCAAAGAAATAAGTGAAACAGAGGCAGCTGGATATGCTTGAGCACGCTGCCAGTACTTTGTTGCACCGATAGAACATCTGAAGATACATTAGTAACAGGTATAAAAGCTAGCCAAAAAGCAATGTTGGACTCTACATTCTAAAAATATAGTACAAGAAAATAAATTGAATGTTTCAAGAATCAACTGTAGATGACATATCATAAAAACAGAGTTTTCCAAGCCATTTGGCAAGAAACCTGTGTCATGCATGCACGAAGAGTATATAGGGAAGAAAAGGAAATGCTCACGTTTCATGCTGTAGAGTAAGTGCATGGTGTTCATGGAAAACAAATATCAGCATGTGCGTGGTATTTAAAACTGTAAATGCAAATGCCAAAAAAATATTTGAATGAGGATGCCATAAGAGAATAAATATTTGAAATGGTGCTGGTTGCATAAGTCATATGATACTCTTCAACTTCTAAAACTATTATTTTTCTTTGAGGCATGACTTTTTTAAAGCTAAGACTGAATAAAAACCATAATGTATGATGAGCTGAACCATGACCCTCCAAAATCCATTTACTGAGGTCCAAACTCACAGTACAGCAGAATATGAACTCATTTGAAAAGAAAGTCTTTAAAGACGCAATTAAATTAAAACAATGTCTGATATGATTCGTGTCTTTATAAAAGGTGAGAAATGAGGCCAAAGCACACGCAGGAAATGCCAAGTAAGCAGAAAGACGTCACCTGCAAGCTAGGGAGAAGAGCCTGGGACAGATTTTTCTCTCATAGTTCTCAGAAATACCAATCCCGCAGAGATTCTGGCCTTGGACTTCTGCTCTCAGAGGTATACAAAAAACTTTTATTTTGCATGTGTAGGTGCGTTAAGTACATGTGTGTGTGTGTGTGTAGATGTATGTTAATGTAGAAGGCGGCACTATGTGTGCTTGTTGAGGCCAAAAAGAGCCTTTGAGAGTCATCATGGATTGCTCTACCTCTTTGTTACTTTGCTCTGGGATTTCCCAGGTGCTGCTAGAAGTTCAGGCTGCCATCATTTTAGTCTGGCATTTTCACATGGGGTCTGGGATGTGAACTCAGGTCCTTTTGCTTGTGAGGCAAAGGTTTAGCCCTTGAGCCATCTCTCCAGTCCCTGTAAATAAATTTTTATAAAACTACCTAGCCTATGGTGCTTTGTCATAGCAGCCCTAGAAAACCAGCATGGCTTTGTGATTATTGTGTTACTTAGATATGAGTCCAGTATGTATGTCTATCATAAAAGAGAGAAGATAAATCCTGGTCCAGGAAATAAGTCCTTGAAAGGTACAAAAAGACTTTCCTTCTAATTTGGGTTCAGGATCTAGGAGAACATGAGCAATGATATTTAGGCCTGGATTCAACACTTTGATCGTTGACACATTCTGCGCAATGCGGTTAGCAAGTTGTTTCTACCCAAGAGCCGGCAGGAAGTAATTTGATCCAGTGAAGATTCCCTTAAAGTAGGTTGAGATAAAAGAGGTCCTTCTGGACAACCGCAAGTTACCATGGTAGTGTGCAGTTATAACTATTGGGAGCTTGGTGATGTTGTCCTAAGTCATAGTCTGTCCTTTCAGTGCTCTGGGAATTGATCTCAGGTGTCAGTAGGTATGACCAAAGAACAGTGAGAATGGCACATTAGAGGGGACTCCCAAGGAGGGCAGCTATTCTAACCTGAATAGAAATAACTGCTGGAACCTTTAGCTGTACAGATAGGACAATGTTTCCTTGTCTGTCCATTTGCAGAATGCACCCTCTTTAAGTTTATTTCTGTGAAACGAAATTTGATTTTAAACGCAAAAGGAACAGTTCCATATTTTATTTGACAAAATTTTAAAGCTTTCTTCCCTCTGAACAATACCCCTCGTGTGCTGGATCCCACCACCTCAGTGGTTCTTGCTTGTCTCTGGCTCCACCCTTTCTCTTTCCTCCTCAGTTACTTTCATCAGCACACATTCCTGATATAGAATCTGATACTTAAAAAAAAAACATTTTGCTCTTGATCTCACGTTCTTCTCTATTCTCAACTAGTTCTCTGTTCCTCTTTACATCAAACTCACTGAAAAGAATGTCTGCATTCACTTGCCTTGCTTTCATCTGCCTTTTTCTCCTGACTCTGCCGCAAACCAACTTTTGTCCCTGTTGCAACATTAAAAATGCCTTTGCCCAGGCCACGGCCAAAACAAGAACCTCTTCCTATGTGGCTGCAACCTTGCATTAAACACAGATGGCCACTCCCATCCTCTTAAAGCCTCCTCTCTGTTTGGTTGCCAGAACACTACATTCTTCTCATTTCTCCCTTTCATCTCCTACCTCCCTTGCTCTGAGTCTTTCACAGCTGATTTTTCTCTGCCTTTCACACTGCTCAATGCCCAAGGGCCCCACGGCTCAGTTCTTTCTATGTTAACTTTCCTTTCTCCTTTCATCCCTTAGGTGAGTTCATCCTAATTCACGACATTACAAAAATCTATAAAATGGGCTACGAAATTTAAATCTCTAGCCTCTCCTTGTCTCTGGAACTTTCCATCTGTGAGTTTCAGTCTACTTATGCCTCAGTTTCCTGTCCTTGCTCATAAAGCCCACCTGTCTTCTATTCTTTCCTATCTTAAGGAGCTGTCTGAGTCAACTGGACAACTATAATGGTAATTTCCTACTACCCTTTTGCTTTAAGACAGAAAGCCTTTAGTGAATATCTCTCTTAATAGAGGTTTTTTTTTCTTTTGCTATTTTTTTCTATGCAATGATAGGAATAGAAAACTGAAAGGAAAAGACTGTCAAAAAGAAGCAAATAGGTGCTTCTATCAAGAATAATAAAAGGAAGAAAATTAAAAAATATAATTTCCATCAAATGCTCCACCTGACGCTCAGTGTACCAGCTCTCTTCAGATATTAAAGTTAAATGGAGGAGTTGAAACCATTGCTGGAGAGACTGAGAAGCAGGAAGGAAGGGTTCTTCTGCACACGTGGGCTCATAAGGGTCCTGGCGAAGGGGACGCACAGGAATAAATGCAGTGACATCTTCTCTTGAGGGCTTCCAAGTCCTGGTAGCAGCAATCTGTTCTGGAAGATGTCAAGGCATGCCCTCCAGGGAGAGGAAGGAATGGTATAATTACTTCCCCAGGGTACATATAACTGAGATTTACAAAGTCCCTTCCTGTTACCACCACACTTTGGTGACAGAGTGAGCAGGCAGCATTAAGTCAGGCACCATCTGGGACCTTTCTAAGCCTGGGCACAGCAGTTGCACAGAGTTCACTTCTAAGAAGATACTGGCACACGTGAGGGCCTCTGGCATCAATTATTTTATGTCTCTACACATTGCCCTTCAATTTTTCCTTGGAGCCCACCACAAATAACAGGTTTTAGCACATCAGGTGATATTTTACTTCCTGAAGCATTTAAATTAATTTTCTATTACCAATGCAAATGTGTACTTTCCAATTTACCCGCTGCACAATAAAACCTAATTTAAAGCAATTAATGCTCATTAATGGCCCCATCTGCATGTTTACCACTTTATCCTTAAATACTTGAGACATGGTATCCATATTTTATAGCCCACTTCTTATCAGCAAGCATGCTTGTCCTCAAGGATAAACGCAACACTCCGTGTGCTAGGACCTCACATCCTTACAGGAAAACTACATTGCTATTAATAAGAAGCAAAACTGTGACAAACAGGTTGAAGGTGCATAGTGCCAAACATACTTGATGCCAAAAAAAAAAAAAGCAAAATAAAAAGTAGCACTAGTTCATTTCCCAGAATTCTCACCCTCCTCCCCAGAATTTTGCCTTTCAGTAGGACTGTCTCAGGAATGAGTGGTGGAAGATAAGCAGTCCAACTGGTTTCCTACTTTGTCCCCTTGAAGAAAGGTTCTGTCAGGTAGGGAATGGACAGGTAGGCCAGCAAGGGTCACTGTGTCACACTCATCACAGTAAGGGAATGCTTTTGTAGGAAACACTCCCTGCGATAACACTCTTTTCTGGTACTATTGTGCTCTTGTGAACTACCTTTATGAGCACCTCTTTGCTCATAGTTTCTGATAAGTTTTCTCTCAAAACCCAGTAACATAATGTATGTTAAACGTTTATGCCAAACCTATTGTCCTATTGTGCAAATCTTGCCTTTGTTCTTCATGCCTCTGTGTGTGTGTGTGTGTGTGTGTGTGTGTGTGTGTGTGTGTGTGTACGTGTCTTCTACTAAATGGAAACCATAATCATAGGTATAGTCAAAGGTGACTATGAGAATGAAGGTGAATGTATAGGATAAATTGCTTAATAAATGTTTGATAAATAGGTATGACTTGTTTACATGTTAGAGGAGAAAACGGAAACAATCAGGACTTTGGAAGTAACAGATATATGATCAAAGCTCTTCCCCAGAGTCTGGTGCTAGACTGTGGTACTATGATGTGGCTTCAGGGCTTAGAGACAAGAACGCTGGCATGCAGAGGACAGGTGGCTCTCTTCAAGGCCCCTACTCCACAGTGGAGGAAGGCATAGGAAGTATTCTTGTGACATTATCATGTCTAAAGCCTGACAGTCAAGGGCTCATGTAACTCTTGCAAAAAAGAAAAAGAGAGTCAATAATATGTTTACAACATTGTAACAAAAAGCAAATTTGGATGAGTTTTTTTTGAATAATGTTACTGAACAAAGATCAACCCATCTGATGTCTATGTTCCTGAAAGACAAAAAAAAAGTTAATAAACGTTTCCACACGTGTGATTTCAGTGAAATTTACATTTACGAGTCATTATCATTTTGTGGAAGGGAAAATGATATTCTGCTTGTCACTGGAGGGGCAGATGGAGACAGACTTTAGGAAGTTGACAAGCTAGCTGACAGAAATGAGTAAAATTTACGTTCCTCCCAACCTAATGGCAAGCAATTATCTCTGAGCTAGGATAACAAATGTGCTTCTTTATCCTAAAACTTGACATGTGTTACAGAAGTTTCCAGAAGGCATATTTTCTATAAAGAAGCAACTGCTTCTGTATTCAACATTTAGTATGAGAGTTTAATTGGATACTGACCCTTTCAGAAGATTTGGTTATAACTGAGATGTTAAGAGAATAGAAAAATCTACCTGAGGTTGTCTATTACTTTCTGATTTCTATTTCTGCTTAAAGATTGACTGAAGATGTAGTTTTATTTTGCTTTCAATATTATTTATAGATTTTTAGCATTAGAGAAATATCATTACTCTCTATATAAACCACAGTCATACTATTTTATAAATATAAATAAAACAAACACAATGGAGATATTTTGTATTTATCTTGCCTTCAAAACTCTTAGCATGAGAAAGATCTTTCAGATTCTTCAATTAAATATAATCTGATGTGTTAAACAAGTGGCAGTTCACTGGTACAGATGATACTATATAACTAAAACCTATTAATATAATACTTTATGACAATTTCAATATCTTCATAAGATGAATTTTGAGTGTTTTGATCTGCAAATTTATTCTGTATGAGGTGGTAAACAAACTCAAAATATAGTCCTGTATAGAAACCACGCATTTCAGAATAAGATAGAGGAACTATGCAATTTAGCTTCATAACTTTATTTTCAAGAGGGTATGAAATATCAATTATTTGAAAAAGAAATAAAAGTTTGAAAATTAAGTAAGATGGAAAAATTCAAAAGTATGCATTCCTAATACTGTGAGATGGAAATGGCCATCCCTTTTCACAGTTCAGTTCACGTGTTTATACAAGAACTGGAATATGACCCGGTACTACAAGACTCTAAAGGCGGCATTGAATAAGAACAATAGGAATATCTTGAGCATTTACAAGTTAATTACACCCCTGCTGTTGTAACATAATGATCTTAATCCAGTAAGTAGTGGAAATAAAGACACATCAGAAATAATTCAGCATGAATGAGAAATATATCAATGCTTTGATGATGGACTTTTGGATCAAAAGGAAGAAAAAAAAAAAAACAAGGACAATTAATCCCAAATACCTACTGTGCACTCAATGTGGTAAGTAAACACAGCAGTAAACAAATGCAAATATACTATATGGTACTGGAAAATATAATATTGAATGGGGTATTTCAGACATAGATAGACAAGTATCACATGATCTTTCTTATATGTAGGTGCTACCATTGATCTCCTGACTGAAGTAGTTGGCTTAGAATTCCTGCAAGAGTCAGAATATTTGAAAGGGACTGAAAGGTGGAAGGGTGTGGAAGTAAGGTTAGTGTAAAGATTTCAGATGAAAAGATACAGGATTCAACAGGTGGTAGAGTGAGGGAGGAAACAGTGGGTATAGAAAGGACTGGGGACTAATTAGAAAAACCCTAATATGATGAGATGCAACCAGATAGGAACCCCCTGTGATATTAATATGTCAAAAGAAATTTAGTTTTTTAAAAGGAACAAGATTAAACAATCCCTGTACAAACACACACACACATGCATGCATGCACATACGCACATATATATAGATATATTATTCAGAGAGAGAGACAGAGAGACAGAGGAAGATAGGACAAAACAAAAAATGCTCCGGGTTGCTCCATCTAGAACTCAGAGGCAATTAAACAATGATGGAAGTAACAGGTATTTGATACCTTTTGATGAGTTGTTGGTCAGAGAGGTCTCAAAGCCCTCCCCCCAACAATATAGGCTTTCTCCATTGTTCTTGCTTACCCTCCAAAAACTGACAGTAAAATTCTATTAATGCAGATGCAACACACGTGGATCATAGGATGTGAAAAAAAATCAGCTGGAACTAATCAGGAAGCTTCTTCCTTGCTGGATAGTTTAAACACTACCAAAGAGTACGACAAAACCTACCAGAGGAGAAAAACAATCAAAGGTGTCATCAATCTGTGAAATTTGAAAGTTATAATAACAATGCACCATGAACAAACAGATTACCATCAGTGTACTAGTGGCATGAATATCAAGGAAACACCAACAGCTTTCTAAGTGGATTTAATACCTGCTTGTCAGAATGGAACATATTCCTGTAACTGCAAACTAGAACAAGAATTTACACAAGGGAAAGACGTAAGTCCTAGGGTAAGAGCAGACTATGAATCTTTAGCTAGGAAGGTAGTACATCAAACTGTTTTGTAAATACCTGTTTTTATACTCATAGACTGGAAAAGTCGTCAACCCCTTCTGCTACAGCAGAATGGAGTTTATTGATGAAAAGTATAGCTCACCAAAGTGCAGAAAATAAATGACTGTGGATTGCTTGTCCATAAAAAGGACATATACATCTCCAAGACTCAGGGAGCATCGCAGAAGAGGGGGTGGTGGTAAGATTGTAAGAGTGAAGTGAGACATTGGTGGCCCAGACATTATCTCCTGGACATGACAGAGTTGTGATATACAGGACTTCAAGGCAGATACATGTACTTATGCAATTCTTACATGGATCTATCATAGTAAGATGAAAGTAGGAAGATCTCAAGATCTACACTTCCTTGAGAGACTGATGAGGATGAAAAGGAGGATGATTTCCTCAATGGTGCACTCACTGATCTATGATACTTGTTGGAGCATGAAGCATGCCAGGCAGATGTCCTCAAAGACAAACTAGATAAAACACAGTGGACCGCACAAGCAGAAAGATGTGAAAAGAGGAGAGAGTCTGGCAAGGGAAATGAAGGATTGTAAAGGGAAAAGGAGCGGGTATATGATTAAGGGGTGGATATTGGAAATATTATGAATTTACTATATTTATGCATGCAACATTAAAAATAAAAGAATGGAGAAATAATAAGTATTAAGTGGAACTTTGGGTGCATAATGCAGACTTTGTTTATTAATGAGAAAATAATAAGTTAAAGAAGTGGGTGATTTTATGATATTGCAAAGACATGATGGTTGGGGGCTGAGGAATCAAAGACCTTGACATATGACATGGAGTAAGACTGCCAAGAATGGGAGGAACACCTCAATACCATGACTGGAGAAAAGATAGAAGGGTGGTTGTAGATGTGGAAATGTTGTTGAGCAAATCCTCCTGGATGTTGTATTGTCTATGCAAACAAGAAGCACCCTCTGTCAGTATTAAGGAGGGGAAGGAGAGGAATTTTGAAGAACTTAGGGTCATTGAGTGAGGTGCATGAACATAACCCAAAATCAATGACTCAGTTTTCAGAATTCCAATCTTCACAGTCTTGGGTAGTATCTCTAGGTGAAATGCTCCACAGTAGTGTGTGGGAGCTAAATGTGCACATTTAGATGCTCCATGAAGAACAAGGTGATGATTTTAATGACAATGACAATGAGAGGTAGTTGGGAAGCAACATGCAAAGCAGTTTGTATGGACTATTTTACTTTTGTCACACACAGCCCTAGCTTTATATTCCTTGTGTAACAGATAGGAGGATTAAGTATTTGTTGTTGCTATTGTCAATAGTTTTTTGCCCTTTTTTGACTTTTTTATTTCCTTTCTATCTGGATCTTTCTCTCTGTTTCTTTCTCTTTCTTTCTCTCTGTCTCTTTGTCTTTCTTTCTGTCTCTTCTCTTTCTCTCTGTCTCTTTTTCTTTCTCTTTGTCTCTCTCTCTGCCTTCCTTCCTTCTTTCCTTCCTTCCTTCCTTCCTTCTTTCCTTCCTTCCTTCTTCCTTCTTTCCTCCTTCCTTCCTTCCTTCCTTCTTCCTTCCTTCTTCCTCTTTCCCCTCCCCTTCTTCTTCCTCTTCCCCTTCTCCTTCCCCTTCCCCTTCTCCTTTCCCCTCCCCTTCCTCTTCCCCTTCCTCCTCCCCTTCCTCTTCCCCTTCCTCTTCCCTTTCCCCTTCCCTTTCCCCATCCCCTTCCTCCTTCCCTCCCCCCTTCCCTCTCCTCCCCTCCCCTCTCCTCCCCTCCCCTCTCCTTTCTTTTCTTTTCTTTCTGGCAAGGTTTTACAGGTTTACAATTCACTTTCTAATGCAACCTGGCCTTAAACTCACTGCAAGCCTTCTTGAGTTTCCTGAGCAGTAGGTTTGTATATATGAGCCAACACACAAGATCTGAGACGTCTTTTTATACAACTTCACCAAGGCAGTAAAATACCCCTATCAGACATAGAATTGAATTGTATTAAACAAATTTATAGAGTAGTTAGCCATCACTACCTGATAGTTTTAGACCATTTTATTTCTATCTCCTTAAGAGATTGGGGAATGAATCAGAAGTTAAAAAACTTGCAGCATAAGCAAAAGAACCAGAGTTTTCAAATCCTATGGGAAATGTCAAGTGGGTATGGTAGTCTACCTTTAATTCCAGCCTCAGAAGGTAGAAACTAGGAATTCCCAGAGCAAGTCAGCTATCTTAGTATCCTCTAGGCATACTCGGGGTTGAATTAGAGACCAAACTTCAAGAGAATAAGGTGAAGATTATTCAAGGGTAATGTTGCAGTTCATCTGCATGGTTGCTGATAAATGACCATCAATGGATTAAGGAAACAAGGGTTTATTCTCTCTTATGATTCTGGTTACAGTTCTCAAGCCAGCTTGACAGGAGAACACACACCAACACCAGGGCTGAGGGAACATACACATAACAGCTGAGAGAGGGACAATCCTTACTTTCCAGACCAGATGTCTAGTCAAGTATACAGAAGGATGCCAACTTTCTCAACCAGGTATTTTATTCTAGTCCCACCCAGCCTTCCCCATCAGCTAGACAATCTCCTGCAGGTTTGCTCTGGGCTTAACTCAAACCATTAATTCTCTACAAATGTGCCCAGAGCTCAAACCCTCAACTGTCAAGTTGACACCTGTGCCCAACTATGACAGTCCACCCTTGTGAACTTGGCATAAAAACATAGCACTTTTAAACTGTAACCTTCAATCCTTGTCCCCACAGATGTTAAAAGTTATCTTTAAAAATATAAATACATTTTATAGATAAATTTAAAATGTTCTCTCATTAAAACTTCAATTCCAACATTTTAAAAGTTCAGTTTTTTAACCTTAAGAATGTATCAAATAAAAATAGTTAAATACTTTAAAATAGATAAAACATTAAAACAGAAGTATCTCACATAATAAGAAAACATTTAAATTCAGATCAAAGTCCAGCAAATTACCACATCCTATACTATCATCACGTAATCATGTGTTCTACATCCTTTATGAAATGTCTTCTACATCACTTGGTCATTTTTAATCAGGATTTTTTGTCTTCTTATTGAGTGGTAATATTTCTTTTAATTTTCTTATTATAAACCCTTCAACAGATATATAATTTGAAAATGCTTACTCCCTGTCTGCAATCTGTTACTGCAATTTTCTTGGTAGTAAATTTAAGTGTACAACAACTTACATTTTTTTTATTAAAAATTTAATTATACATTTTAAAATTTTTTTTACCAGTTCCCTTCCTCCCCCCTCCTCCCCCCAAACTCCCTCCTCCCCCTCCCCATCCCCCAGTGCCTCCCCCCCAATTCCCAGAGAGTCCTTTATTGTGTACGCCTAACTCTCCACTGGGTCCTCCTCTCTGATGACATATAAGGACCCAGTGGCATTTCCATAAGCCCTTTCTCTTGTTCCCCTTAAGCATAAGATCACTACTATGGCTGTCAATCCCTTGCCTCTTTGTCCAATTTCTGAGAATTCTGTCTAGCTCAAGTTCACAAAGATTTCTTTTGTGTTTTTTCTTTAGAAGTGTTAATTTAACCTTTCCATTCAGGTTTAGTTTACTTTTTAAGCTAATTTCATTTTTGATTTTGATATGAAGCATGAGTTTAAGTTCAATAAAGTGTTTATCACCATGACCTTGCTGATGGTCTAATTACTTGCTATATTAGTCACTGAAATAAAGTATTGCATTTCCATTTATTTTTTACATTGTCTGTTTTTCTTTTCTTTTACTTTTTTCTTCAAATATTTGGGGAAGATCTCTATTATTAGTTTTCTCTATTATTAGTTTCATAAAGAGTTGCAATAGCTATAGCATTCTCATACATTCATCTATTAGCACCATGAAACGATGTGAATTTTCTTAATGTTTACATTATTTGACATAAATATTGATAATCCAGTTCTACTACAATTAATGATTCAGTAAACCACAACTATCGCCAAGTGTAGTGTATGGTTTCTGATCTCTTATTTAAGTTCCTCTTCCATTTTGCACAGATTTCCATGTGTGTTGTAAAATAAGGACATGTATTCATTTTTTGCATGTGGATATTCAATTTTCCAAACATAATTTATGGAAGAAATTGCTCTTTCCTTGTGTTACATGAATAAGTATTAGCTAAGGTAGTTTTACTATTGTTAATCTTTCATTGTTTGTTGATAAAAATGTGTTCTATTCAAAGTATAATTTTTAAACAATCTTATATCTATTAATAGGTCCTAATATTACAAAAATTATGGGAGGTCCTAATATTATAAAAATTATGGGATGTTTAAATCATAGATGATAATTATTTATTCTGTACAGTTAATAAATGATGGAAACTTGCTATAATTGAGTTCTTCTGATGTTGCATTAATGTGCATCACACTATTCAAAGTAGGGTCTCTTCATTAAAAGTTTAATTGTCTTTTTATTCCACAACTTTTGTGTGAAATAAGGATACATAATAATTTAGTATAATTAATAGAGAAAACAAATTTAATGACTGCATTCACAAGCCATAAGGGATTAAATAAATATTAGTGCATCTATGAATTAAACAGCATCTATTCATTAAAAGTAGCACTGTTGAATATTTGTTATGACAATACAACCATAGTAATACAAGTGGAAAGAAATATGAAAATATAAGGTTAGATAGGCCAGCAATATATGTATACATATATAGTCAGTACATTTATGACAAAAATGCTACAGAAATTCTGTAGCAAAATAATTTATCTGCAAAAAATGATTCTGAAGCAATTTGATACCTATCTGAGTGAAAAAATTATCATGTCCCAATATTTCACATATTTAAAAATTAATATGCATGTAAATGTACAAAATTAAATTTTGGAGGAAAGCATAAAGGATCTTCACTAAAACCAGAAGTTAGAAAGTTGTTTCTTTATTTGTACCCAAAACTATACCCAGAAAAGAAAAGTGATACAGTACAGTTCATTAAATTAAAGAAAATGATTAATAGTTTGCTAATTTAAAATGTGTTTCACTAGAAGATACCATAGACATAGAAAATAGAATGCACAGAGAAAATATTCATAGTACATCTATGTAACAAAGAACTTGAGTACAGGATAGCAAAACTTTCTTCAAACTAGCAAGGATAAAGCAAATGAACTAATTTTATTTTGATTGAATAAAATATTTGAAGAGATAGCTTGCACAAAAGAAAAATCCAGGTGACAGATCTGTGAAAGTCAGTGTTATTGCCATCTGCCATCGAAATGTAATTGATAATCAGTGTAATACCAGTGCTTCTCCCATAACACAGCTAAGGCAAGATACACAGTAGAACTTTGTCTTCGGTAGCACGGCTAGCGCCAAGACAGGGGACACCATGCTTTTCAATAATTTGGAGTATCTTCAGGCTACCTGTTCACACCATTGTCTGGCATCACATTCATCTTAAACCTAAGAGAATAAGGCAAAGACAGCCATCAACAGATAAGTGTGGAATATCCACTGACATTTTATTTGTAATTGCCAGAGAATGGGAACAGAACAAACAAATATTCATCTGTATGTAAATGAATATGTAAATTATGATATACAGCAGAATAAAGAACAGGCATAAAAATTAATAAGTTACTGATACATGCAACAATGTGAATATATTTCACAAATGTTAACCTTGCTAATTTAGTCACAGAGAGTTTCATACTTGAGCTGCACAGATAAGTCAGTGAATAAGAGCACTTGCTATATACGCTTCAGGTTCTGAGTTCTGTTCCCAAGTCTGGCATGATAACTGATTGCCTACAACACTTATGAGGCAGAGAAAGTCGGTGCTTGGCGCCTGCTGGTCAGCAAGAAAGCTGAGCTCAAACATTGCACTTCTGGTTGAGAGACCCTAAGTCCTTAGACAACTATAAGGAACAAAAGAAGAAATCCAAAGCCTTCTTCTGTCTTCTCCATGGGCAGAAACACCAAAATACACATAATTATGTAACAAAGAGATGGAGAGAGAGAAAAAGGGAGAGAGAGTTTATATCATACAATATGATTTAACTTATATAAACATCAACAAGAAATGGGCAAAATTAACCAATGATAACAGAAATTATTATCTTTAAGGAGAACAGGTACAGCATAACCTTCTAGATTTTTCTGCTCCCAGGGGAGATGTCTAAAGATTTTTTGAATACTTCTGGTGTCAGCACAAAAAACACTTCTTCAAATTATCTCCTCTGTGAAAGCTGCCAGTGATATCTTTAAACCATTAGCACGCACATAAAAACATTTCTCAAATTCCCCAGATCTTTATTTGAAATAATGACAGTGACATTTGGGAATATGTGGCCCAATCTAGCATCTTATAACTAAATGAACACTAGGTTGATAAGCTGATATTCTTTTTAAAAATTTTCTTGCTCTTTTTATAGTTATGCTTTGCTCTTTGTGTTGGAAAAATCTCAGGGCTATGTTCTCTTTTTCTCACTTTCTACTTTGCTATTTGAAGCATTTATTCTCTCTCTCTCTCTCTCTCTCTCTCTCTCTCTCTCTCTCTCTCTCTCTGACACAGACACAGACACATGGACACACACACACAAACTTGGAAGAAGAGTGAACCTTTCTGGTCATAATATATCTAAGTTTTGACACCCTATATCCAGTGCAGACACATCCTGAATTCACCTTTAGAGCACCATGACACTCTTGCATATATAATTTCATTAGTCAACTTGTTCCAGGTATAAAAAGAAGCTGCTAAAATCCAGAGCTCAGAGTCATCAGCCTGGTTTCTCAGAATACACAAGGTGTTGGAGGATCCTACAAGGCCACTGTTTCTGTTGCTGCTTCCTCTATTTCCCATGTCACTAGGAAGGATTCATCATGGAGCTCTGGCTGAGGTTAGAAAACATGATTCTGGTACTTTCCTTGAGCTGAAAACCTTTGCCCCAAACACACGTCTTCCAGACCATGAAATTGGTTTTCCTTGCTTCTGTTGCCCTGGGTCCTTTATTGTAGATTCAGAACAAGTAGAACTCTATGCAAAGAGTGAATTTCAGGAGATGAAACATCTCCTGAAACATGAGTTTAGTAACTAATAACATCTAGACCTGAACTTGTGATTAGTAACCAATAAAATAAGGCTTCAATTAATCAACAAGCTCTCTCTTTCTGAAATATAAGTTCAGTAACTAATAACATCTAGAGTTGAGCTTGTGGTTAGTAATAGGAATGAAACAAGGTCTCCCTTAATTAAAAAAAAAACCATGTGACATAACTGAAGTGCACAGAGCATCCAGGAAGATCAGAAATGGGAAACCTTCTTGACAGAAATCACCCAATTGCTCCAGTGTTCTAGTCTCTTTGGCTCTGCATCTAACATTAGACGTCCCAGCTCCACCCATAATTGCAATTTATTTATCTTGCATTTTAAAATTATCCCATCAATTATTTTTAATAATGCATCTTCAAAGGCAGACCAGAGATAATCTTTATAATCCTCCTGGGCAGTGAGCAAAGGCACAAAAATATTAGTGTAAATTAGAAACTCTCAAGGGGATCATATCTACTGCTGTGCTCCACGCATTATCTAATTTCCTCTTGGCAGCCACAGATTCTGAATCACAATTGTGGTAATCAGAGTTACAATGAAAATGAGCGATGACCTCTTCTACTCCTGTGAAACTGTGCTCAGTCCTATCCTGCTGTGCCTAAGATGCTCCACCTCCTTCAGAAAGAAGCTTTGGAGCCTTCCACACAACCTATTAGAAGACTGACAAGTCCACAGGCCTGGGAGAATGTGGTAGTCACATTTCTTTCGCTGCTGATACAGCTTGCTAAAGGGAGACCTTATGCTTCCAGAGGGGATGTAGCCCATTGTGATGGGAAATCTGATAGCAGCAGAAGGAGGAGGCTGGTCCAGGCCACAGTAATCATCATGAACACAGAGAAATCAAAAGCAAATCCAGGAAGCAGGGCTAAAACTCAATGTGCCTTCCTCCAGCAAGGCTCCACCTCCTAAGGTGCCAGAACCTTTCCAAAGATTAACATCAGCTAAGGATGCAAACAAATCAGTCAGTGGGGATACCTCCCATTCAAATCATGACAGAGATCCATCCCCGTCGTCTTTCTCTTCCAGCCACCCCCCAACTCAGTTTCTGGAAACACACACATCAGAAGAGTTAGGAAGAAACCTGTCTGGCAGGAGCTTGTGGAAAACAAACTGTTAGTGAGATTTTTCAAGCAAAAAGTCAGAATTTCCCATGCAGAGAGGTTCATCAGATATATTCTAGAACTTTAACATAATCTTGTGTATGAAAGAACAAACCTTAGAAGTTAAGAAACTTCAGCTATTTAGGATAGATAATGACAAAAAGATTTCAGCCAACTCATCCATCTTCCCTTGTACAGCACTGAGTAAATGTTTGAATATATGACGTCATTTCTACTGATTCCATATTGCTGGAGACATGCAAGAATTGTCCCCCACAGAACTGAACTTTGAGATGCCCTTTGTAACCCCACTGAACTTCTCTGCGACTCTCCTGAATGAAAACATTGTACAGATGCGCAGCGGTTCTTTAACTTTCTTCCCTTAGGCTAGACTGGGAAGTTAAGTTGATTCAATAGCACAGGTGAGAAACTGGAGCACATTTCACTTTATCTATATCCCTACAGACATTGGTCAGGAGAAAAGATAAGCAAATGGGCTCAGGTGATCTTTTTCTTTCATATTAATATACTTCAAATGAGAAAAATTGTTGGTGAACAAGTCAGGAGGTCTTTTCTTCAAAAATCTCGAAATATAAAGGCTTCAAGGGGAAATGATTGTGATACCCTTTCATGAAGCAATTATATCATACGCATTAACTACAGGTTTTTTCCTCCTAACAACCATGACTTTAGAGAAGACAACCATGGCTGGTGAAACAGCTCAGTGGATAAAGGCCCTTGTGTACAAACCTGGTGACCTGAGTTTGATCTCAGCAGCCTGCGTGATGGAAGAGAGAGCTGACTTCTGAGACTGCTGTCCTCCCCAAGCAGCCACGCCATTCACAGCTGCTCCTCTCCCTCCTTCTCTCAAATAACTAAATAAAATATGTATAAGGGCACATTTCGTGTATGTAAGAGACATACAGAAGAACTTGTATTCTTAAATTGATGTTTAAAAACGAGCCCCATCATGCGATTCGTTATAGATTGCTTGTATTTCAATCAAGATAATTATGTTTTTCAAGTACTAGTTTTCAAAGTAATAAAATTTACCAGGTGGAATGTCACACACATGTACACCCCACACTTGGGAAGTGGAGGCAGAAGCATCAGAAAATCAGGACCAGCTACATGTGAGTTTAAGACCATCCAGGGGTGCATGAGACTGGGTCCCAAAATAACAAAACGAAATGAAAGAAGCGGGTCATGAAACCCTGAGGTGCTTACTCAGCACCTAAGAGTCGCCTATATTTTTGAGCAGCATCATAGAAGATAATCAAAATAAAAAAAAAAAAAAACAAGTGTCAAAGTTTTCCAGTCCTTGGAAAAACCCTACCAGTTTTGACTCAGATGTGAGAAAGTCTAAATCATGTGGCTATGTAACCATCTTAGCTTTAGCACAGATGGGACCTTGGCTTCAGCGATTTGAAATGTGTGTGTGTGTGTGTGTGTGTGTGTGTGTGTGTGTGTGTGTGTGGTGTATTCATAGATAGAGATAGAGATATGAATATAGAGATACAGATATAGATACAGATATGTATATTACTTTCTTTCAGAATAATCGGTCAACTGTCCTAGCCTTGTCAACAGCTCCTTTATGCCTATTATGACATGACTCTAATTTTGACACAATAAGAGAATATTCAGTATATGCTGCTTGCTTTTGTTGTACTGTGTCTAAAGAGCAACCAAATGCAAGTTAGGAAAAACCCAGTTGCTCCTCTTAAAACAGGTACCTTCAGAGTAATTACCATTCCTATCGCTGACTGCAGTGATGTTTTCAGAATGGCTTCCCTCAGAAAGGTCCTCAAAGGCTGGAGGCATAATTCACATCACAGATTTCTAAACACCTCTGTGACTGAATTCAATCTTCCTTTCAAAGAAACATACAGGACAATTTGTTCTGATGCGCTGCACAATCAGGAACAAATAGGCGAGATGCTTTCAAACCAGAAACCTGTGTTTCAGAGATACAGTACAAGGGGATGATAGTTATCTCAACCGCCAGCACCTTTTCTTGGGACACCAAATACACTGAGATACAATTAGACCTTAAAAATGAAAGAAAAAGGACAGGTAAAAGGAAAAGGATGGGAAGGAAGGATATGAAGGGAGGAAAGGCAGAATGGAGGAAGGGAAGAGGTAAGGAAGGAGGGAAAGAAAGGAGGTAGAAAGGAAAGAAGGAAGGAGAAAGGGAGGGAGGGAGGGAAGGAGGGAAAGAAGGAAGGAAGGAAGGAAGGAAGGAACGAAGGAAGGAAGGAAGGAACGAAGGAAAAGAATTAAGAGTATTAAAGGCAAGGAAGTGAGGGGACGAAAGGCATTGCATATGTAACATACATATGTATCTACACTCCAGTAAGAATTAGATAAATATGTATGCACTGATCTAAAGACATTCTATTATGGCTGTATTATATAATATATAGTGTATTTCCTACTTCTTGACAGATAGATATATAATATTAAGCTATTAATATAGCATAACATATGAAAAAATGTATGTATATGATAAAATATAGGCATAATGAGAGGCATTACATTGTATTTTATACAAACATAGACATGTGTGTATACATGCAAATGGTCTTTCACTTACCATAGTGTAACTTGTATCTTTTTTGCAATATCAGAGACAGAGCCCAGTCCCTCAGGCACGGTACACCGAAACTCTACTACTAGCCTAACTGCTCAAAATCTTCACTCGCAGTGTTTTTGAATCTACTCAATAGAAATGTCATTTCAGCTTTTGAAGTTTGATTTGTCTGAGACTAATGATGGATGGTCAATCCTTTCTCTTGATGGGGAGACTCTTTCAGACAGCTGTAGATCATGAGAGAACACTCCAATACCATTTAGTTGTTGTGCTGCTAAATAAGGATGTATGGTAGCTTGTGTGCATTGAATACGTCTATTGTACAATATCTTTAACTTATATGTTTACCAGGATGCAATCATATTGTATGTCTAAATGAATGTCTGGTGTGTGTGTGTGTGTGTGTGGGAGAGAGAGAGAGAGAGAGAGAGAGAGAGAGAGAGAGAGAGAGAGAGAGAGAGAGAGAGAGAGAGAACATATATTATAAGAAAGTAAGAAAGTGTCTGGATCAGTTTCATCTTCCTGTTGCAGAATGAATATAGCATCCAGAGCCAATTAGAGACGCAAGGGGTTTATTCTTGCTAATGATGCTTGGTTACACTTCATCAGCAAGACAGGAGTATTCATAACATCAGGAACCAAGGAAACCGGCAACACCACATCTATAGGAACTGCTGAGAGGGACACTCTTTAGTACCTGGTACCACGCCCGTATGCCTGTGTGCCCAAGGGCACCAATGCACTGGACCAGGCCCCCTCCGTTTCATCCACCTCCCCAGGGAATAGTCCACCCATCACGGGCTGGGTTCCCCCACATCAGTTAGGTCATCTCCCGCAGGCTGGCTCATGGATTTCTCTTAAATAAATGATTCTTCACAGGCCAAAGATTCCAGTCTTCAAATGTAAAGCCGACTCTCGTATTTAAATAGCACAGTGTCAAGTATAATAGTAGAAGTTTAACACATTAGTATATGTGGGAATTCATGTAGAAACCTAGCATTTGCTTTATCAAGTCTTATATATATGCATATGCCAGATATGATGTTTTGAATGCCTGATGTGTATCATTTAAGTGTGAATATGTTTATTCATTCCACAAACACCAAAGACTTTTCTATTAACAAAGAATATATTGTGGGGCTAGAGATCAAGGTGAATATTATATCTGTGTGTGTGTGTGTGTGTGTGTGTGTGTGTGTACAAGAGGGTACTCGAGTTGTGTGTGTGCTGATGGAGATCCAAGGTAACACCGAGAATCATTCTGAATTACTCCTTCCTCTCACACTTGCTGGAGTTTCCAAGGCTCCATCTCATAGGGCAGGAAATACAGCTCACTGCCATTTACATCTGACATTCTTCTGTGGGATCTGAACTCAGGTCCTTTTGTTTTTGAGGCAAAGACGTTATCTCTGAGGCATCTCCCCAGATCCCAGGGTAAATATTATTTCAGTGATCCAAATTAGTATCAAGCTTCAGCTTTAACAGCCATGTCAACAGCATAATAGGTGAAAATCAACATTAGCAAGTGCGCTGGGGTGGGGGAGGACCGGGAAAGGGGAGCAGAGCATGACCTGGCAGGAGTAGGGAGTAAGGAATTATTTCTTGATCTGCTCCTTAGCTCACCGTAATGACTGAAGGAGAAGGAAACGTTCTGCAGGCCAACAGAGAAATGCAAGTTCGCATGAGATGGGAGGGTCCAAAATGTTCAGAAGGGGCAAGTTGATCTTGGCACCTGGAGAGCAGGGAGCGAAAGAACACTGGTGACGTCAGTGGAAACCTGGTTATTTGTGATGCCCGCCTGCCGCACTGCGGCTCCTTCTCGGGTGGACTGGCAGGCGACGGTCATTGACGACAGGAAGTGGAAAGCATTTTAACCAGTTCTTGGTAGATACCTGTCATTGCTATAATCAGAAACAGGATAAAACATTCCAGGAAAAGAAAATGGCATTAGGAAAGGGTACAAAAGCTTTAAAAACAAAATTAGGATAAGAGATCATTTATTTCAGTTCTTGGCACATGGTATTTAATCAATAAATATTGTCTGTATAAGTAATCTATGATTGGGAAATAGAAGGGAAAGGATTTTCATCATATGGGTTGGAGTTAAACTTTCAATCCCAGGTTAAGCAGTTGGGACTTCTTCTGGTAGCCAAAGGAAGGTCATGCAGAATTTGAAAAGGAAGGTGTTTAATACAGAGAATCACTGATCAAAGTGTGGAGAACAAGCACCATGGATCGCTCTGCCCTCAACGGCCTCTCAGATGGCCCTCCTTCAAGGCTCAGGGAACACTGCAGAAGAGACTGTACGATCCTGAGGGTAGGGAGAGGCGCTGCCAGACGGTATCTTCTGGACATGACAAGGCCGCCCTATTCATCCATGAACTCACTTCAACTACGCTGACTTCCACAAGACCTGCACGAGATTTGGTCTGTCAGCCTTTCACCATGAAAGGGACAAAACATCAAGAGGCATTGCACTTTGCTGAAACACAACTGAGGGTAACACCAGATGAGGAGGGGAAGCTGTTTGCCTCAGTGCTAAACCACTGATAGATCATCGATGCTTCAGCAAGAACTCAAGCACATGGCAGGTACAGGCAACCCGGATGAAAGTCAGCGAGCCACATATGCAAAAATGCATGAAGGTGAGAAGACTGGGTACTGTGATAAGTGTCTCTTTCCTCTTAACCTGTGAAAAGGAAGGAAGGAAGGAAGGAAGAAGGAAGGAAGGAAGGAGGAAGGAAGGAAGGGAAGGAAGGAAGGAAGGAAGGAAGGAAGGAGGGAGATAGAAGAAGGGAAGAAGAAGGAAGGAAAGAAGGAAGGAAGGAAGGAAGGAAGGAAGGAAGGAAGGAAGGAAGGGAGGGAGGGAGGGAAGGAGGGAGGGAGGAGGGAGGGAGGGAGGGAGGAAGGAAGGGAGGAAAGAAGGACCTTCATTTTAGTATTTCAAAGACTAGACACTCAATGCATCAAGTTTCTTGTGTACAAATGTAAGGATTTCACTTTGATTTGGCTAAGAATAATTTTCTCACTTCCAGCTTCCCTTAAGTAAAACATCTGCACCTCTGCACACAGCAAACACATGTTGCGGTGGTTAAACCTGTCAGCTTTACAGGATATGGAGCACCCTAGGAGATGAGCCTCAAGGTGTGCCTGTGAAGAAGTTTCTAGACTATGTTCACGAAGGTGAGAAGAACTGCCCTTAGAATGTGGGTGGCGGTATCCCATGGGCTGGTGTCTCTGAAAAACGCAGAGAAGAAATCCAAGCACAGCATGTGCCCCTCTCCTCTTCCTGGCTGCAGGCGCAGAGTGACTTCATGCCCACGCCACCCTGCCTTCCCCACCAAGATGGACTGTGTCCTCCAGCTTTCAGCCAGAAGTAGATTCCTGCCTCTTAATTGACTTTAGATGGGTATTTTGTTGCTGCAATCGGGAAACACCTTCTACACACACGGTGTGCAATTTCGCGAATGGCCGCTGTGGTATCTATGACTTGTCTACTGGTCTCCTTTTGCTTGAGTCAGCTGTCACTTGGTAGCTGTTTGAAGCCTATGTGACATCAATCAATTCTGTGTGAAAGTTCTTTAAGCATGGCTGCACTGGGACAATTTGCTTTTTCCTAGGAGCATCGTGGATGATAAACAGATAGAACCAACGGGAAATGGCTAATTTTCCACAGGTCTCCTTCTATAGCTTACCCTATCCTGGTACTTGTTATGTAGCTCCAGGTGGCCTTGAGCTCCTGACAATTCTTTTGCTTCAGCCTCTAGAGTGTGAGGAGTGTAAAGGCTCTGGGTATGTCCCACCATGCTTGACTAAGGCTGAGTTTTAGTTCTTTAAATACGATTTTTGCTATGAATAACCAGATATATGAAATAACATTTAGATGTGACACCTTTTAATAAACTCTATTTAGCTTTGAGATGCCACATCCATATGGGAATAATTTTGGAATTTTATAGGATAGTCTGTCTTTCTGAAAGTAATTGTAATTATCAAACTAAGAACTCTGGTTTTTCTTTATTTGAAAATGTAAACACCATTAGCAGATTTGCTTTGGGTAAAAATTAAATTTAGATTCCACCCCCCAGTGTCTGTTGATTGCTGTAAAGAAGCCCATCTAAGCCTAGGAATTCTTGTGATAAAGTCTTTTCAACCTAAAGCTATATTCTTTTTAGGTCCCTACTCTTAGGAAAGCCAGGCTGGTGTTTCCAAAACCAAGGTTTGAAAGGTTTTCTCAGGTTTCAGTGAATTTTCTGTCTGGATTTTAGAAGAAATTCTGACTCCAAAGGGCTGTCTATCCTCAGAATGTTGAAATTATGGCTTAGGAAATAAAAAGCTATCACGTTTTTCCCCAAATAAAAATCAGGCTGAAGACAGGGCAACTCTTCCAAAAGGCAGAGAGCTGTCTCGCTGTTTGGGGTCCTCGTTCAGTCTCCCTGAGGGGCCATATGTGAAATGAGGACAATACGGAGACTTGAACGTTCACATAATTGATCCACTTTCATCCACATAAAGGGATGAAAAGTCTCAAATTATTAACAGTCCAGTGCTTTTACAGCTCCCACCTACCACCCGCTTATCGCTTTCAGATTCCCCCTAATTGAATTACCAAGAGCAGTCCAAATGACCTTAGTTGTCCAAGCACTATTTATCACATTTTATTTTAAACGAATTACATTTTTAAAAGAAAAGACGCTCTTCATCTACCTTGCTGCTCCCAGTAATTACATCCTTAGCTCTAATGTTTCTGTGACTTTTATTTTCAAGAAACAACTATTAACTTTCATGGACGAAGCCAGTGACCTTGTTTGGATGACTTCACCCTTTCTGATGACCTTGAAGCCAAAATTACAGAAGCTTCAATTGGCAAGTTCACCAGCATCCAAGAAGGCATGAAAGGGTAAGGGCTCTTCATTTCTCAGCACCAGCATCCTTCATGGAAAGACACATAAAAAGAAAGGGCAAATCCCAATGACATGTAGCCAATAAATGGGAGACTCTTGTCACGGCAAGCGCCACTTCAGCAGTTCATAATCACAATGCATAATGGGCCTGCTTCTCTTGCTTTTCCTCCCTCTAAAGTGGAGCTTTCATTACTGGTCCTACCATTTCTTGCTAAGGATCTTCGGACATCCTCAGTTTCCTCTGAGACCACCTTTCTGAGTCCCCTGAGTTTCATCTTGGCTGTTGGTGGCAGATTAAGAACCATAGATAGAGACACCCAAGAAGCTTCTTAGTTCCAAGTAGACCACTGAGCAAGTAGATTCAGGGGTATAAACTACCAACTTGTTTGCAAACTATTTCCAGTCCGGCAAGCTCACATCACAGCAATTTCTGTGGCATTTCTTTACCCATTAAACTAATAAACAAGTTCAGCAAATATTCTCTTGTCTGGATTGGCTCTGATGAACTGCCACTCTTAAATTTATATGTGAATTAAAATACTATAATTTAATACAGGCTACATCAACTCAATGTCAGTGAGTGCATCAGATGGCCACCTCTGTGGTCCAAAGCTACATCCAAAGCACATAGACCCAAGTTTAACACATCTGAATAGTCTCAAGTATGTCTAGCCCTCCCGGCTTGGCAGTCTCTCTCTCCAGAGCAGAATGTAAGAAGTAGAGTTATAACTAGGAACAGGTCCCAGCAGAAGGAATCATGGGTAGGAGGTTAAAGTTCAGGCCTCAGCTTTTTACAAGTTCTGTTAGACAGTCACTGCACTTTCACAGGCTCCGCCCCGGGATTCACAGGCTCCGCCCTACCAGGACCAGAAACGCAGGCCGCCCCCGCTTCCGCCCGGCGTCTATACCTGGGGTCTAGGATCCGAACTCAGGACCTTCTGCCTGCAAGGCAGAGGCTTAACCCCTGAACCACCTCTCCAGCCCCAGAACCCACGGTTCTGCTGCTGGGAACCCTATTAAATAACACATTTATCTAACAAAAAAAGTAACAATGTAATTTATGTGTCAAGTTTTTCTTTTCAAATGACTAGAGCTTTTACATAAGACTTGGAATAGTCTGGGTTTGGGCAAAGGATTGATAAAGGTTACAAAGCAGAAGATTGCCTTAACCAAAAATACAATTCTCATTGAGATCGGATGCTAGAGCTAGATAACTGTTTGCTTGAGTTGGGTATCCCTATGCTATCCTAAGGCACAGGCATGCTATTGATTTGGACTCTTCAGTTTTGGGTCTCCCGATGAAGTTACAAAACCAAACTTAACCATTTTTCATCAAGAATCAGCTACTAAGGCTGTTTTTACATTCTGTGCTCCACACCCTTGAGACAGCACTCTGACCATCTGACATGAGCCCTTGGGGGCACCCCACGCCCACAGTCTTAGGTGGACTCTAGTAAGACCCACTAGCAAATGTAAGTTCACTGCCTGTATAATGCTAGCTCAGGGATTCCAAAGACTCCTCTGATTAAAAGGATAAGACAAGAATAATTCTATTTTCCTATGAATGCTCAAATATCTGTAAGAAGATAAACACATGTTTTGATCCAGTGTGCACTTCCCTAGGAGACATAATACATGGTTGAAAATCTACATGACAGCACTGCTACCAATCCTGTCTGAGAATTGACAAGAATGAGGACAGAGATGACATTGTTTTTGCTTCATTAACATTTGAAGTGGGATATAGTTAAGGAAGGGAAAAGGGTTGCCAACTAAGAAGGCGCTAAATAGTGATCATATCCTTAAAAAATGAAATGGAACAAAAGAATTTCAAGATAACAACTGAAAATGTTTCCTTATTTTCTTTCCTGGCCTACAAAACATACTAAAATTTCTTTAGGTTGAAAAGAAAGAATACTAGATCATAATTAACCCATGCAAAGAAATTAACGGCAGAAAAGGCAAATATATGGGTAGAGATAAGAAAGAGCATACATGTATATATAATTTGGGTCTCCCTTTTTCTCTTATCTAAAGGACAAGATCATAAAATAATACCATAAATCTCTGTGGGTGAGCACAACTGAACAAAAATAACAATATACAAGTATAATTTCTACTGATATGAAAGAAAGGGGGAAAGTTAAGCTATGTAAGAGTAAACAGTTATGTATTAATGATGTTACATTGATGCAAGTCCTAACTAGACTGCTATACATAAAGTTGTCATTTGTAATCCTGAGGGCAACCACTAACAAAAAATACAAAAATATAGTACAATAAATAAAATAGAAAAAGAAATAAAAACTGTATAGTAGAAAAACTGTATTTATTAATTTTAAAATTCTGTAATGGAGAAGACATTGAAAGAAATAACAAAATTATAGATGTTAACCTCACTTTATCAGGAATCACATTAAAGAGAAATGGAATGAATGCTTGAATTCAGATGGAGACTGGCAGAATAAATTAAACGAAAAGAATTCAAATATACACTGTTAAAAATAGGACATTTTTCAAAGACACAGGTTTGAAGTGTAAGAGTGCAAGAAGAGACAGAGACACAAAACAAGTCCTAATAGTTTTAAATGTGGTTTGATAAAATGGAGTAAATTAAAACTAAATGATAAAAAAAAACACTTTATGTTTAGTTTTGCATCTTGCTTTATTTAATTCTCAAAATTACAAGAAGAGGTTTCAGTAGAAAGGGTTGGTTACACTGCCTTAACTAAGATTAAAAACAAAGGTATGAAATCAACTAAATGCCCTTAATTCCTGAGACCTCAAGATAATGCTGCTTAACCATAGAGATGTTTCTATCCCCGGGAAATGTACTAGTTCGTGATGGTTAATCTCAATTGTCAGCACGACGACATGTAGAATCACCTAGGACATGAGTTTATGGACATGCTTGAGGGCTATTATGATTGATTAGTTGATTTGAGGTGGGAAGAGCCACCCACTGTGGATAGCGCTGTTCCCCCGTATGGATTCTGGGCTGTATCAAAAGGAGGAGTCGAGCCGAGTGTAGAGCATTCACCAATCAGTTTCCTGTCTGTGCAGTGTGACCACCTGCCTCCTGCTCATGATTCGCATTATCTTTCTTTAGGAAGTTTCTCATAGGATGGACTTGCTTTTTCCTGTAGCTTCACACCCAAGCGGGCTAGAGATGGAGTGTGAGCAACTCGCCCAGCTTCCCCTTGACTCCCCAGACTTTAAAGGAAGAGAGCCCCGAGGACTTGGAACGCTCTCAGCCCTGGGAAAGCCAGACACAGACCCACGCCGCCAGATTCTCTGTCCGCCTGTGATAAAGCTGTCGCCCAGGAGGCAGGAGACCACTGCCCAGTCTGCACTTGAACGATCCCTGGATGGCCTCTAGCCCTCGCAGACGGTCTCCGTGCGAACACAGCACTTAGCGACCTCAAAGCACCATGGAAACACCATGCAGAAACAAGGTGTATCAGCACAGGCCTTGAAGAAAAACAAGGACTTTGTCACAAAGCACTGATTCTTGGGAAAGAAGTGAAGGTGTATTATTATTTGTTTACGTGGTTATTTTGCTCCTTGTATGTTGCCGAATCCCCACAGGGCCAGCCAGGGAAAGCGGCGGGAAACGGAGGGAGCCTCAGGACTCCAGGCGAGGGGCCAAGCCAGGGTGAGTCACCACCCAGACCCGGGCATCAGGTGAGAAGCAAGCAGTGGACAAGTTTGAGCTTATATAGGGTCAGGGGTCCAATCAGGTGTTGCCATCACTCGGCTGAGAGGAGGGGGCAGCCACCAATCATTTAACTGTTTACTATGTCCATTGCAGGGGCAGGTTAGATGGCCGCTTCCCATTGGTTGTTCATCCCTCCGCCTGCATGGTCCTCTATTGGGACATGTCTGGGGCATGTCTGTACGTGCCAAGGCTTGTCTGTAGCCGGACAGCCCAGGTTAGGGCCTCCCTGAATCGATAGTGCCACACTTGCAGAAGCCAAATAGCCCATAAAAGTTGGGGCCTTCTGTTTTTGCTCCCAATTAAATATACAGTATGTTGCAAATGTTGCTACCTAGAAAGAATTCAATAAATATTTGATAAAAAAAATGCCTTCACATTCTTCACCATATTCACTGTGTATCAACTGCCTCTCTCATTCCTTTTCGTGATTCCAAGATGACTCAGTCATGCAAGTCACACACTGTGACCAGGCATTGTGTCATCCTAATGAATCTATAGAACATGATTTTGAAATAAACACCGGCTCTTTCCAGAAAAAGAGACACACGATAAGAGAGATGAAATAACTTTTCCCAGTTCTCAAAGTTAATCTCTGTATAACATGCACGAACCACTTTTTTCCAAACTCATAAATCTGGCAGAAAGAAATATTGCTGTATCTACAGACAAAAATGTTAGGTGCTTCTGAAACCCTTCTCAAAAATGTGTGTCTTACCAATCAGAAGAGGCAAATATTTTCCTATCTGATATGCAAGCAGTCTCTGTTGGATCTGTTCCTGATGAAGAAAGTTCAAATTAACACCCAGGGTCATGCAAGATTACAGTGTTACAAGAATAACCTTTGCATTCAGCAAACACTTGCGAGAGGTTTTTATCATAAGTAATACAAACATCTGAAGATTGTTCATTCATTCTTTCACTTTGTAGGAGGCAACCAAGGAAATGATTTTCATTCCTTTCTTTAACTTTTATTTTATTTGCCCACCACCTACACTTACGAAATCATTGCTTCGTTCTTTTCTTTTTGAGAGAAAACATCCTCAGGTTCACATGCATGATATTTAAATGAAACTCCCTAATGCAAAATGCAATTTATCTTCAAACGGCAGAAAGGAAAGGGATAGAGCCGAAATCTTCAAATATATAGATACAGATTCATAGCCCGCTAGCTTCTGCTGATCGCCTGTCCCGCATCGACTCGTTTAGAACACAATTTTCCAAATGCCACTGCTTTCTGGGATTCGAGGGAGGGGAAGAGAGCAGTTTCATTTCATTAGATTTATGTCAACTCCAGTTTGAGTTTCTAGCAATGGGGACTCTTGGAAAAAAAATAGGCTGGGCTTCCCTTCAGAGCTTCTCAACTGCTGCACTCTGGCACCAAGAGGCACGAAAAGTAAATAACAGCTCATATTGCGCCTTGGGCCAGAGGAAGCCAGGGACATAGGATGAGAAATCCAGTGATGTGGGCCGTACCCCAAGTCCAATGGTGCACTGCTGGTTTTTCAGTAGTTAGAACTGCACTGTGGCCAAATGGCATCCCACACTCTCCGTCAGCAACAGCATCCAAAGTCAGGCAGTGTGGAGGGAATGTCTAGAAGTGATGTTGGCCGTGGGACATGCAGTTCTCTTATCAGCCCCATCCTTACTATGCATTGAGAACCTCCTACCCATTTCCTACACTAACCAGAGCCCGCTTGCTGTTATCAGATGGCAGCTTGCACTGCGTGCTTTCCTCACTTGGTGAAGTGTTTTGTGTTTTGCCAGTCAGAAGCACATTTTGCAAGTCCTTGGCAAGCAAGACTGTACTTTCTTCTTGGCTTTAAGCATTTGTGGAAGCCATATGACAGCAATGGCTCCCAGGGAAAGCTTCAGATTTCATAAAATTGTTGATGAGGCAGTGGAGATTTTAAAGGATTGCGCTTCATTAATTGAAGAAGCAAGCGGACAGAAGTGCTAAGTGAAGCCCAGAGCTCTGGATTCACCTCATCTGAGGGTCATTTACTGATCCTGCCATTCACTTCCCTCCTTTGGACTTCCACAGTCTGAGAGGAGACTCATACATATTCATGAACTTGTAACATTTGCCTGACTCATAGAATTCTCTTATCTTACATGGATGCCCTGGGGGTGGAGCCACTAAAACACTTACATCTGTTTATGATTCTGATATCCAGCCAAGGGTCTGAGAATCCAGAACAAAACAAAACAAAGAAAAAAAAGGTTGTTATGTGCTCTCCACTCAACAACCCATAGATTCTGCCTTTGAGAAATCTAGACTCCAGTCATTGATCTATGTATCTCCAATGAGACTGGAGGTGTCATCAAGCTGTGCCCTAGGTACACTACTTAAGAGGAGGATCTGGGGAGCAGATGCTTCTGAAGTTACAAAGGACACCCCAGAGCTGTGTGTGAGGTCAGCTATGTGAAGGACTCGAGGTGTGTGGAAAAACTAGAGCATACTGCTAGAGCAGTAGAGTAAAATTAATATAATGTCTAAACACATTGGGCAGAGGAAAGTGTGAAAAGAGTTTGCCAATGCCAAGAAACATAGTAGAGATGATTTCGCTTGCATAAAACATCTAGATACATTATATGCCAATGAGAAAGTAAAGACATGAGATTAGAATTTTGTAAATGTCTATTACTATAATCTGCCCCTTTTATTAAATCAGACAATGGGCCCTAAGGAATTGTATTGGAATTTTCTCCAGAAGTCTCAAACTGGGGAAGGAAAAGGCTGGGATCCAGGTGCCAATTGGGGAGCAGCAGGCTTATATCCTGGGAAGAGACTTCACACAGGGCTGACAACTGGCAGGACAGACCGGAACCAGGAACCGAGATCATCACGTATCAATAAAAAGTCAATGATGAGCAGGATATACCATGATCCTTACAACTTAGTTGTCTAAACCTCTTGGCTTCCATTTGAAATTAAGCCTCATGCCAGTATCAGTGGAAGGTGCTAGTAGGGTTTATTTCTTCTGCCTTCCAATATCACCACGTTGAATGAATCACTTAACAGGGGGCCTAGGTTTAACTTTTTACAGCTGCCAAGGCCTACATCTCGACTCCCAGGATTCCACTGACACTGCCTTCGTATATGAAGTCAGTCCTCGTTTACTGGTCGTGACTTCAGTTTAAATGCCGGTTTAAATCAGGCCAGATCTCTAGCTGAATTGATCTTTATTTAGTATTTGGGACACAAGCTATTCTGATTTTCAATTCTTCTTACTGATGTCTCTTCTCCACGCCTCCTTGCCATACCTAACAGCAGGGACATAGGACGTGCAATTGCAGAATGCAGGGGCAGTATCCCCTCCTGTCACAAATGAGAACCACTGATGTCATCTTCTTGGATTGCTACAAGCAAGTAATAACAACCAGACAACCAAAGCTTCCTTCTCACAGTGCTAGCCTCTGGAAGACTAAAAGCAGGAAGTGACAGTAATGGGGCTAGTCTCTGAAGTCTCTTTCATAAGGTCAGTAATTTTGGTCATGAGGACTGTTTCCCTTCCCTAATTATTTCCCCTAAGCCCTGTATTTGCTACTTTTCTTCTCGCTGTGGTCAAATACCTGCAAGCAGCAACATAAAAGAGGAAAAACTATTTGTGCTCACAGGTGAAGGGACTAAAGATGGTCAGGATGAGGAAGGCATGGTGGATGTAACTTCGTGGCAGCAGAAGCACGCTACTGCTTGCTCACATCTCAGGGGACCAGGATAGGGCAGGGGACAGAGTTGAGCTACAAAATCTCAAAGTCTGCATCTAGTGACCCATTTCCTCCAACTAAGCCCCATCTTCTAAAGCAGTCATAACCTCCCCAAAACAGTTCCACCAGCTGAAGACTGGGTGCTCAAACACATGAGACTATGGGGGAAATTGTGAATCCAAACCATAATATGTGCTTTCTCCAAATACTATCACCATGAGGATTAACCTGCAACATGACTTTATGGAGAAGCATGTTGCATATCCTCTCCATAGTATCTACCTGCACAACATGTATAGCTGGGGCTGCATAAAAAGTTTCAATGAACACCAAAAAGTAGACTTTCTAAGGTCAAGGAACTTACTATCAATACACAGTGTTGAAAGAAAAGTCCATTGTACTCTTGGGCTTCTGAGTCCACTTCTTAAAGTTGAAGTAACAATTTATTAATAGATTTCTAATTTTCTCCCCCCACTTTAAAGTATTCCCAGACTCTCTCCCCTCCAATGTCTTTGGAGCACATCATAGTCATTTAAAGAGTCTACCTACCATGTAGATCTCTGTCCCTAAACCCACCTTCTGAGAATAAAGATTTCATTCTAAAGGAAACAAAACCATGGGTACTTGCTTCTGAAAAAAGCCGAGATTTATTTTGCTTTCTGCAGTTGCTCTTCATTTCTGCCTTCCCTGTTGTGTTGGTATATATGCCTTCGCTTGCTATTTCTCTGTGAAAAGTCTCTGTGAAAGTCTGAGGAACACTGGTCCCGGCCGATGTGCACACTCATGCTGGCGGATTCGTGGGATGAGGCTGGAATTTGCTCCTCCGAATGTTGACTCACTGCAGGGAAGAGGCACACTGCCAACCTTGTTGCTTTCAGGCTTAGAAGAGTGACAGGCGAGCTCAAGATGAAAGAGCAAGGAAGGAATTAAGGAGGCTCTGATTACATGTGTGGCTGGCGGGCACAGGGAGGGGAGAAACGCAGACAAGTGCCCGGCTGATTTCACTGCAGACGCGCACATCACACCTGTGTGTTCCCTGCTTTTTCCTTCCACTGATGTCTTGCCTGGTGCATTCAGATGATGTCCCATGTGGACAGAGGCAGTGTTTTCCTTAATCCTTAATGCGATGTACAGCCTGAGCTCTCAAAGTGTCATCAACACTGGAGATAAAAAAGAGCAGGTCTTATGGAGGCCTGAGCCCCGCAGGAGCGGACAAGCCAGAATGAAGCCTGGGGTTCATAGAAGCATAAAAAGCAGGCAGAAGGGTGGGAGAGAGTGGGAGGGAATGATGAAGGGAAGGGAGGAGATGGGAGGGAAAGTGGAGGAGGGAAACTGGGATGAATACTCAATATGTTTGTAAAAGCAAGAAAAAAATCACTTAAAAAAAGAATAGATCTTGCCGCTTAAAGTAGTGACTTGAACCTAGAAAGGACGCTGCTTAGTGTGTGAATCCAGTTGATATTAGGTTCCACTCTGAGAACTCACCAGGTAGTATGTACAGGGTAAGACTCATGATCCTATCTTCCTTCACGCATATATAATGAAGCCCCTAGAAGTATCTGAAATACTCTTTTTTTAGAAAAATAAGGTTGGTGCCTGTAACTGCCTTGCAAAGATACCACAAAAATTCTAAATTTTCATACAGGCTAGTACTTTCACTGCAAGATTATTTCTATCCTTACTCTAATTGGCATCATAAAGGAAGTCAAATGAAAGTTTGAGTTTCAAAAGTTATATAAGCTATTATTTTATCCTGCCCCCCCCAGGTAATGTTCCACAGATTAATATTTTCGAATTAGGAAATCTCACTTTCCCTTGGTTTCACCTTACTTCTTGTAACTGTAAGAACATACCTTAAGACTTTATAATTTATAAAGACCAAAAACCTTTCTTACACTTTGGAAGCTGAAACCTACATGCCTTCAACTATCTCTACTCACACGAGATGAGACATCAAAGAGGTAGAGTGGAGGGATTACCATACTCCACCAACCTATCTTCCTTAACCCCACTGTCACTCAGTGAAGTGGGAGTAGGGGTGTCGTGGTCTAATCACCTCTTAGAGTTGCCCCATTTTAATATTGTTATTTTAGGGATGAAGTGTCAGCAGGAATTGTGGAGGGAACACAAACATTCAAACCACAGTAGCTCTAATCAGCGGAACATGTCTTTGCTCCCAACTCAACCAAGATGAGCTCTGCCTTAACTAGATTTCTGAATCTGATGCATGCGCATAGGGTTGTCCATAGGCAGCCCCTGTGCTGTTCAGCAAACCTGATCTATCTTTTTCTAGAGGCTATCCTAAAGCTCACGGCACTGGCCAGGACACCTATCATTGCTGGAAATGCGTAAGACATCCATGACATTTGTGTCAAAATAACTTGGGTTCTTGAAAATTTTCCATTATCTAGAACAAAATCCTGAGTTGATAACTAAGAAATATGACATGTAGCCAAAACACACTGAAGTTAATTGTTTTTGTAGAGCTTAATAGTGTATCTTGGGCACAGCAGATAACTATGACATGGTACTGACTTGGACTGAGAATAAATCTCTAATGACAGCACAACCTTCATAAAAGTTGGTGCAGAAAACAAGAAAAAGTAAGTATTTCTTCTTTTATAGGGGCTACTTAAAACTTTCTTGTTTTGCTCATTAAAATTTAAGACTACTGGACAAGGTGTTTTCTTTTGTTCTTTTGAGATCTTTTTATGGATGAATTTATTATTTCTATAGTCTTTTATCTGAACGGGTCATAGGGTGCTACTTTCAGATACAGGGAAGGCTTGATTGACCATTAATAGATACAGCAAAGAGGAAAGGCCCGTAGATTTAAACTACCATAGAACTCTATTCTTAGTCTATTTCCAAGCTATCTTTGGAACTACAAGAGATTTCTTGAAATATCAACACACCCCTAGCTCACCCAATTACCATATGACTCTACAGAACTTTATTTTCTTACAGGAAATTAATAATAACCCATTTCATACATATTAGTACTTTCACAGTGAGCTTTTTTCTGTATTTTTTAACATTTAAGAGGACTGAAAGTCATTGATTACTAAGTACAATGGAACATTATACTACTAAAAGATGAAAAAGTCAAAATTATCTTCCTTCCTAGACACACTCTAATTGGCACTATAGAAAAATCTAAATCAAAGAGGACTTCTTGTTTCTGACATCCTAAATTTTTCGCAACAATTTTCCCTTTGATAAGGTCCAAAAGGGTGATAATAATAATTTTACAAAAGCATATATCTTTCAAGTTATTTGTGATTAGTGAGCAAGGAAGTAATTCAAAATGAAGGGAAGCCCCACATGGTGTAAAAACCAAAGCTCAGAAGATGTAAGTTAGTATTAAAATCATAGTGGTCCCAAAGACTGAATCTTATGATGTTGTCTCTACTTGGGTTGCTTCATGCAAAAAGAGATATGGAGTCATGATCTGCTCACAGAAACTTCAGAAACTCCAACATAAACCTCAGACCCAAAAGAGAAAAGTAAATGGTAAACAGTCTTCACCCTCAGGAATGGGCAGCAAAGAAACTTGTCACTAGATATGAGGCAAAATATGTCTTCATAAGAATCAGTAATCATAAATGAATCATTACAGGGACTGAGGAATTTGTGACCCACATTCACATTTGTTCTGGGAATTAGAAAATCTCAAGCATAGAAAGTAATTAAATGTGTATCCAGTGGTCCTAAAAACTCTCCCCAGAAGAACATTAGAGCATGCTGTGAAGCAAACATTGCTCAAGAGAATTCTAGGAAAAACAAAACATATCCAGTTTAAAGCACCACACATGGATACGGCTTGCCAGAATAAGAGGCTGTAGAATGTTCCACACTGTTCGAGGTTTAGACATGAGAAAACTTCTGATTTGAATATACAACTTATGTTTTAAAAGAACATGTTAGGTAAGTTTGAAGTTTTAAATGAAATTTAAAAATTCAGTTGAATAAAATTATAGTAAACACAACATAGCTGAAGAGAGAATTAATGAAGCTGGGTGTAGACGTGAAACCTCAGATCCAAAAAGCCCTATTACCATCCCAAAGCTTGGTAAATAAAAAGAAAGCTGCACTTCAGCATAGTGAAAATATATGACTGGTGATGCAAAATGGATATTTAAAAGAAACTAGAGAAAAAGAGCATCACTTAAAAAAAAACTAATGACTGACTTTTAAACAGAGCTGAAAATACTAGAAGACAAGGACAAAGTATATAGAGCCATCAACCAACAAAACTAACTTTTCAAAACAAGGGCAAGATAAGGACATGGTGAGAAAAGCAAGCCCATAAGTGTTCATTATCTAGACTCTTCCTAACTGAAATTCTAAAGGACATGCTTCAGGAAGAAAGACAATTAGACCAGATGGAAGGTCTGAGATGCAAGATTGGGCTCTGAGTAAAGACACTGGCAATGTACGATGCACACAAACAAACATCAATGTGCTAAGCAATTTGCTTTGGGAGGGTCTGAAGATGCAACAAAACAGGTGGAAATTAATGGTATGCAAGTTGGAGGAATAATCATCACAGTTGGATTAAGCATTGTGAGATTTTTGTAACTTTGAGATAAGAGTAAAGAAACAAGTAGCTTTAAACTATGATAAGTATGAATGTCAAAATATTCCACAGTAACTGTGAAAAAATAGACATAGAGAATAAATGTAAAAAATAATTACACAGCTATAATTGAAAAGAGAATAAAATTGAGGAAAATTTTAAATAAGATGGAAATCGAACAAGAGAAAAAAGCAACTAAAATCCAATTAATCATCTAGTCAGTATTATAAAGAAGGGTAACACCTAGTGTGTACAGATTTCCTTCATGAGTATAGACCTGCGTGGTGTGTGTGTGTGTGTGTGTGTGTGTGTGTGTGTGTGTGTGTGTGTGTTGTGCGGCATATGCATACAAGCCTGCACATTCTGAGCAAGGGAGGATGCAAAGTGATGACGACAATTTGGTCAATAAATAAATTTTACAAAGAAGAGAATATATTCTAATGAGAAAATTCCAAGTTATATAAGATTCCTTCAAAATGATTAAAAGTTTAACCATTTAAACATAATATTTGTTAAGTATTAGAATTACATTGAATTTTATTGACAAATTCACCAAAATACTAGGAGGGTCTAATAAGGTCTTTCAGAACTGAATTTCCATGTATAGAATAATGAAATTAGATCCATATCTCTTACACTACACAAAAAAGTTTTAAACTAAAATGTGCTAGAAGTCAGACATTTGTAAAACCTGAAGTTGCCAGAGGAAAATAGGCAAAAGATTTCAAGATGCAAGCACAGGAAAATGATATTCCAGGTAGTATTCTAGTAGCACAGGAATACTTTGATATATATGCCCACACCCTACAATGAAACTTTATTCAGCCCTAAAAGAAAATTAAAATCATGTTATTTGCAGAAGAATGGATGTTACTGGAGATGATTGCTTCTAGTGAAATTAATCAGATGCTGAAAAACACAAATATTGCATATTTTTTCTTATATAAAGAATCTAAAAATACACAAGGAATTACAAGGTAGAATAATTGAAGATGCAGAGACCCCACCAATAAGTAAAGGAGAAAAACAGATAGTGGTGGCAGGTTGTGAGTATGAAAATATTAAACAATTACACATAACATTATAGTGAATTCCATTACTTTCCAACATCATATATGCCAGTATACAAAGAAAACACTAAAATATCTCTGTCAAAACCAAATGCAGTTTACAAACAACTTTTATACTCATGAATGAAAGATCATAATGAAATTAGCATCATTTACATATGCTAATTTCGAATGTTCAAGATATAAAACTAAAATAAGAAGGATTAGAACTGTGCACTTTGAAAACAGCCATTTGAAGATACATCTGAAAACGCATGGATAACGCAAGGAATCATGGTGATACTAAAGAACTACATATTGTAATTTATGTCACTGATGAAAAAGTGGTGAGAGAAATTTAAAATTAAAAGCATGTACATAGCAGAGCAAAACATTTAAATTAATGACATAGATTTCAAATATAGAATGTTAGATACGGAAACAAAGAAAAATTGCAAATTGCAGCTGCAGAATTTTTAAGGCATAATAAAGAACTAGAAAACAAATGTACACAGAAAGAATCAAAATGCTAAAAGCCTTTTGTTAAATATCAACAAAACAGGCAAGCCACTAGTAATTTAAAAAGGGGAAGATGATGTGAATCATAGCAGAGATGAAGTTAGCATATAACTTCAAAAGTAGAGGCAGCTTCACAAAATGGAAGGATATCACATACACTTATGCCAATAAATTTAATTTCCAGAAGAGGTAATAAACTTTTAGAACATTGAACTTATCAAAACTGGCCTAAAGAAAATTAAAAGCCCTATCTAGTTATGTAATTAACAGTGCAATTAAGTCCATAGTTTTAAATCTCTGCATTCATAAAACTCTAGTCCAAATGAATTTATAAAGAAATTTACACTCAATGGAGCTGGAGAGGTGGCTCAGGGGTTAAGCCTCTGCCTTGCAGGTGGAAGGACCTGAGTTCGGATCCTTGACCCCACCTATAGATGCCAGGTGGTCGCGGTAGGGTGGAGCCTGTGAATCCCGGGGCAGAGTAAAAAAGGAGGTGGAGGTGGTCATGGTGGTTCCCGAATTCGCCCGTGGTTCTACACATATATACACACACACATGCATACACACACACGCACACATGCACAGTTGAATAAATAAATAAAACTTTAAAAAAAAAGAGATTTACACTCAAGAAGTGAAAGCACTAGTTATATAGCTAGTGTCTCAGAATATAAACTAATAGATATTAATCACAGATAAAGCTTACAAAATTTAAATATTAGTAAATAAAAACATTTTTATCAACATTTTTTGGTTTTTCTCTCCCACATTTTATTTTTTTCCCAATCATACAAGCTCAATAGGTATTCCTGTCCTCTCCCTTCCTTCTCCCCTCCACGGTCCTCCCTTGCACTCTCCCCCCTTTTTCTTTTCCTTTTACTCCTCCCGTACCCTGGAGCATGCTTTTGTGTGAATGCCAAACCTCCCTCAGTGTCCTCCATCCTAGTGATCAAGAAGTTCCCACTGAGCTACTGATGCATCATAGTGATCATATGTTAGACTTAGATCCCAGGTTGGAGGAGGAGGAAGAAGAAGAGGAGAAGGAAAAAAAGATGAGTAGAATAAGATGATGATACTCATGAACAATTTCCCTTCTCTCCTGAATATGATAGTTAGAAAATTGATGAACGCACCACCTCAAACGACTAAAGAAATAGCATAAAAGAACCATGAAACTCCTGGCTCAGACTCTGTGTGTTCATTATCAAAACTAAGTGAAAATATCTGAGGAAAATACCAACAGAAAAGATGCATTTTACTTAACGGAGGGGGTTTATGAAAATGGATGCAATAAATGTATTATTTCAAAGAAGTTACTCGGAAGTCAGAACAAAACAGTAATGACTCCCATCTCTCTTTCCTTAGAAAGATGAGAAGTCTACCAGTAAAGCAAGCAAAGAAACATAAAAAGTGGGAGAAAGATGTCCTTATTTCAAAAAACATATGCATTTGAAGCATTCACTCATACAAAGTATTAGAGTTTATGAGAATTACTTTGAATTTTTTTATTTATTCAATTGTGCGTGCATGTGTGTGTGTGTGTGTGTGTGTGTGTGTGTGTGTGTGTGTGTGTAGAATCACGGGCGAATTCGGGAACCACCATGGACGCCTCCACCTCCTCCCTGTTTACTCTGCCCCTGGATTCACAGGCTCCGCCCTACCAGGACCAGAAGCACAGGCCATCCCCGCTTCCGCCTGGCGTCTATACGTGGGATCTAGGATCTGAACTCAGGACCTTCCGCCTGCAAGGCAGAGGCTTAACCTCTGAGCCACCTCTTCAGCCCCAAGAATTACTTACAATACTGATAGAAATAAAATAAATACTCAAAATTATCTGAATTTCCACACCCCAGCTATAAAAGGTTAAAAATATTTTAATTATGCTTTAAAATAGCATTAATATACCAAGGAATAGGTTTAACAGTTATCATGTGGTCTTTGAGTAAAATAATAACTGGCATGTAGTACTTTGAATTTTTTTCAATTTAACCACAAAGTCTATAAAACAAATATTCAATAGGAATACAAGATTTACAAAGAGAACAACTCAACACTAGATTTAAGACTCTGTCCACTGTAGGAAATTAACATCTGAGCCTATAATTTTGGCCAAAATCCCATGATTGGGGAGCCCATAAGTCCTAGGAAAGAACCTACTACTGTTTTTTTCCTAAAAGGTCATGGTATCAAACCACATTCTAAGAACATAATTCCATAATCATAGAGCTATACTGCTCTTGATTGTTCTGAGATAATCCTTTTTGTAGTGGACTACAGTTAATAGACTTACAACTAGATAAAGATGCAGAGAAGTGTTTATGGAGTGCTCAGCCCTAAACAGGTCACACCTGCACCATCTCCCGACCTCACCCTATCTCCAGACTCTGGGAAGAGTGGGCAGAAAGACTGCAGGAGCCAGAAGGCCTGGAGAAGTGGTGCCAAAAATAACTTCTGGACATAAAGGGTGATTATGCTCTTGAGCGCATTGCAGCAGAAGCTGCCTGCACAAAACATTCACAAATTTTGGTCTTTCAACATTTTCTCATGAAAGACAGAAGGGCTCCTGAGGCCTCGCTCCTTCCTGAAGGGTGACATTCACTTGCTGGGAAGAGGGCTCCACTATTTACTCAGTGGTGTAACCACTGCTAAGTTGTCTATGCTCTAGTAAGTAGTCTCCCACACATGCTAATACAGGCAACACTCATCAAACAAACTCAGTGAGTTACACACACACAGGTGCACACATGCACACACACAAATAAAGACATGAAAGCAAAAAGGGACTTACTGAAAATGAAAATTAAATGCTTATTGAATTATCTATCAAAATTATGATGATCTAAGTATTCATCACATAATAAGACAATAAGATGGCAAGTTAAGCACACGTAAATAAACCTGGGACTTAGGACAGAGAGTGACCAGAGATATGTAAATAAGAAAGACAAGAACAGGCAGAGTTGAATCTGTAAACAGAGAAAACACATTAATAGTGCTAGAAAATTGCATCTTTCATCACTTACCACACATTTAAACTAACCTAAGAATATTCAAGGTCAACATGGGTTAGTATCTTTGTAAAACTGCTGTGGAAAAATATTTATACATAATAGCAAAATATCAAGGAACCACTGATTAATAAACTCTGTTGAAAATTATCATCACAAAGAGAATCATAAAGAAAACAAAATCACTATCATAAATTGGAATAAGTCCTTTGCAATAGACACATATCAAAAGTCAACATCCATAATATATAAAGATGCAAAAGACATAAAAAAGAACATAAAGTAGGCAAGTGCCAAAATAATGTATACTAAATGCATACAAATGTATGACTATTTTCATCTTATTGATTAAGGGAACTTAAATTAAAAATATAAGCTGAAGAGGCCATTGAGAAGATTCAGCAGATAATGCGGTTGCCTGCAAACTTGGAGACCTGAGTTCAATACTTGGAAGCTCACAGTGGAAAGGAGAAAACTGACTGTTGAAAGTTGTCCTCTGACCTCCACCCATGCACCAAGGAATGCATATTCTCTCTCATCCTTCTCTTGCTAACTATCCCTTATGTGGAAAATCCTAAATTGGAAATATTTAAATATTAAAGTAGCAAAACAGTAGGGATATAGCCTTCGATTGGTACATAGACTACTTGCCTGTCATATACAAAACCCTAGGTTCATCACCCGCATTGTATAAACGATTCATGGCACGTCTCTGCAATGTCAGCAATCTGAAGGTGGAGACAGCAGGATCAGAAGTTCTAGTTTATCCTTGACTATACAATAATTTGATGCCAACCTTGGCTGTATAGTACTCTATCTCAAAAAAAAGTAAATGGCAAACTTTTTTTTTTAAATTAAGTGATAAAGGGAATGTGGAGCTATGGGAATTTTCATACAATGCCATGGAGATTGTGAATTGATATAGTTATTTTAGCAATGACTTTATTAAACCTTATAAAGTTGGGTATGAATGTGGTTTTCAGTCTAGCAATTTCATTTTTGGATAAAGACCTAAAGAAACTTGTAGAAATGTGCACCAAAGGGCTATTGGTAGAATGAAATACAATGTAAATCAGAATAAAGAAAAGTATATACGTTGCTTCAGTGGTAGGTTTTCCAACTATTTAAATGATTAATATTCGAACATAATGACATATTCATGTAAGTAATACTGAGGAAATAAAAGCAAGCTTGAAAAAAGAATACATTATTTTATTTATATGAAATATAATAAGCAGACAGACAAGCTGGAAATATATATTGCTTACATATAGCTCTCTCTCTCTCTCTCTCTCTCTCTCTCTCTCTCTATATATATATATATATATATATATATATACACATATATATGCAGGCACAAAAAAATCTAATGGTGTATTCTCAATACAGAAGTCTGCAGAGTTGCCTGCGAAGGAGGTGTAGTTTCTGTGATCAGAGACTGTGGAGCATTAAGGTAACTGCAGACCAGAACAGGAAGACAAGCTTAGCAGGAGCAGAGGCTAGTTGCCAAGACATTCTCTTTGGCCAAGCAATTTGCATTTTATAGCTGAGAGGAAGACAGGAGATGCTGTCTTTAGCCTGCATAAAGTCAGCCAGAGCTGTAACTTCATCTGTCAGGCTTGAAGTCCGTACCACTAAAAAAAAAAAAAATGCTGGATCACTATGTCTTCCTTGGTGCCTAAGAACCAAGCATGCATGCAAGGAAGTGTGTAAGAATAAATGTTCCCTGCTTATGCCAACTCACAGATAACCTCCTGAAAAGATTTAGGTTTGAATCTTGACGTCAGCATCACCAAGGCTCCACATGCTGCAAATTTGAACAGCCAAAATTCTTGTCTAGACAGTTACTGAGATTTCTGCTTCCTACCTTTGATCCCATTCAAACGCTTTGTGCAATATCACCAAATAAAGCTCCAAAGTCATCCAAGAAGTACCAAAGAAACATAAGGGGGAAAAGTCTTATCCTGCAAGAGCCCACATAGGATAAAAGATTAGTTCTTTCAGGATTTCACATGGTAGAACTAAAAGTTCTAGAATAAAAATTAAGTATATCAGAAAAGGATAATTGAAATTATGTAAGAAAATGATGAACACTACCCAATGTCAGATAGACTGGAAAGATAGCCATGTGAAGCTTCCAGAAAGAAAATATTTGAATGATAAATTCTGAAAGAAGAAACTGGCAAACAGGATACATATGAAGACAGAGTATGTGAACGGAGAGAAGCTGGTGATGTGTTGTTTAAAAAGCTGAACTGTGAGCACGTGTGTGAGTGAGTCATAAATGATATGATGGCAAGGCTGATTTCAAATAGAATCAAAAAGAATAGCATTTAATATGTGGACAAATCAGGCAACAGCTTAGCAGGCATGGGGGATGTTTCTTTTGTTATTTTTTTTTACTGCTATTAATTTCTCAGTCAATATAAAAAGTAGTGGTGTGTGTGTGTGTGTGTGTGTGTGTGTGTGTGTGTGTGTGTGTGTGTATGTGTGTGCGTGTGTATCAGAGGTCCTCTGTGGAGGACTGAGGGTGACTTCAGGAATCTTCCTAGGTTGCTTCTACCTCCTTTTTACTTTGCGCTGGGATTTCCCAGTCTCCACCAACCAGACTGGAAAGTGCAGGCATCTATTTCCACCTGGCGTTTTTATGTGGGACCTGGGATCTGAACTGGGGACCTTCTGTTTTCAAGACAGAGTCTTAAGGTCTGAGACTTCGGTCCCAAATAAGGTGATTTTTAAAGCTGCTTGGCCAATCTTTGTCTGAAGCCCTTTCTGTTCTTTGTCTAGGCGTGTATTTTCTTAGCAGTTTAATCATGTTAAGAAGGTCTTTTAAATATATATATTAGAGGTTTCCAAACTGATGATGGGGATAAGGAAGTGAAGATTAGCCTGAGAAAGCAAAAATGAACCTAGTCAGTCAACAACCTAGAGTAACAGACACAAAGAAATGCAGCTGAAAAGAGGAGACGGTATTTTTTTATTTCTCTTGAGTACATACTTCAGACAGAAGTGTTGTAACAACCCCCTTCCTACTGTGGCTGCTGCTTTTTTTTTTTTAAACTCATGGAGTTCCTTCTCTAAAATCATAAACTATCAAAACCTCTTTGTTTGGGGAAATAACATGGGTGAAAATAAAACATCCCATTCTTGCCTAGAGGATCTAAGTCATGTTGACACAGAAAGTAGCCTCAATTTCCAGTCAAGGTACCGAACTTCAAATAAGGGGGTATCTGGACACACTGTTCTACATCTATCTAGCTGTGTAGTTTCCAAGGAAACGGACCTTAGATCCACTTCATCGTCTAGACTTTATGTTAAACCTTTTGTACACAGCTCTCCTTTGTTTTGAGCCTATACACACACTACCTTATTTAAATTCCACCTAAACTCCATTATCCCCCCCTCCAATCCTATAAAAACATCTAGCTTTTCCTTTGTTTAGAAAAAGCCCATAGTTCTCCTGGTATAAAAACATCTCCCTCAGTGTCATGGTGCAGTAAACTCTTTCTGGTGATCTTACACAGATGAGACTAGGGCATAAGACAAAGTAAGGTAAACCAAGCAAGCTATTATATGAAATAATACCCTTAGCACTTGTCTAGAGTCATCTATAGAGAAATGTGAAAAGAAAAAAAATTAGTTACTTGAGAGGGGACTGGGGAGATAGCTTAGCACCGCAGCATTTGCCCCACATGCAAGATGACTAGCATTCAGAACCCCAGACCCCAGGCTAAAGGTTAGGTGTATGTGGTAGTCCTCCCATAGTTCCAGACTCAGGAGGAAGACACCAGGAATCCCCAGAACAAGACTGCTATCCAGACTCACCCCATTGACCAGCTCTGGATTTGTTTAGAGACTCTCAAAAAGAATAAGGTGGAAAACCAAGAAAGGACTATTTTCAGTTATCAGCCTCAGGCCTCCCTGTGTATGCATACCTGTGCACATAGGTATGTGCCCAAACACAAGGAAACTTTACACATCAAGTCCCCCAGGATATAGGATGATGAATAAGGATGTTCATTGGAAGCAGCACCTTGGAGAGAGACAGTGTTGAGAGAGGAGACCTCATATAAATCACCATGGCAACAGGAGACTACCAATTATACAATAGTGGTCATGAATATCAAGGAGACAACCAACAGCTTTTTGATTGGACTCAAGACCCGCTTGTCAGATGGTATGCATCTCCGTTACTTAAACTAGAACAATAACCTGAAAAAGGGGGGGAAATAGATCAATAGGAAAGACAGCCAATAAACCTATAGGTAAGAAGACAGTACCTCAAACTGCTCTATAGGTAGCTGTTGTTATACCCATAGAATGGAAATTTACAGAGGAAACTTTTGGCTCTAAAGCCGGAGGAGTGAAGGGAAATGCACATATCAGTGGGGTGGCCTGAAGAGAGGTAACTTGATATACCATAGAGGCTTGAGCCCCCTCAGGAGTAGACAAGCCAGAGTGAACCCTGGAGTTCACAGAAGCACACAGGCGGAAAGGTGGGAGGGAAAGGGAGAGGAGAATGATGGAGGAAAGGGAGGGGATGGGAGGGAGGAAGGAGGGAGGAAAGCTGGGATGAACACTCAATATGTTTGTAAAAGTAGAAAAAAATAAAAATGAAAAAAAAAACAAAGAATACAGAAAGGGAATCACAAACCCTTAAAGACGAAAGCTCTCTTGCTACTGCTGCAACTGTACATACACTTTACAGGCAAGCATCGTTCTTTGTTCAATCAGGAAGCCAAAGGGGCTCCGAGAAAATTGAGCCCGACCTGAAACAAGCGCCAACGCTCACCCTGGGATCCAGCTGCCTCCCAGGTCTACGCTGAGCTTCTTGGCTGTAGTTTCAGCAGTCAGTTGGCAGCCACAAATATCAAGTCCTGATCAGTATAATCCCCTCAGCCTTCCAGTTCAGCCCACTGCTAGAAAAGGTGGCATCAGGAAGATTTCCTATGTTGGAAAGAAAATGGTTAGACTGAGCCTAACATAATATCAGTTAGAATTCCTGTTGCAGATGGATTTAGCCTCTGACAGGTTACTGATCATTTATGCACAATGCAGAAGAAAAAAGATTTCCCTATAATGAAGACAAAGCACAATTCAGTGACTTCTGTAATTACTGAGCATACTTATTTTTCAGATGGACTAACTAATGACCACATGTCTAATATACTGGTATAGCACAGGTACATTAATTAATGAGCAAAGCATACTGGAATCATAATCCTCTAATATCCTGTGCTCAAGAGATTTGCCTGTGGGTTGTATGACTTCAGCTAGAACCAATGAGAAGAAAGTCAGACACTCGATGTCCGTGGAGCTTCCTCAACATGATCTCAACACAAAGTAATCTAAAGGTAAACCTTGAGAAAATCCATACAAAACCAAAAAAGAAATCACATTTTACAGAACTTGAAAACTGCTGTTGCAAACTAGTTTCTATTTTTCTTTTTCCATTTTTATCTATCTATCTATCTATCTATCTATCTATCTATCTATCTATCTATCTATCTATCTATCTATCTTATTTATTTATTTATTTATTTATTTATTTATTTATTTATTTATTTATTTATTTATTTATTTATGTCTTCCACTCATCCAAAGTTGATAAGTACCCCATTACCCTCCCTCCCTCCACCCCTCCCTGGATCCCCTTACTCCCTCCCCCCTCTTCCCTTTCCTTTCCCCCCTTCCTCCCTTTCTCCCAGTGCTCCCTCCCCCCCATTCCTGGAGCATCCTTTAGTGTGCATGTCAAACTTCCCTCTGGGTCCTCCTCTCTGATGAGGTGTAAGGACTCAGTGGCATTGCCTAGAGCTCTTTTTTTGTGTTCTGCTTTAGTATAAGAACACTATTGTGGCTGTTAATCCCTTGCCTCTAAGAATCCTAGTACCTGTGATCCATGCTAGATTTTGGGGGTTCAATGATATGCTGGTAATTGAGGAGGTCATGCAAAGTCCTATTATGATTACTTTGGCCCTAAATTGTATGGAGTATCTTGCATATCGTTGCTCCTCCCCATCTTTAGGCTCCTACAATCTTACCGCCCCCTCTTCCTCAAATTTTACTGAGCTTTAGGATGGGGAGAGATTAGGCTGGCCTGGTTCCACGTGGTTGATGTAGAGTCTCTGATTTTCTGAATTATGGTTTGTTGATTTTTTTTTTCAGTTTTGCTGCTCCTGCACTGCACTTGGCTCCATCCTGATGGATATTGGATATCACCCCCTGGCCAGAAATAAAATGCTATTAAAATAGAGTCTTATTATAAGAGTAGATTCAAAGATAGATGGAATAAGAGTAGGAGACTGCTGTGAGGGAGGGTTCAGTCTCCTATTTGCAAGATGGTTATCTTCTATCTGCCAGATTCTATGCCCTCCCTTTCTGGTGAGATCATATCCCATCAGACACAAGTGACTAGTAAGGAGAATCTGCAAGCCCAACCAGATGTCTCATTACTTACTTGCAGTCCTTGATGGTGGCCTATTTTTTCTGCTGTAGCATGATCCCCTCTCTCCTTGTTTCTGGTGGGGTCCTCCTTCCCCTTCCCTCTCTGTTTATAATCTTTGCAATTAACTCAAGCACAAAGGTAAGCCACAGAATTGGAGAAAATCTTCACTAACCACTTATCTGATAGAGCTCTATTATCCAGAGTGCACAAAGAACTTAGAAAACTAAACACCAAGGAAACAATGGCCTTGGAACTTAAAAGAAATTTTACCAGGAAAGAAATTGAAATGTCTAACAAATTCTATTTTTATTTATTGTATTTTAGGGGGTTATGATCTCACTTTGTAACCCCGTCTGGTTTGGAATATACAGTGGCCCCTTCCCTCAGCCTTCTGTGGGAATATAGGTGTGCCCCCCCAAACCCAGTCACTAACTAATTTGGTTTTAGGTTCCTCTAGCTTCCTGGCAGTCCATTTGCATGTTTTCATTAAAAGGACAAGTGACATATTGATGATCTTGATTTAATCATTTTCTAAAGCAAAGCAATGAAGTAGGAAAACAGGGAGGAGAAATCATTCTAGATAAAATATTCAGAGATTTCTAAGGGACACTATAACAGTTAGGTGTGTGCACACAGCCCAGGTGAGTCAAGCTTGGCCTCCCTCTCCAGGCCCAAAGACACCTCCATCACCCCATTCCATACACTCCACCGAAGATGAAAAGCACAGCTCATCTGCCAGTCTCTACAAGTGTCGGCTTGGCATGAAGAACATGACAACTTGCTTCTCAGAGAGGGGAAGAAGCTGCCAATCCAGTACTTGTTTATCTCACGGACAGGACATTTTTGGTTGTTTACACAGATCCTGCCAATGATACATTGCTGGGGTTCTGCCACCTGCCAACCTTGTCCAACCTGCCCAAAGAGGAAGCTATGAGGGTGCATGTGCCATCACCGTAGAATATGGGATATTAAAATAAAAAATATTCCAGCTCTTTGATTTCCTCTGATTTTGTGGGTAATACAATAACCAGAATGAGATAGCTGAAACCAATAAAATCTGATTTATAGCATTAAAGGCAATCTTTATAGCACTTATTTATGGTACATTACATCTAAAATCCAATTTCACAGGCTGCTGTTTGAAACTTTCTGTTCAATCATAAATACACTACATACACTGCACCTCAGCACCATGGAGTTAGATTATATAAATGCCCGTATCCCCAGAAGGGATTAAAGTTTGGTCACTATGGTGGTGAGTGAGCTTGACAGCAATTTTCCTAACCAACTCTTCAACCAAGCATCAGTCAGCATTCGAAAAACATGGGAAATGATGACACTATCATTATACCAAAAGAATCAGATAGTTCTATGTCCTGGAATGAAATTAATTGGAAAGAAGTGATAGAAAAATGGGATAATTGATGCTCCTGAAGGATACGCACATTAATGTCATGAGATACACTCTCAGCACAACGAGCTAAAGTACTTTCTTGCATGACACCATGGGTATTAACAGAAGGCACATGGCTAAGCCTATACATGGTACTTTGGAAATATAACCTTAAGTGTCTACATTCACACACTTCAATGGAGAAAGACTATATTCTGTTCAATTACTGTAATCGTTGTCAAAAAGAGGGCAAAGAATACAATTTGACTTTCAGCAAAGAACTGTCATTTGAATTTTAAGCAATTTCACTTTAGTTGAAAAAGGTTTGTGCCTTAAAAAAAAAAAGTCCAACCTAACACACGCTTTGCTTTATACGTATGAGATCAATGCAAATGGAGAAGTTGATGTGTCACCTCAACTGACAAGCCAGCAGACTTGTGAGAGGTTGTCCACCCCTTGATATTTAAGTATTGTCCTCTAAATACAGCTCAGTTTCACCATCAACCATAATATGTGCCATATAGCTACCATGCATCCATCACATGCCTTCTATACTTTCCTTCTAAGTCACTCCAGAATATAACTCAAGATCAGAAGGTACATGATAAAAAGTGGCAATAATGACACACAGACTCAAAACCAAAATAACTACTAGTCATTAAGGCTTTGTGAAGCTGGAAAATGTATTATGATCCCAGGATTAGAGCTGGATTCTGGGAAACCTAAAGCTGATACAGTCTAAGAGTCACGTCTTAATAAGAGAGCCAGATTTCAAGCTCAAAATGATGGTTAGGTTTATTACTATTATTACTCAGATATTAAGGTCCCATCTTAAAGCCTTCAGTTGAAAGTGAACGGCCACAACTAAGGCTTTTGCTGACTTGAGTGATTGGTGATGGGGTGAAGACAGCTCTGGTTCTTCCTTGACAGCCCAACCCTGCAGCCCAGAATGTTGAAGAAACGTAGGTGGAGATGGGTTGCCTGAGCTGTAGCTTGTGATAAACAAGCTCAAGCTTCTCTGTGGAAATCTGTGTGGATGTTGAGTTTCCCCATTGTCACAAATGAATTAAGATTTGGGCTGTGGTACTTAACTAATCTGAGGTGGGATGCTATTCTTAAAGGTTATCATCCCTGGATAATTTGCCATATCAAGAGAAGACTTAAACAGGTGTTAAAAACTAGAGCATTTGAAATTAGAATCACCAACAAGGCTTGTGAAACCAGATAGCTGGACTCTACCCCCATTGTTCAACTAGATTTTGGAGGATGGAGGTGCTGGCCTAAGAATTTTCCAGGTGGTATTAATCACTTGAGAAATCATTCACAACTGCTGGCTTAGAGAAACTGAATTAATTCTAGTATCCTATTCATCATCGTCTTCATACAGTGTAACCAAAATGCGGATAGCTAAAATTTTCTAATTATTAGCACCTCTAAATTATTGCAAAGCCTCATGAAAGCCTCAGGCTGAATTAACAGCAGCTAGAATCCAAAAGACACTAAGCAAAAAGCAAGCATTACGAACAATTATTCTGGAAGTACAGAGAGATTCTTAAAATGTAATTCAACCATGATAAACTCAATATGTTCATATTAGCTTCAACTACTAGAGGATTTAAAATTGTTAAGTAACCGTAGTTAACACAAACTCACACAAATACCCAAATTTTCATAAACTAATAGAAAAATAGAATCAATGAATATGATAAGAAGCCAAGGAAAGGGATTTGCAATGTGGAAGAAGCATTGCTCAGCGGCTGAGGGCATGGAATGTCATTTGAAATTGAGTTAGGAGGCCTTAATCGAGGTATTTAAATGCATTCTACAATAGAGTACAACTTATACTCTGTATTTAAGTCTGATTCAATATAATAATGATGAGCTTTTATTACAGGATGTCTACTCAGTGATGTCCATGAAATGATTGTAGACAAATTATCTCCATGGCATACTACAAAAGTCATATCCATAAATTAGTTTAAGATGCCAGTGCTAAGTATATTAAGGTTCCAAAGACTTCAGTTCACTCTAAACTCTTACGTCTCAGGAATACATTACTGGAAAGGAGAGATGGTCCTTTTACCACTATTATGACATTCTTTGTGCCTACCCTTTAGTAGACTACAATGTTCTTTGTCTATTCAATAATGATTTGTTGACACCTCCTAGATATGAAGCAAAAATAATTAATAAGCTGTTGATTCAATCTTCAAACACTTCAACTACTCTTTGTAGACTTAACTTGAAGAAAGGAAATAGAATTATTATAGCTGTCTAGCAGATCACCTCAGAAACATAAAATAAACTAATCTCTGGGACATGAAGTTCTTCTGATAGGTCTGTGTAATTGGTAGAAACATTGGTCAAGGGTTCACAATGTGATCATGTGATCTTAATATTACAAAGTGAGAGTTTTAAGAAATATTTAAAAATTTTGTCAAGTATTTTCTGTTTCCAGGGGCAAGGATTTGCAGGTAGTATCAAGACGAGTTAGTTTTTGTGAAGGAATTATAAAAAAGACAGTAATTGGTGGCAATGCTCAACATGAGATGAAATGATGAGATTTTATAAACAGGAACTTTTTTTTAGAAAAGAACTTTCAGAGACACTAAGGCAGTCTTTTATCTAGCATAAGGTGAAAGAAAGCTGTTTCCTTAGAAAACATAACATGGGGAGAAATTAATCTTAGCTCTGATGCTTAGTCAATTATTTATTTCACATGTCAGTATACAAAGAAACTATTAATTCTCAACATTGCCCATAGAAAGCAAATAAGTACACATGTGATAGATTTCATCAGCAAATATGTGATAAATTCCACAATAAAATGGATATATGCACTATAATGTCAACATTTGATACCATTATTGTTTTCTAAAAGTCACTTCTACAAAATTATTTTGCATTCCACACTTCAAGGGTAGTTTAGTAAATTTCCTTAGCTAGTGTCAAAAATTTTCCTCAATTTACAATATCTGAAAAGAATGCTTATGATCCTTTGTTAAAAGATAGGTTAGAAAACCCATTTAATAAATGAAAAGAAATGAACACCTAACAGAAGCCAATCACTTCAAAGGAACAACTGTTCACCAGGACAACTCTAGGTTGCATAAATGGAAAAGTGTGAGATGTAGGTTTGAAGTCAGTTCTTAGTACAGTCCATAGGAAGAGATATGCCCAGTCCTTGAATGTTCAGGATGCTGTGTCCATGTGCACCTTATGACACAGGTATTAAGCCTTCATACTTCACCAAACTCATCTCGTGTGTGTGTGTGTGTGTGTGTGTGTGTGTGTGTGTGTGTGTGTGTGCTTGAGTACATGTGTGAGTGTAGAAGAGGGCACTGTGTGTGCCTGTATTATCCCAAGGGTGATGCTGGGAATCACCCTGCATTGCTCCTGCTGCTTACAAGGCAAAAGCTTTAACCCCTGAGCCATCTCTCCAGTCCATCACCAAAATCTTCTGATGGTTGTGTTTTTTTCTGCTTCATTTATTGTAGCCCCAGAACTTTGACCTAAAAAGGGCCTTAGAGATGATTTTTCTCTCCTCTATCAACTCATTTAGAGATATGATTTATTGAGGTCCAGTAAAGTTTAGTGATCTACACCAGGTCTGCACCATAATGATGGATAGTCCATGACTGAGTGACACCAGAGTCACGTGACTCACAGCCCATCAATGTCGCTCTCATTGTCACCTGATTCATGATCATGCAAAGAGCTCTGCTTCTTTGGGAGACTCACATGATCTCAGTAACTAGCTGAACCCATGTGTCTTCTTCAAAGACTTTGTAAGAAGAGAAAACAGAGGTTTAGATATGATAGTTTACAGTAGATATCCTTTTTCTGACACTCAGAACTACTGAAAGAAAGCCAGCAAAGTAAGCTGAAAATTATCAGCTTTATGAACTGTAACGCATGATACAAATGTAAGGGAATTTTTTGAAATCAAAAATAGTTTGAAACTAAAACAAGTTGTGTGAAATTTTCTTCAAGAGAAACCTACATGCCTTATCAGAGATGTGCAGGATAACAAAAAATCTATGCAAGACTTTACGCACAGAAAACTGATTTGATACATCATAAAAATATGAAATCTACAGGTAAGTGAATGGAATTGGAAAAAAATTATACTGAGAAAACCCATGGCCAGAAAAATAAACTTTCTCATACATGGATCCCAGCTTCACGTCCTCTAATTTGTTTGCTTAACAGGGAGCACCTATAGAAGCAAGGAAATTGGGAAAGGGTCATGGGAAACCCTCATGGGAATGCAGAGAGGTGAGAAGGAGACAGATGAAGAAATCCTGGGGGGGGGGATTGAAGCAAGGAGAACAATGTGGAAATGGGAAGATAAGTAGGGAAGATAAATAAGCCCACTAATAACATAACTTTTAAAAGAGGGAGGGAGAGAGAGAGAAGGAGAGATTTCAAAAGAGGGAGGGAGAGAGAGAGAAGGAGAGATATTGAATAGCCACAGAGACAGAGACAGAGATGATGTCTTGCAGGCTCGATCATTATCATGGGTTATTAGGCAAAAGTCCAGTGCCAAGTGTGAGATACCCACTTAGAAGTTTGTTTGCTGGTCAGGTCTTTCTAAGTACTAAAGGCACTGCCATAGCTTCTGATTAGCTATCAGAACTAAATGATAAGACTCTGCTCCTGAAGAAACACAGACCATAGTTGCATGGCACAGAAAAATCAAGCTAAACACTCTGCTGACTCCCTTTCAGAGTGCCAAAAGTTTCCACGAAACTTGCAGGTACAGAAAACGCATCAGTAGTCTTACCAGCTGGGGACATGTCAGGAGCTGTGGGGGGACTCAGGAGTAGTAGATACCATCAAGATACATTGTAAACATGTGTCCCACTGTCAAAGAATAATAATAATAATAATAATAATAATAATAATAATACATGTAGATGTCAACTATTATTTCATTTATAAAGTGAATCTGAAATAAAAACCCTAAATTTGGTAAAAACTAAACCACCATTTATAGAACTTTGGTTGCTTTCTAAGACCGTACTAAAATGTCAATTGTGCAAGGAAGGAGTTAAATAAGACCGTGATTTCATATTTCCATAATTAAGGCAAATACATTTTAAAGTGCCTATAAAACGATAGTGCATTAGTTTATTTCCTGCTAGTAATTTTATACATATGCAGTTCAGAGCTTTCAATAGCCTGATAGCAATTTATGGAGCTAATAAGAAATTGGATTTTCACAAATTAATATACTTTTCCCCCATGAAACACCAACTTGTAAAAAGATTCACAACGTGGGATTTTTCTATTATTCATGCCTGCTCCTCTCTCTGGGAAGCCTTCACACAATCATCATCAACAGTATCCATCCACTCTCACAACCATCATCATCAGTGTCCTTTCACCTCTACTTCACTGCATTCCTGATCTGGTTTTCCAAATGTTTCCTAAGCCTCTTTAAGTAGAAAGTGTCATGATGCATACTCTGGCTAGCCTGGAATTCATGATGAAGGGCAGGAGGGTCTAATAGTCACCACGATCCTCCTACTTCTAGCTCCGAAGTGCAGGGATTACAGGTGTTTGCCAATCTTCCCTCACTAAGCCTTTCCTGATGCTTATCCCTCTTTCCCAGTGATGCAAATGACCCTCATGCTCCTGTTTCTAGTAACAATATCTGTACTTACTTCTATGCTAGTTTCTCCCAAGACCTTGAAAGTTCTTAGATGAAAGAATACCTTATGGTCCTAACACTGCAGCCTAGCAACTGAAATGAGGAATTAGGCTTTGCTCACTTTGACTCCTAATATTCGTCATCAAATATCATTTTATTGACTGTCTCCCATAGTGCAATTAAAAGGAGAAATTTTCAGAGATAAGTTTTCTTTTGATTAATTTGCTAAACTCAGCACATGATGATAAAAAAGCAGTCAAGTATTTAATATTTAGGTTTTACCGCTGAGTTTACAATAGCAATGCTTTAATGGAAAATGAAATCATGCAGGGAGATTTTTTTAATCCAGGGATCTTTTAAAAATGATATTCTTAAAAGGAATAGTGTGTGGCAATTGAAGAAAAATTTTCTTTTTTTTTTCCTACGGTTCTTTTGGATTTTGAGCATAGGAAGATGAGATAGTCTTATCATCTCAAATTCAAATACTCAAAATTCTTGATTCATTAAATTCAGATCTACTTTCTAAGTGGCAGGGAAACAGCAAAGTAGTAAATAAATCTAAGATCTTGCTTGCAAAATCAGCGAACAGTGGTTTCCTGTGAGACATGCTACTGTCTGACAGCACTCCAGCAATGGAAGGGGGGGGGAAAGGGAGATCTATTTGGCTTACAGTTCCAGTGGGGAGAGCTAATCCACTTTGGTGGAAAAGCATGGCAAGCAGCAGAGGCTGGAGACAGCCCGGGTGATCGCTGTTGTCACAGAAGTAGAGGAGCGAAGCTTGGAAGGATGGCTGGGCCACCAAAACCTCAATGTCCTCCCCCGGGACATGCCTTCCCCCAACAAGGCTCCACCCCCTAAAGGTGCTACCACCTTTTCAAACATTAGCATCACCTAAGAATTGAAAACACATGAGCCTGGGACAGGGAACAACCCACATCCAAATCATGACCGTGGTGAAGGAGGCAGACTGTTCAGGCTTCAAGCCCAGCTCTGCCGCTTTGAAATCGAAGCATTTTACCTAATCTCTCTGTATTTCGACTTTCTACAATGCAGAACTGGTATTATCTGTAGCATGGGAGTTGTTATGAACATTAGAAGAATTCATATTCAAAGTTCTTCATAAAGTGAATATCTGTACGAAATATGTAATAAGTAAAGAATTTCATAGTAATTTTTTGCACCCAAAGAGACATATACGAAAAAAAGCTGAATAATAAATGACATGATAATAAATAATTGTGATGTGAGAGATGGTTTGGGGATATGAAGTGGTGGTTGTCCAAGCATAAGGACCTGAATTTAGATTCCTGGTGTCCATGGAAACAGGCATAACCATGCTTGTCTGTAACCCCAACCCTGAAGGACATGAGAACCCAGAGGTTTGTTGTCCCACAATTTTAGCTGAATAGGTGGATTCGATGAGTGTCCCTCTCTCTAAACAAATAAGATGGCAATCAATTAGAGGAAGTCATCCGACAAAAACCTCCAGCCTCTTTCCCACAGCATGCATGATAGAGAAGCCCCACATACCCCTATGCATGCATGCATGTGTGTGCACATACATGGACACACACACTGAAAGTGAGAGAGAAGGTTAGCAACGAAGGATGGAGGTAACTTCTATTTTGTCCAGGGAGGCGACTTGGATAAGGTAATTTGTGAGCAAAGATTTGCATAAACAGAGAAGTTGGACAGTTTCAGGAATAACATTGCAGGAAGAAGGACTGACGTGGGCCAAGGCTTTTAACAGGAAGAAGGCGTGGAATTCAATATGGAAGGGCCCATGAGACCAGCAGGAGCACCTGACAGAAGCCCCCGAGGACCCACGTGGCAGGAGGCCAGGTTAGGGCCAAATATAGGAGTTGATCACACAGGGCTTCTTGGTCAATGTAAGGAAGGACTTATGTTGTATTCCAAGGGTCATGATAAATAACTAGGATTCAAAAAGGAAGAGCCATGTTATTTATTATATGTTATTACATGTCAGACGGATTTTTTTTTTTTGTGGTGCTTTGGAATCAAATCCAGAACTGTCCACACATAAACAAGTGCTCTGTCACTGAACTACAACCCCAACCCTTTATCCATCTGTTTGAAAAGCCCACTGCTGCTTCTGTAAATGGAAAGCCAGGATGACGCATAAACTTTAGTCTAGGCCCTGTTTAATAATAGAATTGCTATCAATTAAGATGTGGAAACCACATTTAAAGTGTTTCTTGTAATGTTAGGGCTAAACATTTTCAGTTTGAGATGCCCATTAGAAGAAACTCAGGAGGCTGATAGATGGATGAGTCTAGGACCAGGTTAGAAAGCTTGGAGCTGAAACTAAATGTATCATATCTGGGGATAACTTTATGAGCCATGAAATTGGAGAATGAGTGGGGACACACAAGTTAAGAGAAGCAATTACTCAGCCTTAGATTACACCAACAGTTATGGGTTTAGGACAAAGAGAAAGCTCCAAACGAGTGTCCCAAGTAAAGGGAAGTAGAGAAGAAGGTGAAGGAAGAGCAAGGCCAAGCAGGGCGAATGCTGCTCAGAGACCCCCACAAACTCAGCAGCCAGCTCATGCCTCCAGTAACATTCTCCTCACAGCCCATCCGCAGAGGCACCGGAGCATAGATTCCTCCCATTCTATTCTCCAAACTGTGTAGCTTCATGTTCGCCCACATCAAAACGGTCACGGTTTGAATGTGAGTCGCCTCACAAGCCCCCGTGTGTGCATGAACCGCTGTTGATACTTGGGAAGGCTGTGGCAGCTTTGGGAGGTGGAGCCTTGCTGGAGAAAGGCGTGTCACAGGGGCCTTGTTGGATAGCCCCGCCCTGGTGGTGTTAGTTTTGAGGTGACCCTAAGCTGCATCCAGCTTCTGCCCCCTGCCATTACTTTCTGCCATAATGGAGTATATCTCCCTTCTGGAACCATAGACCAAATAAATAAACCTGCCTTTCAGCCTCAGAAAGGTTATGCGAGTGAGTCTCACGGCAGCAGGAAGAGTAAGTTTTCTTCCTCTGAGGAAGGTTTAAGTCAAGTCTCTGCTCTCTGAGAAGGATTAGTACCTCCTCCACCTACCGCCAGTCTCTATGTGGTCGCATTAGGGTTCCATTTCTTTTCTAGCTTTATTCATTTATTTGTTTGTTTGTTTGCTTGTTATTTAGTGTGTGTGTAGAGAGAGGGTACTGTGTTCCCTGTGGAAGACCAAGGGTGACTTGGGGAATCATCCTGGATTGCGCGTCTACTTCCTTTTCTCTTTGCTCTGGGATTTCCCAGACTTAACCCACCAGAGACAGAAGTGGAGGCTGCTGCCTGTGTTTTTACATGGGATCTGGGATGTGAACTCAGGACCTTCTAATTGCAACCAAGAGTCTTAACCCATGAGCCATCTCTCCAGGTCCCTCCCCCCTCCCCAGGAGATCCATTTCTATAATTACCAACACTGACTTTCTTCGCACAGGTCAGGATTATTTGTCTTACCGGAACCCCCTGTCCAACTCTAAAGCCAAGGCCGTGCATTGGCTATTCAAGTCCCCGCCTGTTGACATCCCGGTCTCTTCTCTGCCCTTCTGTCTATGTTCTTTTTACTTTGGCTAATCAGGACCAGTGGCAGTCCCTGCACCTGTGCTCTTTGATGACTTCATGACAATCCCAGAATGCACATCCTCCCTTTGTGTACCTGAGAAAAGCTGACCTAGATCTTCAGTAATTAACTAAGACCCAATTCTCTGGGGTGGATGTCTATAACAATTCCTGGAAGAAGGCTTTGTGTTTTTTACCATTACCACCTGAAATTCAGTTCATTTTTAATCATTTTCATAGTACTTCATTGTCTGCTTACCAAGATAGTCAGAAAGCCCTTTAAAAGTAGATGTTACTATCAGGAAGGTGATGATTTCTAGCACAATACTTGCCTTACATAGACACAATTCTGCTGAAATAAAAAACATACTTGTTTCTCTTAATATTTATTTTATATACATTCTCCTGTGCTACCTTTTAATATACATATAAATATTTCTTCATTTACTCTGTGTGTGTGTGTGTGTGTGTGTGTGTGTGTGTGTGTGTGTGTGTGTATCAGAGGGCACTGTGAATCCCTGTGGAGCACCAAGGGTGATTTCCAGAATTATCCTAGATTTCTTCTACCTCCCTTTTGCTTCACTCTGGGATTTCCCAAGCTCTGCCCACTAGGGCTGGCAGTGCAAGCAGCTGCTGTTTCCACCTGATTTTTTTTAAGTGGGACTGGGATCCAATCTCAGGACCTTCTGCTCGTAAGGCAGTCTTAACCCCTGAGTCATCTCTCCAGCCCTTCTATGCTCCCTTTAAAAGTGATAATTTTATTTTTCTGTAATCAAATAAATATGTGTTTACTTACAATCTGTTGCTAGTTAAAGAGGAGGAGAAAAGCCAAAAGGAAAAAAAAAAAAAAAACAGAAGATGAGAAGTTCCAATGATAATGAGAAGGGAATTGACATGCCTCTACTTTTCATTTGCTTTTAGGCCTGATACATTTCTTTGGCTGAACACATTGGTAATACCCTTGAGCTTTTTATGATAATGTTAAAAAAGTTTCAATGATATTCCTGTGTATAGTTCAGACAATATGTCTTAAGTTTTTATTTTTTTTTAGTGCAGCTGTAAGATTCTCTGGGGAATGAGCTATAAAGTAAAGATTTGGTACTATCTGTCTCTTGCATTTCAGAAAGCTACAAATTATGTGCTTTGAAACACAAGGAAATAAAACATTGATCATATAGGATATCCAATGCAAACAAGGTATTCCAATTAACAAGATAATCAACACAGGTTTTTTATTGGAATTTTTCCAAAATCAAATACTTTTTATGATTTTGACAAATATAATTTACTCTCTGATGGGTTTCAAGCCGTTGGCATTATTTGTGCTCTCTGAACACCAGCATGTACAATTAACACAAAGGAACAAGGGGAGTGCCAATAACGATTTTGAAATTAACTATCAATTGATTGATTGCACAGAAGAACACCAGCTCCCCATACTTCTGGGTGTCGATGAGAATAAATCATGTTGGGAACATTGGAAATCAGCATTGGCCTGAGAAGTCCCTAGCATGTTTTATATTCATGCATAAACCTCTCTCTTCGTCCCACGGTTTACATAAAAGGAATAAATAATTCCAGGTTGACACAGACTTATTACAGGAAACGCTTACTGTTTTTGAGCACTAGCTCTGCCAGGCATGAAACTGAGCATTTCAGACATTAAGAAAAAAACTTGATTTTTTTTACAATAACCCAAAAAGGTAGCTAATTTTATCTCAGATGTATAAATTGAAGTTTGAAGTGATTAAATGACATCCCACAAATATAGAACACTTTAAGTAGGAGAACTGAGATTGGTACTTGGGTTATCACACAAGGTAAATCTTTGATTGGGTTGGTATCTATTTTCTTAGATCTTCCTACATGTCTGGGGGTCCTGAAATGATTTGTGATGAAAATATATGACATCTACTGTTATTGACTTACTTAGTAATTCCATAGGAAAGAAAGGGAAACTGTTCCTACTGCATATGCTTTTTAAAAAATATTTATGGAAGGCTAATGCTGCCCTATTGACTTCATTTTCCCCATCATCCAATTTTATCAGCAACAGTAAGGTTTTGTATTTTAAATTAATATATGTTTTAAAGGAATCGTTCCAATTAAATCCCTAGTTAGTTTTTCATAAAACATAATGATTTTTCCTGTTGTATGACTACCTCACTATTAAAGTAAATCTTCTTTTAGTCTTGAAGATATTGAAAGGGCCTATGGATGGACCAACTGGAACATGTCAGGAGAGGATACCTGTCTTAGCAGTTCTTTTATGCAATTCTTTTCCTAAGACAAATGCCATATGAATGACTCAGCACATTATGAGTTGTCATGAAAACATATGACGTCATCATTCTGACATGACATTTCTCTGAATACGGAATTTGCAAGGATGGTCTCTGTCTGTTGCAAAAGCAAATTTCATAGGCCATAAAAAGTTAGAAGTGAAAATTTTGCAAACTATAACAATCAAGGAAACCTCTTTGCTATTTGACACTCTAATCGGTTATTTTTACACTATTTCCTACCAAAGTGGATCATTTAAAACATTACTTTTCTAAGTTTTTTTCCTTGGTCTTTAAGTATTCATGGATGTTTCTCTTGGGAAAAAAAAGTGTTGTAACCTTCTTTTCATAGAGGTATAGAAGAGCCCTGATACTCTCAAGTTATTAGGAAAATTTGGATGTATGAGATCTTATGAACAATGTTTGGGAGCCAAGAGGCTTAAGAAAATGTAAGTATGTAATACTTCACAGAAAAACCCTAAGGAGTAAATAAACAATTATGACTTCAATTCATCTGCTCCAGTAGGAAGAAAATACAAATGAAACCTGCTGGGATTGCACTGTGAACCTCTCAGGTGGTTCACCTACTAGAGATATGATGATCACTGAATTAAGCCCTGATCTTTGGAATTTAATCATTCTTTCAAAATAATATTAATGGAGTTTGGTGTCCTCTTATCCATGGGAGTATTGTTACTAATTATCTACCATTCTTTCCATCCAATACAGGCCTTATCTTTAGAGAGAATAATACATCTCAACTGATAGTTAAGAATACCCTCAGGTCCCACCACACAAGATAAGAACTACAGTGGTGGTTTGTACTGAGAAATCTGTTGATCAAATTTTTATGCCTGACTGAGCTGGAAACCCATCAGGACAGGAAATACTTAGTAAGTGATGCAAAAAAAAATCTTAAAAGCTGGTAATAATGGAATATTTTAGAGCCCCCTTTGCTTTGTCCACACGCATCACATTTTTCAAATGTCCATTTGAATCCTCTGGTCAAACTTGCTTTAGAAAATCTACTTGTGCAACTTGCACAGTGGGCCTTAGCCATGCCATTAAAGTGACATCTGTCCCCCAATGCAAGAACCTTGAATGGCCGATGGCAGAGAGTATGCCATGCCAAATTAAAAGAAATAAAAAGAGTGGAAGAAATAAGACATGTAATTAAAAATACACATTGCTGCAATGTCACTCTAAATGTGTGCAGGTGTGTCTGTGCGAACTCACACACTCATGCATGCAGGCAGATGCACTAACTTGCTCAACTGGCTTTAGATTCATAGCACTTAATACCATAATCACAATTTTGATAAAGACATATAGTTTGCATTATTTTTAATGAACTGATGTTTATACTCCTTTTGCCAAGGCGTTATACTACTGTGGATGCCATCTACATCTCTGTCACCACCATCCTATAAAGGTCTGGGCCTTTCTAAATAAGCCGAAGCACACAGCTTAGAAAACACTGATATACAGCATGCTACCCGTATAATCATCCCAATGAACTGAAATTCTGTTCTCAGCAACCTGACCCAAAAGATGTTCTCAGCATCTCCATCTCCAAAATACACTTGAAATTAATGGAAATTTGAAGAACACACACTGCCTCTATTTTTAATAAAAATATTTTTACATAGTGTAAAAATTGTTTCCACTCAGTAAAAATGATGGATTATTCTATAGTATGAAAAAATTAATGAGCAGATGGAATACCAACCCATTATTCATTAGAATATTGCACTGGGTTAATTCAGCAAATAAAAATGGAGAATAGAGCAGATGGCCATTTATAGTTCTCTTGATTTCTTAAGCTACTTCTTTACAGCCAGAACTGCTCTTATATTTAACTTGAAATGCGCAGCTCTCACCATATGCACAGCAAGCAAGCATTCATGTGACCTCATAAACTTTTCATATAAAACAGCAATGATTTTTATGATTTAGTTAAAGGAACACCATGCACTTACAGAGTAAGTTATTCCCATGGCCGCAATATTCTGGGTTTAGTTCAAATTTTCTAGACTCAGTAGATCCTCACCATCATTATCTTCTCTGAAGTACGTTCATGTGGGCTCATAAGTAAACTTTTTCAGAAGAGATCAGCTTTGTTATAAACTCTGAAGTGTGTCAAGCACATTCAGAATTATTACAGACTAGGTGGTATTTCTTTTGAGGTAATCTTTTTCTTTAATTCATCATACTCTAATTCTTTAATGTAACACTTTTTTTTTCGGAACTCTTTTTCTAATGTATAATGAACAGGCAGACAGAGTAATGGAATCAGGCATGGGAAAACTATTTTTGCAATATCTGTGACAACTGAATGTACACATGCCAGCAATTTCTCTTCTTCATATGTAACATACCTACAGAAAACAGGGATGTACATGGTCACAGAAGAAGAAAGCTACCCAATTAGGATCATTAAGTACATTGTAGTGCACTTATATGATGGTATAAGCAATGAACTGCTCCAGATAGCAACATGGGTGTATGCTGCTAACACAAAAGTGAAGCAGGAAACATACAACAGGCAAACATCACAGGATTCCATTCATGTAAACATCAAAGGTTGATGCATCACTTGGGGATGATGGAAATCAACATAAATGTTGCCTTAGAGGAGAATTGAGGACAATAAATTGAGCAAAGGGGGGTATTAGAAGGGTCTGAAACACTCTTATTTACATCTAAGTGATTCTTTACTGATTAGAGTCATTCGGAAAATATATACTTACAATTTGTGAATTTTGTAAAAGGTAGTACATAATATTTCACTAAAAAAAAGAAAAAAACCTTTATATTGGGTCACATGTAGTGCAAAAAGTGTTGTCCAAAAAAATACTTCTTCCAGATAATGGATCAACCTCTATACTTAAATTAAGCTCTTGGTAGCTTCCCACTCATACCATTGAAACAGCTTCCCTATTACAGAATATATATGCATAGATGCTCTTTCCCTTACGCAGTATAACCACTCATCCTTTGCTACAAAAACCCTAATTTCAGCTATGAAACTCTCTTCCCCAGTTATTTGTGTGTTTTGTCCACAGTGGTGAAGAACGGGTCCTGGACACCTGCATGTGGATTTGTTTCCTGGGACCTTATTACAAGATGATGGCAGCCCATAGACACTGTAAATCTTATTACATATATCCTGGAATTCATGACTTGTCTTTTCTACATGACTCCAAGACAAGGGATTGTAACTTGTTGCTATTCCACTAAGGCCTCCCAGTGCCTGTTAGGCAACTTCAGGAAATGTTATTCAAATCTAGCATCTTTTTAAGTTTTTTCCCTAGTTTTTACAAGCATATTAAGTTATTATTCCTATCTCCCTCCTTTCCCCCTCCCTAACTTCCCACCTTCCTTCCCTCCCTCCTCTCCCTTCATCAATCCATTCCACTCCTTCCTGCCTTTCTGTTTTGTCTTCTTCTATATCCCAGGTTTCCTCTGGATCCCCTGTTCTATTGGAGGTTCAGGCCAAGTGACGGACCAAGTGGCCCTTCTTTGGGCAGACCCACTGATAGGTGCACTCTCCCTCATTTGTCTGGCCCTACTGCATGTAATTATTTCTCCTGAGATCCTCACTGGTCTAAAGGGACATTTTGGTATGTTAGTCACTATGCAGATCTCATAAAGACAAGTCTCATTGCAGTGGGTTCCTGGATGCAGCAGCCCTGCCTTGCGTGGAGTGTCTTGTCCAGCAGTAAACCCTCCCATGTTTAGGCTCTTATAGTCTCAATCTGATATTTAATCAGTAACTGTTTATTGAGCATTGGTATATGTCAGGTATGGCTCTAGAAAACAGGGATAAAGTGGCAAATAAAGCAAGTCAAGTCTCACACATAGCAACTTTCCTACTAGTAAAAGTTGACAAGGTAAAATAATGGGAAGGTGAATGAAGTTACAAATACAAATAGAATAACTGCAGATAGTCATAGAGCTATAATTTAAAACAACAAAACGGGGCTGGTGAGATAGTTCAAGAGTTGACTCTGCCTTGCAAGCAGACGAATCTGAGTTCAGATCTTAGGTCCCACATAAAAATACCAGGCAGAAACATTTGCAGACTGAACTTCCTGCCTTGGTGGGCAGAGCCTTAGAAATACCAGAGCTAAGGAAAAAGGAGGTAGAAGCAATCCAAGATGATTCCAGAAGCCATCCTTGGTCCTCCACAGGGACACACAGTGCCCCCTGATACACACACAGACATATACACATATACTAAATTAATTAATTAATTAGTAAAATATTTTAAAAATGAAACACCAAAGTAATGTAAAAGAAATAAGAGAGAAGGGAACTGGTTCATTTGATGATTCTCTGAGATGTTTTTACCCTGAGGACCAATTTGTAATATTAGTAATACTGAGGACCAGTGTCCATAATAGGGATATTTTTAATTGTTAAAACTGAGGCCATCTAATAAGTAGACGTTGGTGGTGCTGTTGAGTACACAAGGCAGCCTTTTCAAAGTATTACGCAGCCCAAGCACTGCCAAGGATGAGAAGGGCAGTGTATTCAGGGAAGGCCTCTGTAAGGATGCTCCGCGTGACTTGAAAGATGATGAAAACTCTTGTGAGAACTAACTAAAGTGCAGAGACCACATGGGTGGGGATTTCTGAGGCTTAAAAAGAACTTCCAAATCACCCTCCCCACCCCAAGCATCAGGGAGCATTGTAGAAGAGGAAGCTGTGTTACATATCGTGTTAGATGCTGCTAGACACCATCTTTAGGGCAGGACAGGGTGGTTCCACCCATGAATTCAGGGCAGCTCTGTCTGCTTCCACACGACGTTCACAAGCTTTGGCATGGAAGTGGAGCATTCTTGAAAGGCTACAGGCCACCCTGAGAGAGAGAGAGCTATGGGTTGTCACCAGGAGTGGAGGGGACTATTTGGCTTGATGATGTACCCGCTCTTATGCCACTGTGCTCCAGCAAGTGTTCAAGCACACGTGGGGAAACCCAGAAGAAACTCAAGGGGTCACTTACGCAGCAAGACAGGAAAGGAAGGAGGCACCCTGGCTGGAAGGAAAGTTTGGGAAAAGGAGGGGGATGGGATCAGGTAAGAAGGGGTGAAACTGAAATACGTTTGTTGTTTTCATGCAGGAAACTCTGAAAGAATAAAACTAAATTTAAACAATATGCATGTAAAGAAGGCCTGAACTTGGCCAGGATGAAGAACAATTGCCCGTTCACTGTGGGACTGGGCAACAGGTATGGACTACATTGGCATGAATCATAGTAAAGAGTGTTCATTTTATTGCGCATTCATAGTACAAAGATCACCCATTAAAATGCTTTAAGCAAGGAGGTGGCAGAATCAGATTCACATTACTCTGACTTTTAGATAGTGTTTTAATGTCAAAACTTCATGGCTATAATGAATACCCAATCCAAGCAACTTAGGGGAACAAGGAATCCTTATTTGCTTATGACGTCAGGTTATAGTCCATTATGGCAAGAGAGTTACCAGCCGGAACTGCCACATCTAAAATTAGAATTCAGGGAGCCCTGACTGGCCAGTCTGTGCCCACTAAACAGTACTTCATGGGTATGCCCAGAAGTGCACAAGCCTACTGTCGAGGTAACAGTTGAAACTAACTGGCACAGATGAAGAATAATTTGGAGATTCATAAAAGTAGAAATCAGGGAAAAAGAAGACTGTAACAGCAGTCCAAGAGAAGCAGGATATCCTGAATGCCTTCATGCAGAACTGCCAAATAAAACACACAATTCCAGATAAATGAGGATCTCAGATGAACAAAATTCTTTTTTAGTGTAAAAATGCCCCATGTGATATTTAGGAAATACTTAAATGCAAAAAAAAATTATTCATTGTTTCTCAAAAATCCAAATTTAACTGGGCTTCCTGTATTTTTATTTGTAAAATCTGGCAACACTATTCATACATGAATGGATGAATATGTGCATATGTAAAACACAAAATGGCACATATTTGCAAAATGAGCCAATCTGTTATATTTCCAAAGTTCAAAAGAAAAGGATCTGCATGAATGGTTTCTATATGCAAAAGAAGGTATATCTATGCATATATATTTGTAATTTTTACAGTAAATCAGTGAGGTAGCTGATATAGTTTGATATTTATATTTTCTTCATTAGTTTACTAAACAGATCAAGATGTCCCTCTACTATCTCAGTGATATCTGAGATATATATATATATGTGTGTGTGTGTGCGTGTGTGTGTGCATGTGTGTGTGTGTGAACCTACAACCCCAAGTTTAAAAATCTTCTAGTAAAATTCTTCTCCATGAATTTTACTTTCATAAATAAGATGAGCATTCCCAATATCTAGCACTACTTTGCAAGTTTCTCTTTAGAAAAGGCCCTCCTTTCGAGTTTCCCCAGATCTGCTTCTCTGTACATGTGACCCCTGTTAAGTTCTTGCATGGTTACCAACACCTTCTTGCTCCCTGTAAACAGGTCATTCTCAGCCTTAAACATTCCCGTGTTACTTCTCCTTGTGTGGCGTTGCAAGAACAGTGAGTGACTCTTAAGCTACATTAAGCCAGGAGGTATCTTTTTAAAAACGGAGTCAACACTGAGGATTCAGAGCATTTTCTTTAAAAGTTGAGCAGATGACTACGTTTAAAAACGTGGAGATCTGGACCTAACAGATTTTCACTTCCTCCTGGCTACAACAGTTGGAGGCCTACAGAAACTTACTCTTTAGACAGGACATAAAAATCTGGTGACTTAGGTGGCGTCTGCAGCTATGGCCATAATTAGATGACATTTGCATGGCTGTACTGATAGCGCGGGAGACCTGGGCGAGCTCCTTCTCTTTGCCAATGTCAGTGCCAGCAGTCAGGCCTGTAACCCCATCTACTTCCATCTTCTGCTAACTTGTTTAGATTTTCTCTCTGTGCCTTCTATTGGCATGAGAGCTGAAATCCACACCTTTCCAGTCTAGAGGTCTCCCTTAATTCTGGGTCACTTTCTGAAACAGACGCATATGTGTGTTTTCTAGGTATCGTTAGATATGTGCCCTATCCCAGTAAGATGACCATGCCAACTCTGAGGGGCAAGAACCTTTCTCCAGGCCTCTTGCGGCAATGCCACGCATCCCAAAGACTCTTGGTGCCCAATGTAACTACGTGACATTTTAGTCAGTGCATGAAGAGAAACGTGGAGCTGAATGTCGTTCTTTAGTAATTTTATACTTGTGTGGACAAAAATTGCTAATTCTTTTCTGAAACCGCCCAACCAAAAAAAGTTACACACAAGAAATAGAAGCAAAGCACACCCTTTAAAAGTTTCTTTTTAAGGATAGTTGATAAAGTTCCTCTATTAAACCACACTATCTTATTTTATTCCATAGATAAATCTGATTCTATGACCAATAAAACCTAAATTTTTCATTCATTTTGCTCTTACTTCTTATGAGATTATTAAAACTCAGAGATCCAATTCTCCATCATTGTAGGAAGATACTATTTAAGTATTAAACAGGCTTGAAATGAGGAAATAAAGCATTCTGAGGGCTTGTATGTATCTATTAAAGCATGAGGAAAGAGATGAGATGTCTAAATTAAGTTTTCTAAGTATATGGGCAGATACACAAATCTATTTAAACTAGGATATAGAAAGCAATTAGTTTTAAATAATTAACTTGCTACATAGTCCTTAAGAAAAAATAAGATTTGGAAAGAGAGGTCCAAAATCCAAAAGTTCTTCCATGAAATAGTTATCTTTAACTCATAGTTAAAGGTTCAAAAATTTAAAAATAATTAATAAGAAAGCCATTCACAGTAGGGTTTAGCAAGCAATCTGTGTTTTCCCAAATCAGTTTCTCTTGGTATGTTGGCAAGATCATGAGGCATAACAAATTCTGAATGAGCTTACTGCTGAGAACTCATCCATAAAGTACAATCATTTTTGAGGAAAAAAAAAAAAGAATCAAAATGTTGAGTAAAGTAGCAAACACGCACGAGTTAGCTGCTTCAGAGCGCGCTAGTAAAGACAAAGATGGCAACAAATGTAAGCAAATCAGTTAGGGGAGGCTCGTATGTTAATATGCTTATGTGAGACTGAATACCAAGGATCGCGTACATTCTTCATATGTTTGTATTTACATATGCATATGTACATGTATACATACTCATCTTGGAAGATTCTTAATGAGTAAGGATCATATAAGAGAGAATTATCTCCCTGTTAAAAACACACTTCCAAGGCACTTTAGGAGAATTTTGGAGGAATTGTTTAAGTAAGGACAGGACTTCCTGATTGTTAATACACAAGGCATCATCCAGTGCAAAAAAAAAGTCAAAGAAAACATGAAAAATCACTGAACAAAGAAAACCAATTATCAGCTTAGATATAAGCCAGCAGTTCTTAATCATCCAAGGGAGATGATATTGTACATTACCCAGCACACAACTTAATTATGTCCACTTCATTTACATAGAGCTCTGTCATATCGTGTGAGCGCTCAGAAGGGCTCATGAATATCTAAGATCCTGTTACTCTGAAGCTATAACCAAGGAAAAGCCTAACGGGTGATTTACTCAAGGCCTTCACCTTGCCAGCCGCAGAGAAAACACTAGACATTTCCCTTTGTTTTCAGCTATGTATGTGTGCGGTATGTAGGCCTGTGCATGCGTGTTCTCCTGCGCATGGACAATCATATGTGTGCGTGCACGTGCATGTGAAGGAGGTTGAGGTTGGAAATCTTCCTTGATCGATATCCCATCTTAGTCTTTAAGGATGAGTTTCTTAATCACACTGAGTCCTCTGATTGTTGCTAGACCCCCATCTCTACCATCTGATGCTGAAATTACAGACAGTATGTCACACTCTCCCAGTGTGTCAAACTCTCCCAATCTCTTTGTGCTCCAAATTCCCACACTCTCACTTGAGCAGCAAGAGCATTAACTGCTGAGCCATCCTCCGGCCCTCAACTTACCTTTTATCTGTTTGTTTCTTTGTTTAGAAAAACATTAATATTCTTGACTTGAAACAGTTGACTTTTTGCCCTGATACTATCTTTTGGGTTATTTTTTCTATCCTGATTTCTTTCCTTGTTAAATCGAAGGTGTGTATTATTTTATTTCATGCTGCTATTTAAAAGTCTATTCAAGACAGGACTGCTGCATCTAGGACTCACTGCAGTGAGACTTGTTGTACCAGACCTGCATAATGACTGACATACCAACATGCCCCATAGACTATTGAGGAACTCAAGAGAGATAAGAACATACAGTGGAAATCTTGGGAACTAAAGTTGGTTGAGTGAAGGGAAATGTTCCTATCAGTGGGGTGGCCTAAAGAGAGGTAACTTGGTATGCCACAAGAGGCAGAATCCCCACAAAAATAGACAAGTCAGAGGGAACCCTGGGGTCTACAGAAGCAGACAGGCAGGAGGGTGAGGGGGAGAGTGGGATAGATTGATGAAGAAAAGTGAGGGGAATGGGAGGGAGGGGGGATGGAGGAAAGCAGGGATGAGTACTCAGCATGCTTGTAAAACTAGAAAAAATTAAATAATAATAAATAATAATCCTAAAAGTGTTAAACAAAGAAGCATATTTTCCTTGTAGACCTGAAAAACTCATAATATGGTGCTAATTCTGCTTGGTTCTGGGAGAGTTCATGGCTCATCTAGCATGGTAGAGAAATTGAGAATAAGCCCATGTGCACAAAATATCATAACACCACATAGGAAGCATGAGCCCATAGTACTGAGCTTGCTTTTTAGCGACTCTTTCTAACGAGAAGTACTCTACTAGAAGACACAGGTCTAAGGTAGAGCCTAATTTCCTTCCACGAGGCCCCATCTCTTATGACTCCCACCATTCCAGCATGAACACATTAGGGACCAATCTTGGGATACATGTAATGTTGGGGGGCAAATTCAAGTCATGTCAAAACCATAGCAGAAAGCTAAACCAAATATTCTTCCCTCTTTGAGAAACCTTTAAGAGGATTTTAAAAGCTGTTTTACTAGGGATGTGAAAAGAGTAGTTAGTTGAGAGAGAAGAGAAGATGCCCTGATCCAGGTGACAGAAATGCCAATTTGAAACACTGAAAGTTGTTTGAAAGTGAGGTCCAGAGAGGTGTGTAACATGTTTCATGTAGCAGCTAGTCACTGGCAGAATTGAGATTAGACTGACTATACCCACTTACTTTAAAAATATTACCTGTATATCCACCCTGGATTACATCTTCAGACTGAGGTCTGGTCATCAGACTGAAAAAGTATTCTTACTTGGAGGAGATAATCACATCAAAAATAAATGCAAAAACCAAAATTCAAAACCATCAAATATTGAATACAGTTTGCCCATCAATGTTCTTCTGTCCATTAGAGTGAATAATTTACAACATGTACTATGCCTCTTATGGGTGAAGTAGCATGCGTGTTAAAGGGTAAATAGACATTAATATAGAATATTCCTCTTCTCACTTTCACACAGTGTAAAACTTGAAGACTTTGGAGTTAGGAGTATTTAAAGAACTGGATCAACTGGCAAATTAGTGTGCAAGTTGAGGAAAGAGAAATTTTTTTAAATGTCTAAAAATGAAATACTTTGTGGATTTTTATATATCAATTATTTTTGCAGTAAAGTAAAAAGTAACCAGCAAAAATAGTCAGGCATATGTCCCATAGGCCTTTTTTAATAAATGAATAACATCTGTAATTAGCAGACAAATTGTTTATATGCAAATGACACTAAAAGCCTTTAAAATATTTTATCACATAAAAAATGTGCTGCTGAGTCTTATTTATTTCAAAATTCACGTCAAGCCCTTTCTCTACTGAAAATACAGAGGTAAAATATAGACTAGAACTAGTTAAGTTATCAAGAAGTGGTCACAGTAATGGTGATTTTACTAAACACAGATGACAGAAATAACACTTTTTTTCATTCCCCAAGGGGAATCCACACATATCGTTTACTTTGATTCCCTACAGACCTCATTGCACACAGGAATAAACAAGGTCCAAGAGATTTGTCTAAGACCAAACAGCAACTTCAGTGTCCAGTCTGCCAGTCTGGATGAGAACCAAAGTCTTCAGACACTGTAAAGCCCCCTTGTACGTGTTCATATTCTCTCTTCAATGGACCACAGTGACCTGTTTGCCATTCCTGACTCTAAAGGAACCGCTCTTCCTAGATTCCTACCCTCTTAACCCTACTTACTGTCCTTGTCGATGATCTTTAGAGATGACTATCATTTACCTGACATTTTCCCATTACCCACACCCTACTTCCCTGGTAATTCTTAAACAACATGTGATCCACATAAAAGGGAACATTTTAAACTCCCTCCTCCCTTCCCATTGCCTCCCTTACAACTATCCCAGCTTATGAGCACTCAGTGGGACTCTAATTCTCCCCATGGAGCCAGAGGACGCGCCACAGTCTTTATTCTTAAATAAAGCTTATGCTGTCATAAAAAGACTTGCTATTCTTATCCCTCCCATGAACCTTACCTGTGTTCAATACTTTAAATCATTTCTAATATGAGCTCATCTAAACATTTCAATTATATCTGGTTCCCACCTTTTCGCTCAAATACTAAGTTCAATTTTTAAAGGAAATGGTGTCAATTAGCCCAAAGCCATTTCAAGGAAAAAGAGAAATAATAGCATCTTACGTACAACTGGTATACCCAAGCAAGACTTCATGAAGAAGCTTCTTGTCTCAAGCAACAATTACTGAAAACATAACGTTCTTAATTTGAAGATACAGATGAATGATGAGGAAAAGTCTTTCTATTATTAGCTTCTGAATAGAAAGGAAACTGAAGTGGATAGATAATGATCTTTCTCCTCCCCCTGTTGGCTCGCCAGTGTTATTATGGATTGTATTTACACTGTGCCAGATTGGTCAGCCCCACTACTCCAGTTACAAGTCTCCAACGGTGTACTGCAGTCTCCTTTGCTTCACAGATTAGTATGAACAAACCAACTCACTACTCATGGCCAAGTAGAATTGCCCAATATGCATGGAGAGGAAAAGAGAACTCTGAGCTCCAGTGCTCCAGCACGCCTCGCTTCCCTTCATCAATCTTCTGTCAGCTCCACCTTCCGGCCTGATTTCTCACCTGCACATCTCTCACCCTAGAGCTCCAGAGCTACAGTCTCTCTTGCCTCATCAACCATGTTCTTGCTGCTCTAAATCAGATTCTCCAGCTTGAAATAGCCTTTTTCCCTTCACTTCCACCGAGGGGATTTTTGCTCTTCTTAAAAAGTCAAGTTTGCATACCATCTGTCTGAAGCATTGCTAAAGGACCTATATGGTGAGTTGCCATTCTGACTTAATTATCCACCTTCTTCATTAGTCCAGGTCTGACCGCTGCACACAGTCACTGTTTTATTCTTTGCTAGATTTCTGCAATTCATTTCTGGATTCTGTACCTTCCTACCTGCCAGTATGTCATACTTTCCTAACATTGCATGCACTTGTGCACATAGAAGTTGTTCTATACATGCTGGCTGACTCAATCAGAGGAGGGTTGGCTGAGGGCATCCAAGACCTACTGTGTGTTAGGTTTGTGTGTGACAGAAGCCTTCTCAAGCATCACGTCTGAGTGTCAACTTCCTGACCTGTAACTGGGGCTATAAACCAGAGAACGGCTCCATTCCTTCTTTGAATGCTCTGCACACTTAAATTCCAGCATCACATTAATCTGGGATATTTAATTCCACTAGCACAGCTGATGGAGGCTATAATTTATATCGCTGAAAGCCTTTCTGAGATTTAATATTCAGAGGTGCAGGCATACAACTGATATTAAAAATGAAGTAGGTCAAGAGGCATGAATGAAGAAAGTGTGCTGTGTAAAAACCAACAGCTAAAACCAAGACTAAAACATTTCACAATTAAGTCAGGATACAATCAGGAAATGTCATGGGTCACATGGTAATCAGAAAGAATAAGCAAATCTAAAGCATGTTTATGGCTTATGAAACCCCTGACTCCTTAAAGCACCTATAATTATCAATTATTTATAAACAACACTGGAAGTGTTGACACTGTATATTCCTATAAAATGAACCATAAAATAATAATGGCTCCATCTTATTCAATTCCTTCAAGTTAACGATGCAGTTTTTAAAGGCTCCTGCCAAGAGTTAGATGGACAGGCTTTGATGACCACGCTGAAATGGCGTCTGTTTGAATGCCTGCCTGCTCTTCCCCATTACCTACCCTCTTCTTGACACATCACACTATCTAGAAAGATATGGAGTAGCCAGAACTTGCCAGAGATGCAATCTTGATAGGACCACAGACTTGCTAAGTGACCCTGAGCATGAAGTTTCCCATTCAAAAAAATTGGCTAAAATATTCAAATACTTGATGTTCCTTTTCTTTCTACTTGTGAGTTTTCCGAAAGTGTTAAGCTTTATTTGATTTGTTCTATTCATTCAGAGGAAACCATGAATTTTAAGAAAAAAAGCACTTGTACTCTTTAGTATATTTGTTGGCTCCAAAGCTTTACTTTGTGCCACACTCTTAGATTATTATGAACAGGCTGAAAAGGGCTGAGATGGCATCAGGAATACCTGCAAGAATCCAGGTTGGCTATCTTTGGTCATTCTTATAGTAAGATACTGGCTAAGTTCCAGAGTCACAAGGGTAAGCATGAGGGCAGATCTATGGGGTCAATATTCTTGGGGGAACGTCATCATCATACTCCAAGACAACAGCCAGAAGCTCAACCTAGTTACTTTTTCTTCTCTCACATTCTCAAAGTAATCAGGTAAGTAACTATGAAACATTTAGTATTGTGAAAACCAAGAATTGAACCAGAAACTGATGATTATAAAATTTGAAAATCACCAAGTTCAACCCACTTGATTTTGTTCACCATGAGATTATTGACTGGTTCAGGAAATGAAGTATTTCTAGTTGAAAGACAAAAATCAAAACAAAAGCAATATTCCCAGTTCTAGATGAATTTTGTTATACATAGTGTTAACTCAGTCTGACTTCTAAAGCCATTTCCATAATACAGGTTCCACATTTAAGGATGACTCTTTAAATAGAATTGATTGTTATACTAACCTCATTCACAAAATGAATACAAAAACCATTTCACATTCTAGCAGCCAAGGTTCATTTGAAATATCCAGAATAAAATGTTCATAAAAGAAAACATAAAAGAAAACACCTGTACATTATAATCACAGCTGTTTTAAATTAAAATAAATAGCATGTTATATACCCGTCCCATCCACAAGCACACCACTGTCTGATAGACTATATTTTTGAAGTAGGGTCTATTTTATATGTGGTCTAAATGTGAAGTATGATCAAATAGTAATGATAACATCTGGCATTTGAGTGGAAAGATTCAGGAGTTAAATTGTACTTCTTGTAAATATACCATAGTATGACTCCATCACAGACTATCTCACAGCATTGCTGTTTTGTAATTCCATCAACACAATTCTGAGCATCCTGTATATCCCTTCAGAGCATGTGTACAGCAATCTTTTTTAATTTTTTTATTATTATTATTTATTCAATTGTGTGTGTGTGTAGAACCACAGGCGAATTCGGGAACCCCCATGGACCGCTTCCACCTCCTTGTTTACTCTGCTCCGGGATTCACAGGCTCCACCCTACCAGGACCGGAAACGCAGGCTGCCCCCGCTTCCACTCGGTGTCTATACGTGGGGTCTAGGATCCGAACTCAGGACCTTCCGACTGCAAGGCAGAGGCTTAACCCCTGAGCCACCTCTCCAGCCCCTGTGTGCAGCAATCTTTATATGCTGGAGAGGGGAACTATTAGGTCATGAAACAGACACATTTTTCATTTTACGAAATTCTGTCATGTCCTTCCAAAAATGGTGGTACTAATTCTCTCTAGCTGTGTATGTATTTTGAGCACATGATACAAGACATTCTGATGTCTACAATGCAGTGAATGGAAAACATTACATTTATGTTCATGTTTTTGTTGCTTAATTAGATTAGAATCAGATATTTTCTTTTATGTTTATTAGTCATCACAGCCTTTCTACTCTGGAAAAATATGGGTATTTCTTCTTTAAACTCACTTTCCTGTTGGAATTATTAATTTTTCATATCAACATTACAACGGCTCCAACATGTAAGGTAAGAAGTCTAGTCATGAAACAGGAGTTCCACATACATTCTTCTAGATTCAGAACAAATGTCACAATGTCACAAATGTCAAGCACACCAGACGGAATAGCCACCCAGGCCCTGGGACTACAACTCAGACCTGAATTTATTTTATTATTATCAGTAACTTGACTTCTAAAGACTGAATTCAGGCCGTGGGTTTCCAAGACATGTACGTTTATAGACCTTGTTCCTTTTCTCTTGCCCTCAACTTCTCCTTCCCTCAAGTGTTAACCAGTCACTGTGTGGACCTCCCTTAGCTCCTTTCTGGTAAGGGTTTATTTTCTTGGATTCCATTTTCTGCTATCTCAGGAACAAATGCCTTGTCTTATAGAATCCCTCAACGGCTTCTTAAAGGAAGGTTTGTTGAGGTAAAATATTTGAATCCCGAAAAGAAGAGTTACATCTGTTCTTTCACTGGGAAGCAAGCTTATGGGGTACAGAATTCTAAATTGAAAATAATTTCATCTCATTGTTTTATCAAAAGCGAAGCCCATTCCATTAGTGCATCTAACCACATAATTTGTTTGATTGTGAGTCTCCCCTCAGTCTGCTCACTCTTTCTGTAATTCATTATTCAAATATCTTGGTAGCTGCTGATTTCCCTCCTCTGACTTTGGTTCATGCTAGTTAATGGTGTTCTGATTTCTTTTCTTTTAGAAGTGTTTCTCTCCTTAGTCACAGGTAGGGTAGTGGGATACCTTATGAAAATACATGTGAAAAACAGATATTCTCCCGTAGGGTTAATGGGAAATGTTGTTCATATGACTTCTTTAAGTAACTTGGGGTTTGTGTTATTCTGGTATGCATATGTTCAAGCACTATCCCAGCAGTCAGCAATATGCTTATTCAGAAGAGAATCTTGAAGAAAAACTTGCTCACTTAAAAATTATGGCGACAGACTGGAGAGATGGCTCAGAGGTTAATTCTTTTCCTTGCAAAAAGAAGGACCTGAGTTTGGATCCCAGGTCCTACATAAAAATTCTGGACAGAAATAGGGGCAGCCTACCCTGAAAGTTGCAGCCTGGAGAAATCCAGGCCAAAGTGAAGAGGAAGCAGAGCAATCCAGCAAGACGCTGAGATCACCTTTGGGCCTCCAGGGGCACATGCAATGCCCTCAGATAGACACAAACACACACACACATACGCACACACACACACACACACACACACACACATACACACACACACACATACGCACACGCACACACACATACATGCACACACACATACACACACACACACACACAAACAAATAAATAAATAAATAAATAAAGTATTAAAAACAACTATGATGAGAGAAAATTCAGTGTCATAGTATTATCTCCCACTTCTACATATTGAATTAAGATGCCATGTACTTTAGATTTATCCACATCATTTCATGGAGAAATCATTCTCGTGATAATTCTCATGACCCTGTTTTTCACCCCTTTTGCGTTTTCGTGTGTATACTGCTATAGTTTTAAGAAGCCAGTCCGAGGCAAGTGGGAATTTCTTACGATTTTGGGACTAAATGGCGCTTAAGCAGTATGCCAATGAGGCATTCGTTATGCAAGGTGCTAAGGTAAAGCATCTGACAATCTGGGAAAGAAGTAGAATTTCAGCTTTGGTATTTTAAAAGTACTTTCCAAGACAGATTGTAGCACTTTGCCACAAAGAGGAAGAAAAAATAGACCCAAGTAATTTTGTAAGACAAAAAGATGCCAAGCATGTACTACTATCACTTAAAAACATACAGTGCATGCAGACTTAGTTTTTCCCAAGCAAAAGAGCTGTCGAATAGGCAAAAGAAAAGTTCTACAAAATGCAGTGGCCAGGAGAACTGTGCTAAATTGCTCAAGTACTAATGCTCTTGAGAAACTTTGAAGATGCAGTTCATACCACTAGCTAAACTTGATGGTTCAAACTTCATGGTTCCTTTTCAGCCACAAGGAACAGCTAAACAGGTTTCTTCCCTTTTGGTGGGGGTGATGAAAATTGACTAAGGCCGAAAACTAGATATGTATTTTAGCCATTGATGGCTATAAACAGTTACATTATTTTCTTTTATCTTCATGGCAACAAGCAGAGAAAGAAGACCGTTTTGTTACATATGCTGACCAAGTCAATAGGTCCAAGACTGTCTCCATTTTATGATGTTAAGCCTACTGCCCAAGGAAATGCCTAACATTGGCCAAGCTTTCATAATTGCAAGTTTGGTGGTATTTAATTAAGCTTGTCTCACAGATATTAATTTTCTTATTAACTTTATTTGTCATTACTTTATCCTTATCTCGTTGCTACCTGTATTAGGGTAAGTCTTCCTGTTATAACTTCTGAAGCTGTTGGTTTTTACTAATAATCATTTGATTTTTCTATTATTTCCATAAGGTTTTATTTGACACTGATTTTGGACATGAGATCCATGTAATTACTATGTTATGAAAATATGTAATCCTAATTTAAAAATACTGAATTTTATTACTTTTTAAGGTTTCTATGACTATAATATTACTTTTATTCTTGGATCTATTCAAAGATTAACAAATTGCCTAATAAAGGGGCTCAAAAATTCAAAGGAAAAAGAATAGCATCTTTAACAAACGATGCTGGCAAAACTGCATGTCCACATGCAGATGATTAAAACTGGACCTGTACTTGCCACTGTGCACAAGAATTAATTCCAAATGGATTAAGGACCTCAATATTTAGGCTAGAGACTATTAAAAACCCTATTTGAAAGGGTAGGGAATTCCCTCGAGCTGACTGGGCTAGGCCAACAGTTCCTAAACAGAAATCCAATAGCACAGTCACTAGAACCAACATGCAACAAATGGGATCTTATGAAATTAAAGAGCTTCTGTTCAGATAAAGAGATTGTAAACTGAGCAAAAATGCAACCCACAGAATGGGAGAAAAATCTTCACTAACCACATATCTGATAGAACTCTTTTATCCAGAGCGCACAAAGAACTTAGAAAACTAAGCACCAAGGAGATAAGTGGCCCAATTAAAAAATGGGCCTCAGAACTCAAAAGAAACTTTTCTGGGGACGAAATTGAAATGTCTAACAAATATCTTAAAAAATGATCCACATCCTTTCCCATCAGGGAAATGCAAATCAAAACTTCAATGAGATATCATCTCACCCAGGTCAGGATGGAAAAAATCCACAACACAAACAACACCAAATGCTGGAAAGGTTGTGGAGAGAAGGGAATTCTCATACATTGCTGGTGGGAATGCAGGCTCATACAACCACTCTGGTGATCAGTATGGTGATTTCTTAAAAAGTTAAAGATTGAAATGTCATATGATCCTGCTACACCACTTCTAGAAATAATCCCCCATAAAACAAAAATTCACCTCGATCACACAAGCACAACCATATTCACAGCAGCACTATTTACAATATCAAAGTCATGGAATCAACCCAAACACCCAAAGTTGACAAGCGGACAAGGAAAATGTGGTATATTTATACAATGGAGTACTACTCAGCCATCAAAAAAGATGAATTAATGCAATTTGCCAGGAAATGGATGGAATTAGAAAAAGTTATATTGAGTGAAGTATCCCAGACACAGAAAGTTAGATACCTTATGTACTCCCTAATAGGTGGAGTTCCAAATCCACTTAATGACATACTTGGAAATGAATCTCTGTAATACCTACTATAATCGTAGAGATTGTGAAAGGGAAGGAAAAAAGAGGACCCTCCCAGAAATAAAGAGAGAAGGGATCGTGCTTCAGTAGAGAAAATAGGTCACCATCAAGTGTTGTTTGTAAGTAGTGAGACATCTGGTGAGGATCATTCTCGCTTCCCTTCCTGTCACTTGTGAAGTTTGATCTCCCCAGTAAGTGAGGGTATAGGGGCTGGCAGATAGATGGTAACCATCCTGCAAATGGGACACTGAACCCCCCTCACTGCAGTGTTCTGCTCCTATTCCATCTACCTTTGAGTCTCTTCTTACATTAAGATCTTCATTTAAACAACTTTTTATCTTCGGTTAGGAGGTGACCTCAATCAGGATGGAGCCAAAGGCAGTGCAGGAAAAGCAAAACTGAAATCAACAAGCTGTAATTTAGAACACCAAAGACCCTACATTAATCAACTGGAACCAGGCCCGACAAATCTCTCCCCATCCTAAAGCTCAGGGAAGCTTGTGGAAGAGGGCCTGGCTAGATTGTAAGAGCCTAAAGATGGGGAGGACCAATGTTATACAAGATACCCCACACGAGTTAGGGCTGCAGCAGCCCTAATTGGACTTTGCATGACCTGTACAATGACTGACATCTCAACGACCCCCCCAAAGTCTAGCATGGATCACAAACAGTGGTGTCCTTAGAGGCAAGGGATTACCAGCCATGGTAGTGTTCCCACACTAACAGGGAGCCCCCAAAAGGGCTCCAAGCTACGCTACTGAGTCCTTACACCTCACTAGGGTGGAGGACTCAGAGGGAGACTTGACATTCACACAAAAGGATGCTCCAGGGAGGGGGATGGGTGAGGTACTGGGAGAAGGGAAAGGGGGGGGGTGAAAGGAAGGGGAAAAGGGAGAGAGTGCAAGGGGGGTCTGGGGAGGGATGAAGGGAGGGAGAGGACTGGGGTACCTATTGAGCTTGTATGATTGGGGAAAAATAAATTAAAAAAATAATGTTGAGAGTAAAAACCTCCATGTTCTCTTAAGTTTGTGAATCCCAAGGCCACATTGCTACGATAAATTGATGTCTATACATATTTTCCGTAGCTGAAAGTTTTCTTCTGTGAAATCTGCTAATGTACTTTGTTTAAAAAGCTACCTATGTGATACTTTGGAGTTGGCTGTATCTTTTTAGAAATATACTATGAAAACTTTCAAAGATTTCAAAAAAAACATCCAAGACCTGTGGCTCAGGGCCAAGGAAATGGTCTCTGAGTAAGGGGAAGAAGGACAGTGCCAGCTCAGGAAGTAGGAAGGGATGGGGGTGTCAGAGGCACAGAAATTGCTTTGCCTCCCAAAGTCTGTCAAATCCAAGTGAATCTGTACCAAGAGGAATTTTGGCATCAAGCACGCTTCTATCCAACATGCACATTTAGATGACTAGTTAAGCTTAAAAGAACAAAAGGTGTACTAATTAGCATTTCACAAGGAGTCCATAAAGACTCAGTAATGTAATCCATGTCATGTGGGCTATGCAGTTCATTAGCCACAGAAAGTATGCAATTAGGCATGTGCAAATCCCTCTTTTGTTCACACAATGGATCCCACACACTCAGCAGGGTGTACTTATCATCCCTGGATGCTCCACTGAGGAAGACTTGAACACATATTCACTGGCAAGTATATATAGAGGGGGACATGATTCCCGGTCATTCACAGATGCCCTACACACACCCACTCACTCTCCACACAGTGACAACTTCTCCAGTCCCTCCTTCCCATTCTTACACACTTTAGACTTGTCCTCACAGATGCAGTTCAACAAGCTTTTCCCAGTGTTATAAGATGTCTGCTAGTAGAAAGGAAATATCTGAACTTGAAGCAGTTTTTCCAATTTTTTTATTTTTCAAGACAAAAGGCTAATAGGTATTCAGCATGAAAGAGCAGGGATCAATGACATAACCTTCAAAGTAAAACATATGGGATTAATCCATCACTGTTTGAGTCCTGAGGATTAATTTTTATTGAGTGTTTTTCTTACCTTATAATAGACATAAGTGTGATAGGTTTACCATTTAATCAGGTTTAGAATCTAAGACAATATGATAGAGACGATGAAGAAGAAGAAGATGATGGTGGTGGTGGTGGTGGTGATGGTGATGGTAATTGGTTTTTCCAGATGGGGTCATTTGCCCTGACTGGTCTTGAACTCATTATGTAGCTGAGTCTCTACTTTGACTCCTGATGCTCCTGCCTCTACTTCCTGAGTTCTGGGATTATAGACACGTACGACCATACCCAGCAAGGCCCTATGATAGAAATCCAGCTTATTTAAGCTATAGTCAAGTCTATTCCATGGGATCATTTTAATTTATATCTCCATATATGATGACCTTATTGTAATTGAAATTCACTGGCTGAATGAACTAGTCTTCTATTCTGAGGTGTTCAAAATGTTTCCTTGCGCTAGATCCCTTGCTCAGTAGAGCTTCCTTCCAGAGATGTCCCACTTTTCACTACTTAGCCTCATTTCAAAAACCTGAGAGTTTCTAACTGGATAGTTCCTGTCAGCATTTACTTCTTTCTTCCTCTGCTTCCCTGACCTTTCTTGAAACAAAGGAAGCATTCACTGCTTCCAGAGCGATTGTGTTATAGACCTGTCCCCATTACTGCCGGCTCCCTAGAGATGTCCCAGTTCCTTACTTCTGCTGAAAGACCATGATCCCAGCCTACGTCTATTCCTGTATGTGACATGTACATGATGAAATGCAAATGATTGTTTTCTTGGAACTGGGTTACTAGAATGTTTTCCTTTTTTGTTATGATTCCAGAGAGAGAAAAGAAAGAGAGGTTCACTCCTTGTTTTGTCCATTGGCTCTAGATTTTAAAAACATGAATTCAGAATCATTATGATAAAGATAGCTTACAAACTACGTGGCTACGGAGATAGCTCAGCTGGTACAATGTTTTTGAGCATGCTTGAGGACATAAATGATAATCTGCAACACTCACATTAAAAAGTCAGATCTAGTGGTATGCAACTATAATCCCTGTGTCGGAGAGGTAGAGACAAGAGAATTCATGGTATCTGCCATCCAGACTACTAATGAGCCAAAGGTCAGTAAAAAGACATTACCTCAAATACAAGGGTGGATTTCTGCTTTTGAAAATCCTGTTCAATTCCACGGCCCTTTGTTTTGGTTGAGTTATTTGTTTTCTTGCTGTTTCTTTTTTTTTCTTTTAGTTCATTACATATTCTAGACACCATTCCTCTGTCAGATGAACAGAGGGTTGTGAAACACTATCTTCTGCCTATGACATAGTTATCATGATACTGCACACACAGCACCCTGGTTGCCAGCACTGAGCCTGCACAGTCAATCATGAATAAGGCAGGGTTCCCAGGCCCTACCCCTTCCTAGTTGTAAGAACTGACAGAACGCAAATGACCTCCTTTAATCCTGAAAGTAACACTTTCCTACTAGGTGATCAAGTCATGTGCCCAACAGATGACCCACTCAGGCAAAGAAGCTCAAAATGTGTCTTTGAATCCACACAAGCATACATAGAAGCCCACACTGAGCTCCTTACACCCATACCTTCCACACTGAATTACCTACCGCTACAACATTTAGGCAGTTACATAAGCTGCAAGGTGGTTTCTGATTAGAAGCTTGTGGAGGGCCTGGGACCAAACCACACATCTCCACTGAGGACTATACACAGAGGAATCATGAGGCCATGTGTTTTGATTAGAATGACAACACTTAAAAATGAAATTGTAAGAATGATCTTAGGGAATACTGATTAGACCAATTTAATAAAGACCCCTATCACCACTCCACTAAAAATACAGTCGAGCATCTTGATGATTTAATCGAAGCTTGCTATATTGAAATTCCCAGCAGCATGAAACCTATTCTCAAACATGATCATTATAACCTCGTGCTTTATTAAACATCTGAAAGGAATGGCATAATGGTCCTTCAAGGACAGCTCCATTAGAAAAAAAATAGAATAATCTACAGTATAATAATGTGCTTAAAATGCTTTTTTAAAATAGTGTTGTCATTAAGGTGATCAGCACCTGGGTTATTCTCAATGAAACAACTGAGGTTTGCTTGATTAAAGAGACAGCTACACGCCCTTTTCTTGGTGTGTTAAATGAACCATGGTCATGGTCCTCACTCTTATCCTAAGGATTTCTCCACACAGATAAGTGCATTAGGCAAGGGTTCTCTAGAGAAGCAGAATGAATAGCATGCATATATAAAGGAGATTCATTATATTAGCCCACAAAATCAGGGCTGGACAGTCCAATGAGGGTACTATGCACACTGAAAGGCAAAGAAGCCAGTGATTGTTCGGTCTACAAGGCTGAATGTCTTAAAGCCCTAATCTAACATCAAAGGTCTAGAAGATCCCTGGAGAGACACTGGTGTTGAGCCCATGTTGGAAGGTTGATCAACATGGATTGGCATCAGGCAGTCTGACACGGAACTGACAGATGGCTCTTGTCAGCAAGAAGTGAGAGCAGGCATGTGACTCCGCTCGCTCCTCGGACCTCTTCATAGCTGGGTCCTGCCCTACGAGCGGCCCACTTGGAAGGTGGGTGACCCCCTTCAGCTAAATCCTCTCTGGAAAAACCCTCATAGACACTCCTGGAATAATCTTTTAGGTCATTTCAAATGTCATTCAAGTGGACAGTGAAGATCACAGGTAGGAGCCAGGGAATAAACTAGGGGGAGAAGTAGGAGTGAAATGCTACGTAGCTCTATTAACCAATAAAAGCAATTGACATATTTTTTCCTTAGAAATTGATTAAGGCGATTCCATAACTCAAACGGATACTAGATGATCTGCTTGGGGAGTCAAAACATGAATTTAATAGAACAGAAGTCCAGGGTTGGGACAGTGACTGAAGATTTAGGAACACCTTTCAAGTCCGGTACCATTGAAACTTCTTCATGTTAAAAATGTTGCAATTCCTATTTTTTATTTTAGATAAAGAGATGAAAATCGAAATCATCATGAGACTCACAGGAGATGCCACAGAACCTAACTAGTTCTGAGAGGATGCCAAGGCAAATCTTAAAGCTGTCCTTGGGCTCTTTAGACTAGGCTCTCATTGTTAACTTCAAAGCCTCTCTTTACTTGGCACTTGCTACGCTGCCCAGATTCTCCAGAACATCATTACATGCTTTATAAATGAAGCTGTGAATGGTTTGTGAAAAATGAATCTTGTGGCTCAGCAGGTAGTGATAACTGCTCTCCCCCACTGTGAGGCTTTAGGGCAACTCAGAAAATCTCTTGGAAACTGGCGCCTCTTCTTTTTTTTTTTTAAATTGTTGCAGAGTTTCATACATGAACATAGTGAATTTATGATATTTCTACACCTCGGTCCCCAAACCCATTCTCTTCCTTGTCTCATTCCAATCCTTCTTCTTCCCTACCTGTCTCCCTCCTGTTTCCATGCCTTTTTGCACGTGTGAACCACTGAGTCACATCTGGATTGCCTCTGGTTGCATGTTCCTGAGCACCCTCTGCAGCATGAATCATGTACCAGTAGGTATAATAGCAAAATAATCATACGCACTGGCTCTTGAGGAAATGCAATGAGATACACGTGATTTCCAACGCTGGCCATGAGTGAATCCTCCAGGCAACCGATTCGGCAGCAAACACTGGATTGGAGCATTCTCAGACTGGGTGACAAGTCACAGTGAATATACATATTGTGCAGAGACGGGGTGACTAGAGGTCAGATAAATGGGGAATAAGTTTTGGATTCATAATCCAGGGAGATAAAAAAAGAGCAATAGGCAGAAGGCAGAGATAAGAGCACAAAGATGAAGCCTAAGGAATATACAAAGGCACTTAAAGCAAGATAATGTGACTTAGACTGCAGATGGCAATGGAATAGTGTAGAGAGAATATAGGATCCCTGCACTTGTGTGTTCCTCGCACTGACAATGAGAAAGCTAGAGTTGCAACTGTCATTTTTCCTCGACTAGTAAACTCAGGGAAAGAGGAGTGCAGAGTCGTCCCTTCAGTGATGGAGCTATGGACCAAGAATTGAGATCCAACCTTGGCTGATTTGTGGCCCAGTGTGTTTAGATTACTAGGATATTCTAAATCTGGCCTGACAGGAATCCAAGGCAACAAACAGGTTGAATGATGTTGAAAACACCTCATTGCTAAACTGAAAACATCCCTCAAAGGCAAAACCCATCCCGGCCTCCCACAGATTGGACATCCCTGGTGCAGTGCAAGTGGTCGCTAAGAGCATGGGATGCCAGACGATGTCAGCATAGGCACTATTCTCGGTGCGCTTGCAAAGAGTGTTAGGGGACCAACCGGATGGATGTATTCTGCATAATCTAGCTCAGGTTATGAAAAGGTAAGTGCTGCTCTTGCATTGAAAGCCGGGGAAGCCATCTTTCTATCATAGTCTCATCACACAGGCTTTTCTTCAGGTTAGTCTTTGACTTCCTTACTCTTTTTTTTTTTTTTAGAATATAGCCTGATTTATTAGAAAAACCTGTTGTCTCCACACAGATAAAGAACAATTGTGTGTATAATTCTATTCATTCAAGAAAAACAAGACTCCTATCCAGTATTTTATTTCGTTAAGGTTTCACAATATTGTAAATCCTGACTTGTATTTTATACATCCACTTCTAAAAGTCCTTAACCTCTCAGTCCCATGTCTCCATATTAACATGACAATTAGTGCTGTCTCTGTGTCTAAGTGGAACAATTTGCCTCAACTGTTTACAACTCACATCTTTTGTCTAACTAATTTTCCAGAGACTTCTCAGCCTATGATTCTCTTTTCAAAATGTTTTTCTCCCACATTTGATTTTTTTCCTAATCATACAAGCTCAATAAGTATCCCCATTCTCTCCCACTCCCTCCCCTCCCCCATAGGCCCCCATTGCACTCTCCCCCATTCCTCCCTTTCTTTCAAACCCCCTCCCTCCCTTCCCCTCTCCAAGTACCTCCTCCTTCCTCCCTCCCGTCCCCTGGACCATCTGTTTATGTGGGCTCTGAACCTCCCTCTGAGTCCTCCACCCAGGACTCAGTGGCATAGCTCAGGGCCCCTTTGGGGGCTCCCTGTTAGCATGGGAACTCTATTACGACTGTTGAACCCCTTGCCACCAAGGATCCTGCTGGCTGAAGCCTTCTTCCCTGTGATGCATGCTAGACTTTGCTATGGCCCTGCCTGAACCTGCCTGAACCAGTCAGTCTCATCTGACTGCCTTACTCCTAAGTCCTGCTTCTTCTCAGTTAACAGCAGCTGCATAGCTGCACACAACTGACCATGACAGGTAAGCCCTTCAGTACTTCCTCTAGGTGGAAACAGTTTGGAAGAGCTTAATCTTTGCCCTCCTCCAGTACATCCTCATCTAGGAAAAATGGTACCACAGAGCCTACCTCATTTGATGCCGGTGAGAGCAAAAGACAGTGCGCCCCCAGTTATCTGATACTTTATACCCATGTGTTGAATCCAGATTTCGGCAGCAAATACTCCTTGCAAACAGTTGTCTGCTCCTAGGACCTCCCTCCTGGTGAATCTACCTCAAGGTTGAAGATGGTCTATATATCACCTGGATTAAGTATTTCCAAAAAATTGAATGTGACATCAGATATAAAGCCATCTCTCTGAATCATGCCCAACAATGACTCTGTGCTATGGCAGCTGCTGCCAACAGAAATCAGTACAAAAAAAAAATCCCAAGTCGTTATTATATGTCATTAATATTACTTTTAGCAATGGAAAACTGCTTTCTGTCATTTTATGATTAATGACTCACCCATGCCTAGACCATAGCTACTATTGTTTGTTCATTTGTGGAAGTGGATGGTTCGGAACACACACAAACCAGAGTTGGTATTAGAATCAGTATATAAAGTGCCCCAATTACATGTCATAGGCCAATAAAAATTCTTCCACAAGAATTAAATGTGGACAAGTCATTTCTCAATTATCCCAGAAGAATACCCAAAAAGGGATTTTTAAAAAAAAATCGTTAAAGGGTAACTCCAAATGATATATTTAGACACCATGATTTCTGGGCAGATCTGAGAGTTTATGAAAATTCAAAGATGTCCATTTAGATGTCAGTTTCTAGAAATGGATGCCTAAGAATGGGTGCAGTGTCTAAATAACATATGGCTTGTGCTAGAATGGAACTTTAAAGTTAAGGAAAAAGAGGTCCACAAATTTAATGACCTAGTTATACTTGCAGTTAGTTCCAAACTAGCATCCAAAGTCGTGTCTCAGGTTCAATGTTGCATTTGGAAAGAAAAGGGCCTGCTATTCTATTAATGCCATGGGGGCTCTAGTTAGCAATGAAGTTCAGCTTTCAAAATAGATGGAAGGGGGATTTTTACTCTTCTCACTGGAGAGAAATGATAAATATTTAAGAAGGTGGATATACTAAATACCACCTTTGATCACTACTCAATGCATCTCTAAACTGTTACATGATAACTTGCTCTATAAATACATATAATTATGTTGCAATAAAAGATAGATAATAAAATAAAGAAGAAAAATGAGCCTCAAAATCCCTCATCTCAAAGTCGGGTGTCTTTAATATTATAAATACAGGGATTTGAAGACCTAAGGCTATTCTCTGTGTTATGACTAGTTAGGACCTTTCTTTCCTAATACCAAGGAAAGCCCAGCTGTACCTCTGTGCAAATTTAAATGTAGCCTCAGGAAGGACACATGGTTATTAGTGAGATGATCAGAACTCATTTCCATTGTCATCAGAGTGGTCCAAGTTCAAGGGCTAAAGCCTGGGGCCACCTCTATCTTAACATCCTTCCTAGGCACAGCCATTTCTCTTTAATTCATATACACAGGAGATCAACATACTCTGATCCATGATGGTAACTTCAGAGGCTGAGATTCTGGGGAAATAAAATGTTTGAAGCAATTTTCTCACTAGAAAAGCCCAGAATTTATTGCCTTTGTGTAGCATTTATTACCACGGACATCTGCAAAGATCCTGAGAGAAGAATCCTTCCTCTTGCACACCTTACTCCAGTCTGCTGTACTGTACTCCATTCAGGACTTGATTTTCATTTTCAAAGAACCATCTGTTTCAAGTGACTTTATTAATTCGTTTTGGTGTATTTTTTGACATGTCTACAAATTACAGTTCATAAATTTTCTAATAAATTGTTCCTAGGGCTCTACGCAGAACCTTATGCAAGAGTCTAAATATAGAAGCAGTATTTACATCTGTATCCAAGTAATTCATAAGAAATATAAAACATGTTTGCCAACACCAAGAATGAGCAGTAAGCGAGCCTAGAAACATACACAAAGTGATGCTGCTGTAGCTTTGCATTCTCAGACCCCATGGGCTTTGCGAAAAGGCTCTAACTTGCTCTCATTAAACATGTCTATCTTACTTCACAGTTTTCTTCAGAAATATCATATGTAACTGGAAGTGAAAGGAACTATTTCTTGGAAAATAAGCCTTAAGACTTTAATTGCTGTAAAACAGATCATTTGGCCACTGATCCTGGAGCATTCATTCTAATGCTGATTATATTCATTGAGAAGCAAAAAAAGTAAATGTTTATGGTATAAAACATACTGCCTTAAATGTGAACACATTGTGGCCAAGTTGGGATAACATATGCATTGCTTTACCTACTTACCAAATTGTTGGAGTTGAGGATAATTAAATACCTTCTTAGTGAATTTTAAGAATACAATATATTATGATTAACTATAATTAGCCTGTTGCAAAATAGATCCCTTAAACTTATTCAAACTGTCTGAAAATTCTGCATGATTTTTGACTCATAGTACTCGAAAATATTCCAACAGCGACCCCATCTACTCTAAGACCGGAGCTTTTCAGTACTCACATTACACTAAAAGCAGTGTTTTTCCCTAGATTTTGAGAGTGACTATCTAAGGAAGGTAGGGAAGGTGATTCCAAGCATGGTTCTTGGAGGAGAGTATGGGCTTGCTAAAGAGAGAAGAGAATTTTCAGTGCCCAGAGACCTCTAAACTAAAGATAGGAGGGAATAGGGAAAAGGATGGGTGGAAGAAAGGAGAATAGATCTTCAAAATATACAGTGAAGTCACACAGAAACCTATGACATCAATTGCCTACTCAAAAATCAATCACTTTAAAGAAAGCGAAATTAACTTTTTGAAAACAGGTATAAGGAATGTATGTCTTTGTTAACTTATGAAACCGTTGTTCACTTTAGTTGTCGATTTTTGCTGCTGCGTATAATGGATAGCAAGATGTGACACCTTTTCCCTGAAACCTCCCCCTGTGGCTTCGTAACATGTTCCTGATTCTCTGTTTCCTTTACTCCTTATTTTCCTGCGGTCCCTTCAATGAGCATGAGATCCAAGGTTCTGAGCTCCCTTTGGTCTCAGCTCTGAACTCTAGGGAGCTGTTTAGGTCTCTCTGCATCCTTATGTCTATTTTCAGATGGTTACCTAGTCAACTTTGTATTTATTCTTCATTTACTACGTAACCTGGTCAAGAGCATGTGCCTTGGCAGGTCCTGGTTACAGACAAAGTACACAAAGAGAAGGGGAGCACATGAATGATGGATGAAGACTTATAAAGAGAAGAGAATGGGAGGGAGGAACATAGAGAGTGAATGGAATGTTTTTTATGCATACATGAAATTATCAAAGTTAATCAAGAAAGAAATTCATCAATAAAGAAAAATGAAAAGGCAAACAAACAAAAGCAAAAGAATTAGAGTTCAGATTCCCAGGTCACAAGGTCACACGTAAAAATTCTGGGTATGCATGGTTATCAACCTCAGAAGGCAGAGACTGGGAATCCCCAGAGCAAGCAACTAACCAGACTAGGTCTATGAACAAGTTTTGTGTTTGAATAGAGACTCTGTCTCAAAAGAAAAAGGTAGAATGGTTGAGGCTAATTTCAGGTATCAACCTCAGATCTGCACACACACACACACACACACACACACACACACACACGCACACATGCATCTGAACACATGTAAGTACCTACAAAAAATGAACAAATATGGAGTATATGAGCATGGACATGTGTGCCTACAGAAATGTAACACACTCAACAGGCCCTTCCTTGTAACATTCTAATGTTGCTGATTCGGTCAGTATTCTCTTAATTGATCAGATTCAAAATTGCAGATATCATTGACATCTTTTTCTCCTTTATCAAATTGTTACCATCATAGAATTTTAAGACAGGGTCGCAACGGCCTATGCCTTCTGACACAACTCCTTTGTTGAGTCCTTATTTAATTCACTGTGGATAAATGTAAGCACCCTGTTCGCTCTATAATCTTATGCATAAAATATTCAGGAAATTCTCTGCAACATCCACAGATACCTTCCATGCCATTTAAAGGGATTATTCTGCCATTAGGACTCCACCAAATGTGTACAGATGTGTGCAAGGTCACCTTCCCATTTGAAAGGCTACTGCCTATTCTATTCTTTTATGACTTTGTTCTCCTAAGGACAAAAAAGCCCCGAGAATGTTCCATATATTCATTTGTTCTTTGTATCCTCCTTTCTTTCATCTCTACCTACTGAAATTCAAAGCTCGGGTGTAACAAGATACCCTCTGAGAAGCCATTCACAAACATTTCTGGGATCTTGTCTTTCCATCCTCAAATGACAGTGCACACTAGCTGTGCATCATATATATGACAAAAAACCTTGGTTCTTGATAACTTGCATTTCTGTCATACCTCCCTATTGTAGTGTAATCATTCTGGAAGAAGGAATGATACCCAGTTGCACACTGGAAACCACACAGGATCAGCCCTTGTCAATACAAAAGTTCAGAATCACATGCTGAGCATTAAGCAAAGGGTATTTGAGTCTCCAGAGGAAGGCATTTCCAGAAGGAAGAAGTGTGGCATGTCGAGAATATAGGAATCTATGTAGAGGTGAGAGATGTGGAGAACAGACTGTCAATGTCTATGGGAATTACAAGAAATCATCCCTATAACACCCCCTTCAATAACACCTGAAGTCTATTAGAAACTCTGCATCTAGGCACTTTCAAGGTTTCTTAGCCAGAAGGGGGTTCATTCCCCCTCCCCCAGGGCCCCCTCACTTGTGGGGAGAGCTGGTGAGTCCAACTACTATGAAACTCCAAGGTTATTTACTCCTAATTCTCCTCTGAATCCCTATTTCGCCCATTATAACTGGACTTTTTATCCCATTGAACATTCTGGTGGTCAGATTCCTTTTGTTTTCTTCCAAGATCACCCTTACCAATTCCCTTGGCTTACACTTGCACTTGCACTGTGCATAGAGCTTTGACTCTGATCACAGACATAACATAGCAGCTGAGTTAGCTGCTCCTGTAGCTATTCCTATCTTATGAATCAGTATCCAAGACAAAAAGACCTGTCCTTGTGTGATCCTATGAATCCATGGCCAGAAAATCATCAAAGTTCTTCAGAAAAGCAAAGCACTTTTAAGAGCGGAGACACTGAAAATGTCATGAAACCCTGCGTAGCTCTGCATTAGGTATATAGTGTGTGTCCAAGCAATAAATATCTGCCCCTTGAATTGCTCTAAAACCATCGCAATAAACCAAATTTCATTTTTAATGCATGCAATAAACTGTTTCCCTAGGATATCCATTAAGACTGCTCCAACTTTAAAAAAAATAACAGCTGACTTATTCTGTATTCCTATAGCTCAGAATAAATAGATCAACTAACTTTAAAGTTGGCAGGTTTACAGTTCTCACACAGAAGAGAAATTAAAGCCAAACTGGAGATAAAAAAGTAAGTATTTTTTATATTTATGAAGTCTTAAAATTACAGAGCTGAACATACAAGGTCAATACAGTGCTGGCAGAGTGTTGGAGTTAAATATTTCCTACATTAGCTTTATTTCCTCAAGTGAGAAGTGCTTAGAGGGGTGGCATTGTGAGCTGAGCAGCAGGCAGACAGGAGCTGTGGCTTGATGCTCTGGGCAGACTTTGCATCCTGAGCAAACATTTACAGTTAAATCCTCACTTCTTAGCTAGAGTCCCATACCCCCCAAACTGTCAAATTATCACATCTCCATCAAAAAGTAAGACTTAAAAATCTCAAAATGTGCATGGTGACATATTAATGCAATGCTTTCACAAATATAAACAAATTAGATTGTCTTTATGTTTTTTAATAGTTATTTGGTATTTATTTTCCTGTGTGCCTCTGTTTCCCACTTCCCTGTCTCCCCAGCATAAAGTCCTTCTCTGTCTACCCAATGTGGGATGTTTCTGCCCCAAGGCAATTTCTCAGTGAAACATTGGTGTGGTAAAGAATAGAATCTTATTCTTCCCCTGACCTGCTGCATAGGATCTGCCAATGTCATCTCCCCATCTCAGTGTTTGTAGGTGTTACAGTTTACAGGTGATACAGGCATCAACTGCAAAAGTAGGGAAATGTTGCAGTCCGCCTGCATGGTTGCTGATAAATGACCATCAAATGGCTTAAGGGAACAAGGGATTTATTCTCTTATGATTACTGTTACAGTTCTTAGTTCAGGTTGATGGGAGAGCACGCACCAACATCAGGGCTGAGGAAACTGGCCACATCGTCACCACATAATGGCTGAGAGATGGACAATCCTTACTTGCCAGATCAGCATGTCTGGCCAAGAAAACAGAAGGATGCCAACTCTCTCAACCAGCTCTCCATGATTTATTACAGGGCCTAGTCCCAGCCATGGGCTGGGCCTTCTCCATCAGCTAGACAATCTCCTTCAGATTCATTCTGGGTTCAACTCAGCCACTAATTCTCCACAAATATGACCAAAGCTCAAACCCTCAACAATCAAGTTGACACCTGTGCTTAACTATGACAGGAAACAAACAAGAATAACAACAAAAACACTTGGCTCATTCACTGAGTAGGCAAGGCCACTATAATTTAAAGTGTCACTTTCAAAAGAAACATTTCACTTTATCACTTTAAGAGCCTGTCTCTAAAGCAGGAGAAAGAATGTTAATCTCCCTGATATCCGTCTCTGTGATCACCAGAAATTTATTAGCAGTTAATTGTCTTGAATTTGAAGCTGGTTTCCAGGAAGCTCCCATGAATTAGCATACTCTGAGTAAATCCTTGTAAGATATTAGTTTTTCATCTCAAAGGATATTAATCTAGGTTGTTTACATGACAGATTTGGACAGAGTTAAAGGTTAAATTCTACCTTTGAAGTCTAAATATATCTGACAGCTGATATTTATAATTTTGTAATTACCAAAACTATGATTAGAATTGTCTAAATATTTCATACTAGGAAAAGTGTCATATAATCCCTACTCTGGCTCCCTGGGAGATGACCTGACTTTTGAATTTTCATTACCCCTAAAATTATCAGCTTCAAAACAGCATTTATGAAAAGAAATTAACATAAACATTTAAATGAGGTCTTTCTGAAAAGTTACTTGCTCATGTAAAATTGAAAGTCAACAATGAAATTACTTACATTAATCATTCCTTCATTCATCCAACACATAATTATGCTCAGTTTTGGGGATGCAGAAAATAAGCTAAAATGCTGTCCCTATCATTACAGAATCCAGTGGGGGAGTCATTTTTATTTGTTGATTTCCTGAGCTTCTAAGCACTACTGCTCATAAAGATGGCATGAGTTGGTTCTACATCAAGCCAGAAGGAAGCTCCATGAATCTGCAATGTACCTGCACAGCCCACTGTCAAATCTCTGATATTGGAAACATAAGAGTAGTAGGAATGGATTAACATGTATTTTGCTTTCCAAGGCACTGGTTGTAGAAAAGCAAGGATAGTAAGAGAACAACACCTAGTTTGGCCAATGAGGTGATGAAGGATGCTGGGGATGGCAGAGGAACTTCCCAGGGTAGACAGCACTGGGGTGAATTGTGGATAAAGTGGTGTGTCCAGGTTGTCAGGCCCAACAGGCCATCCCAGGAAGATAAGGAGGAATGCGTCAAGATATAGCGCTGTGAGTATAAATCACAGAGCACATGCTTAGCATGCCTGAAGGTGCTGGGTACCATCCCTGGCACAGATGAATTGTGCTTGTAAGGTATGATCATAACAGGTTTCATGGTTGTAGAGAAAATGTGAAGGCTATTATTATGTGTCAAAGTGACCGGGCTTTGGAGAGGCCAGATAGCTGATCAAACATTTGAGTGTCTTTAGTGGCTTTTCAAATGTGATAAAAATTTAAATCAATAGACATAGTATAAGGACACTTATGTAAGAAAATATCATAATAAAGTCCTTTATTTTGCATGCAAACTTAAAATTTTAATTTCATTTGAAAAATGAAAGAAAATCAGTACTCTGAGTGATATTTGTCTCTTCATGTAGACCTCAACCACACAACTGAAGATTCATCTGAACAAAAGGCTGATGCTTCCCACCCTCCAAAAGGGTAACTGCCCATTCCAACCTGATGATTTCACTCAGCACTGGCTCTTCCTGATCCTATGGCAGACAGGTGGCCTCAGTTTCCAACTAGACATTGACTCTGATATTTTGAACTGAGTCAATTCCTTATTTAGCAGACAAATATTAGAGTGTAGATTATACCTTTATATAGAAAGATAGATGATGGATAGAACAGATAGATACATATGTATATTACATACAAGTACATACAAACACACATATATGCTGAATATAGACACATGAAAACTATCATATACACAAACATTTAACTGTTGTAAATAGATGATGGATAAAATAGATTTACACACACACACACACACACATCAATTCTGTTTCTCGACAGAAACCTAATGAAGAAAGCAATAATGGGCAGCAAAAGACTATGGAAAATATGAAAAACTAGGGAAGCATGAGACATTTTTGGAGGTCAATGGAAGACCCAGTCCACATGAGCAGGATCTTTGTGTCCACATCAGGAGCAAGAAGGCAGGAAAAGGTAGCTGGAACCACAGGATGACTGGTGCAGGTATTTGCATTTCTTGGCGTTTCTGAGAGGAACAGGGATGCAGGCTGCTTTGAGTTATCTCTTGATGCAGCGTCTCAACTGTTGCAGGAGGAAGCATCCAAAGACTCTGGGTCCAAACCTTACCCTGAGAAAGACGAACTCCTTTGCACAATTTGAATGATTAGGCACTGGAAAGTTGTTTCCATTATCTGTGTGGCAGACAGCAGGGGAAGGGGTGTGGGAAAGCAACCCTTCAAGTGAAACAAAGAAATGAGACAGGATGTGCGATCTGAACTCATCCTTCTGGAAGCATTCCGCTTTGCAGCTTTTGCCCTTTGCTCCTAAATACGGCTTCCTGATGAAAGAGAATTGCCATGACTTCCGTGGCTGTCTCTGCGACAGCTTCATCTTTCAGGCAAATCTCTGGGATAAAAAGAAGGATTCACAAGCCTTAAAACACTCTGTGATACTGTAAGTCTTTTAAGCCCAGAACAAACTACAGACCAGGCAACACTAAGACCTAAAACTGGAACTTTCTCTACAGTAGCAGGTAAACACATTACTCATCCTCTGGCCAAACCCCAGGCAACCTACACTACAAAGAAAGATGAGGGAGAAACAATCAAGGCAGGAGATAAAGCGGGAGACTGTGTAAAGAGCAGAATTAATTAAAATGTTCTGCAGGAAAAAAATGTTAGATTCATTCTCTCTCTCCTCCATCTCGCCCTTGCCCTCCCTCTTTCTTACCTCTCCTTGAGCCATTTACTTTTATAACGTTCAGCATACCACCAAGGTCATATCTAAGAAAAATTATTTTGACATGGGTACTTTAAAGGCAATATTAAGAAAGCCAGGTAATGTAGAATCTCTAATGTCCATTAAAAGGAAACTACCCATTATGAAGTTGTTTACAATGTCTTTTTAAGGAACAAAGACATATACTATATTTAAAAGACATATAATTTTTAAGGAACAAAGACATATACTTAAAATACAGAAAAGAGGGCTGGAGAGATGGCTCAGGGTTTGTGACTCTGTCTCACAAGCAGAAGGTTCTGAGTTCGGATCCCAGGTCCCACGTTAAAAAAAAAATACAGAAAAGAGATTACAGAATTGCTGATAGACTTGCTGTAGACTGATATAGGTACAGGTCACAGATGTGCTGAGCTGCACAGGGCTTCCTGGCATTAATTTCTAGTAGAGAATTGCCTGATGTTGCAAGGAGGTCTCCAATGTAAGCCCCCCACACACACCTACACCATACTCTGGAAGAGCAAGCTTATCTACTTGCTGCCAAGAGGGCGCCCAGCTTAGCTAAGAAATGATACCATGAGGCACTGAGTCAGAAACATAGAGTGAATGCTGTACTTTCGCCCTCTGTGGTTTATCATAGCTTCCCTGGCACCATGCTAGGCTACCCAGATCTTCTGAGCATTTGGAATGAAATGGCACAAAGGCCCAGGAAATGAAACAAGGATGGACATTGCTGATCCTGCAGAAATTGACCTCACTGGGTCCCAGAGCTGAGGCTGAAATAGGCATTCTAGGGTAAATGTCTAGCGTGACTGGAGAGTTTATTTTAAATTGAATCTTTAATATGCAAATGTGAGATTCACCTGGGGCACTGTAAGAATGAAATCCATCCTCCATCCTGACTTGTGCTCTTATATTAAAGGGAAGAAGAATCATTTTTTATCACACCCCCACAATGGGTTTATGCAAATTCTTCAAGCTAGGCAAATTATTTTTGTGTTAAAATTTTTCAAGCCCATAAAAACAGGAGTGAATTTATGTGGCATTTTAAAACGATGTTAGGCACATTGTAAAGCTATTCCATCTCATTTATAAAGAGGAGTGAACATAAAAACAGGCCATGGCATAATTAATAGTGAAGTGATTTATAGCACTGGATCCTTCACCATACATATTTATGTATTTTCTGTAGTCTGGGGCAAGTTCTTTTCCTCCATGTCCTCTGTTGCTTCCTGTATCACACAAGGAAAAAGTGTAGCAGGCAAAACACACAATGTGAAGTTTAGATTCTTGCTTACACATATAGAGGTATGCATGAGCATGCACATATATGCACACACACAGAGTCTCTCTCTCTCTCCCCCCTCCTTTCCTTCTATCTCTGTTTCTGCCTTTCTCTTTCTCCTTCCCTCTCTCTCTCCCTCCCTCCCTTACAATTACTCCAAAATAATCTTGGTACCCACACCAGATTTTTTTTAAAGGTCCTGAAATACCGATCCTGTGTCCTACCCCAACCAGCTCTTCCCTAGTCCATCTGGGAGAGAATCAGGAGTAGATGAAGCTAAAATATAGCTAGAATGAGACTTACTATACAAAAAGTATTGGAATATGAGTAGGCAAAGCTGCAGTATGAAATGTGATGGTCCCTATTTTTAAATCACTAGAAGAATAAACTAACAGGCTGCATTGAAAGGCTTTCAATTTCTATTTTTTCCTACAATTTATGATTGATAGCCAATTCAAATAATTCAGAGTTCTTACTAGGTGTTAGACACAGTCTTAGAAATCCAAAGATATGTGATATACCTTTATTGGCTTAGGGTTTGAGGGTTTTTCCAGCATCTTATGTCACACACTGTTCTACATGTTCTTAATGTCTGTGCATTATGTAAGGTGACTCTTGAAGTAGGTATTTGATTTTCTTATTTAGAACCTTTTTTTGTGCTTGGAAGATATTTTTACTGCTTTTTTAACATTTTTAATTATTATTTCTGCTCATACAAACTTAGTAGGTACACAGGTTCCCTCCTTCCCTCCTCCTCCCCCCCGAACCCCCTGCTCCCCCTCCCTTCGCCCCTCCCTCCCCATCCACCAGTGCCCCCCCCAACCCCGGGAGAACCCCTTTAATGTGCATGCCAGACTCTCCTCTGGGCCCTCCGCTCCAATGACGTACAAGGACCCAGTGGCATTTACCTGAACCCTTTCCTGTGTTCCCCTTAAGCACAGGAACACTACTGTGGCTGTCAATACCTTGCCTCCAAGGATCTTGGTGCCTTTAGCAAATGCTACACTTTGTGGGGTCAATAGTGTGTTGGACATTGTGCAGGGCATGCAAAGTCCAATTATGATTGCTTCAGCCCTAACTTGTGTGGAGTATCTTCCATATCATTGCTCCTCCCATCCTTGTGCTCTTATAATCTTATCGCCCCCTCTTCCGCAAATTTCCCTGAGCTTCAGGATGGGGGGAGATTAGTCTGGCCTAGTTCTAGGTGGTTGATATAGAGTCTCTGAAGTTCTGGATCATGGTTTGTTGATTTTCTTTTGCAGTTTTGCTGCTCCCGCAATGCCCTTGACTCCATCCTGATGGGCATTGTATGTCACCCCCTGGCCAGAGACAAAAAGCTGTTAAACTAGAGTCTTGTTATAAGAGCACATTCAAAGGTAGATGTAATAAAAGTAGGAAACCACAGTGAGGGAGGGGTCAATCACCCATTTGCAAAATGGTGACTTTTTATCTACCAGACTATATGCCCTCCCCTTTTGGTGAGATCATACCCCCTCAGTTGTAAATGATCAGGAATGAAAGTCTGTGAACTTAACCAGATGTCTCATTACTTACTTGCAGTCCTTGATGGAGGCCTATTTTCTCTGCTGTAACATGGTCTCCTCTCTCCTTGTTTCTGGTGTGGCCCTCCAACCCCATCCCTCCTATTCATAATCCTTGCAATTACTGTAGGTATTACAGAGATTTATCTTTGAGTGTCTCTAGGTGAGCTGGGTGGGTTTGGTACTAGGAGCCACCTATTAGGGAGTACATATGGCGCTTAATTTTCTGGGTCTGGGATACTTCACTTAATATAATTGTTTCTAATGACATCCATTTCCCGGCGAATTCCAGTAATTCATCATTTTTATGGCTGAGTAGTACTCCACTGTATAGATGTACCACATTTTCCTTATCCACTCGTCAACTGTTGGACATTTGGGTTGATTCCATGGCTTTGCTATTGTAAACAGTGCTGCTATGAACATGGTTGTGCTTGTATGATCAGGGTGAAATTTTGCTCTATGTGGGGTTATTCCCAGAATTAGAACTTTTTTAAAAAAATTGTATGATGTTCCTGGGGAGCTTGTTCAGGGGTTAAACACTCTCCTTTACAAGCAATAAGGTCTGAGTTCAAAATCCCATTTCCTATCAAAAAATACCATGCAGAAATGGTGACCAGCCTTTAATTCTGGTGCTAGAAGGCAGAGACTAGAAAACCCCAAAGCAAAGCAACAAGGAGATAAAACAATCAAAGATGATTCCCAATGTCACTTTGGGCCTTCACAGACACACATTCAAGTACCCTCTGGTACACACACACACACACACACACACACACACACACACACAAAATAATTGTACTATGGGTTTGGATAAATACTAGTGGACCCATATGTTTTCATAATTGCCTTAAAGAACACAAGTAGCAAACTGATTTTGTAACTAGTTAACAATTCAAAGAATCACCCTAAAGATAAATAGGGAACATTATTTCCTTGTAGAGATTTGGTCCATTTCTCCAAATTTTATGCGAGAAATAAAAGTTTGGTGCAATGAGACTTGCCAGGCTAGAGACGAAACAGCCTGCAGGCCAGCAGCAGCACTGAGGAACACCATTCTTCTCCTGCCCAGGATTGTGTAAAATAAGCTCCAAAATATTTCCTAAGCTTTCCAGAAGAGCCACTTTCATTATGGAGTACGGAACAGTAACTATGCCAGAAGGATGTCCTTTAATTTCTCTTGACTTCATTCAGCCGAAAAGTCTGCTCAACATGGTCTAATGAGTAAATTGAAACATCTGCTCCATCCTTACATGGAAGAACATGAGCATCCTGAGATGAGTTACCAAGCTCAAAGTCCAAATAAGGAGCTGAAATATAAGCAGATCGACTCAAAAGACACATGTCAGTCCTACACAGAACTCCATGGCAGACACAGGCAGCATAAATAGTGTCGGTAGGATGAAGATTGCTTTAGACGGAGATGTTCACATGCATTTCTATTGCATAGGAACAGGCAGGCGGTTCCTCTTTCCATTTCTTTTTGTTAGCAAAGATTTGTTTGATTCTCCCTAAAATGCCAGTTTCAAAAGGAATTTCATTATTTTTTACCAGTTTCATGACGTCTTCCAATACAAATCTTCTTTCAAAGCAATGCCCTTGTGAATGTCTAACAGGGTTTATTTAGAAAAGGTATAAAGGAGAGGGAAGAACAGGAATAGGACACAATAGAGAGTAAGGCTAGACTCTAGGTAACCGACCACCTGTGTACTAATCCCTAACGCTCACTTCCTCCATGACAGGGGACACATCCCAGCACTGTCAAACCAGTCTAACAACAGAGGAAGGAGAATAACCTGACAGCGGATGAGATCACAAAACCCCAAGAGTGAACTTCCATCGGAACACCTCTCATTTTATCTTTGGATAGGAGAGGATCTCAACACCCAGACAGGATGCCGCCTAGTGCAGTGGAAAAGCCTTGAAACAGACAGCAGCCAGCCAGAATGCAGAGTACCAGCGACCCTGCAATGCTCACCCAGAATCAGGCCAACCTAGTCTATCCCCATCCTCAGGCTCAGGGAAGCTTGTGGAAAAGGGGGGTAAGATTGTAAGAGCCTAAAGATGGGGAAGTCCGCCGCTGGGCGAGACATTCTACTCAAGACAGGGCTGCTGCATCCAGAAACACACTGCAGTGAGACTTGTCTTCCAAATGTGCAAGAAGACTGACATACATACCAACATGCCCCAACAGACTGGTGAGAATCTGAGGAGAGAATTAAATGGGCTAGTGCTAGACAAATGAGGGGGAGTGCCTGCATCAGTGGTCTGCCCAAGGAAGGGCCACTTGGTCTGCCACAGAGACCTGAAACCCCACTACAGCAGACGATCCAGAGGGAACCCTAGGACGCATAGAAATAGACAGATGGGAAGGTAGGAGGGAGTGGGATGAACTGATGAAAGGAGGGAAGGGGAAAAGAATAAGAGGGGGTAAGAGGAAGGCAGGATAATTACTCAATATGCTTGTAAAACTAGGGGAAAAAATTAAAAACATTATCATAGACAGACTTTCTCAAGTATCCACTGGTAGTTTTTAAGCAAGCCTTTCAGGTCAAGAGGAGACCTTAGCATGTCCCCAGGAAACCACTTGGACAATGGCACTGATAAGATGACGGGAAATCTGTGTGTGCGTAAGAGAAGAGAAAGACCAGGTACTCAAAGCTAAACAAAAATATTAGAGGCCACACGTGCACATTAAAGGATTCTCTGGGAATTGGGGGGGAGGCACTGGGGGAGGGAGGGCTGAGGGGAGGGGGAACAGGGGGGTCGGGGGAGGAAGAGGGAGGGAGGGAGGGAACCGGTGTACCTACTAAGTTTGTATGAGCGGAAATAATAAAAATGTGAAAAAAATGAAATAAAAATTAATTTTTCAGACAGCAAAAAAAAAAAAGAAAAATAGGCCGCAAAGCAAGAATATAAAGAATTGCCTTAGTGATCTTAATAGGAGCTAAAATAAAATAAAGATAACTAACAGTGATTTATTACATTCGTGAGTCCTTACTTCATGGTTCTGAAGACTTTCTTCTGCTGTATAACTTGTTCCATTGTAAGAACATTCTAGCTTTTTTGTACAACGGGCTTTCTATTCTCCCACATGCATTTCCCTACACAGATGCAGAGAGCTACATCGTCTCTAACATTTCCCTTTCTGTGTGAAATTCTTCCGTGCAGATGCAGTTCAGCATATTATTCAGTTTTTGGATTTTTTTCCAAAGGAGGTCAGGCTATTTTGAATATCTCTGGTTTTTAAATTTGCCTCAAAGTGAGTGAACTTCCAGGTTAGACACAAAATCCCAGAGCTGACCTCGGCAAAGCAGACCTCAGGGGGAACAAGTGCTCTCAGGCCCTGAGCACTTGCTCTTTGGTTCCTGCATGGAACTGTGGCCAGTAAAATGAATTCATGATCTATGGAAACCTTCAGGACTTCTTTTCCCATCAAACATCATCAAGTTACGGCTGGTCTCTTCATCCCTGGACTGTGGAGATAAGGATTATGACTCAGTACTTTATATTTATACATGTCATGTTTCATATTCAAGGTTGAAATACATCATTCCATCCTATTAAGAAAAAATTTTGATTCTGTCATCTGTTCTTGGCTGGGTCTGTTCAACATATTTCAATAGCTCATATGAAGACATGTCTTCAGGTTTATTTACCATCTTTGGCAGTCTTTGTGATGTACAAAACTGAGAAGTACACTTTCTACATGCCGCACCTGGAAAAACAAAACGCATCCTGAAAGAAGGTAAAAAGAGTGTGTTATCACCATCAAAACTGAATGGGGAAAATAAAATTAATTGCATAACTCCTGCCTGATATTTGTATGTGTGCAACATGCCCCATACAAAGCAGGCAGATAGATAGATAGATAGATAGATAGATAGATAGATAGATAGATAGATAGATGATAGGTAGATAGGTAGATAGATACATAGATAGATAGATAGATAGACAGACAGATGGATAGACAGACAGACAGATGGATAGATAGATATCAAATGGTTTCTGTGTACAGAGCAAATGATACAAACCTTTAAGGTTTGTGAAGTCATGTGATTTCCTTGCTCAAAGCATAGCTATCTGTGAAGATGGTGTTTCAGTTTCTCAACACATCTTTGTTCCATTCTGCTCTTTCTGAGGATGGTTCTTGGGGTTTAGTGACTGTCTGAACTTGGGGCTGACACATTGGATGGCAAAGGAGGAGAAAACACTGCACCTTGCACTGGCAGGGAGACTTGGAGTCTCCGAGGGATTAACTGGATAAGTGAGGTATTGGGAGGTGCACTGCTGGAGATTGCCTTCTAAATTATCTGTGGGAGACATGGCAAGAAAAGAAGGCTCTTTCCCATGAATGGTGGCAGCAGCTTTCTCTCAAGGCAACCAATGGAGAGATGAGAAGAACTGAGCAAGCGTGATTTCTTCCTGCACCAGTCACTTTCTGAAAGTATCAGATTTGTTTTATTAGCTTTACAGTCCTCTCTGCTACCCTTAGAACGTGTGTAGCAATTAGAGCGAGGACGACGCCAAGATTTTTCTTTCTGTTCTTGCCCCTATCACAGTGCACAGAGGGAGGGGCTCTCGAATAGCATATGTGTCAAGAAGGACTTGTCGCAAGATAGATTGAGAGGGAGCTGCTTGGAAGTGTCAGAGAAAGAATAATCTGCACAACAGCCCTCATGAAAACACTCTGGAAAATTGAGACTTATTAGTCCTTTTCTTTCTGGCACATTCCCAAGCATGCTTGAGGTCTAGTCATGTGAACAATGATAGGCCAGGAAAGGGGAGGTGAATCCAGTTGCTGCTTCACGGACCACGCAGCTGAAATTCATGAACAAGATTGGACACTCTGGTTAAAAAACATCAGACAGGGCTGGAGAGGTGGCTCAGGGGTTAAGCCTCCGCCTTCCAGGCGGAAGGTCCTGAATTTGGATCCCAGATCCCACGTATAGACGCCAGGCGGAAGCGGGGGCGGCCTGCGCTTCTGGTCCTGGTAGGGCGGAGCCTGTGAATCCCGGGGCAGAAGGAGGTGGAAGCGTCCATGGTGGTTCGCGAATTAGTCCGTGGTTCTACACACAGACACACTCGCGCGCGGGCACATACACACGCATATGCACACAGTTGAATAAATAAAAAAAAAAATTTTTTTTCAAAAAAAAAAAACATCAGAGTGAATAAGGGATGAACATGCTGCCGGTTGTAATATGAACATGATACAAAAAGTGCTCAGAAAACGACACTGATTCTGAAAGGGAGGGGGTATTGTTTCCAGAATACATGTATTTATTTATATAATCATTGATAAAAGTACTAATGAGACTAAGGATAACCTTTGAGGGTGACTTTGCACAAAGACATTTAGTCAAAAGAGTATGTAATTATACTGGACAACATCTCTGCAGGCTCTATTAATGAAATGAAGGTAGGTATACTCTATCCATGGATTATGATTTTTCTCCTCATTTGCCAGTCTTATAATCCTGCCCACAAATGTGAGGAAATAACTTTTTCCTTTCTTACTCTTAATGAGTAAAAAAAAAAAAAGCTTTCTCATGTAACTATTCAAACATAATTTGTTAAGAATTTGTTCGTGAGGGCTTCTGCCCCTGGGGATGCTTTGAATCAAAAGGTTTCAGATCTATACTGGCATGACTAATACAAAGGAGTTAAAATGTTTTGATGTAATACTAAGAAAGAAAACAACAAGAAAACACTCTCAGAAAATGAACACCATGTCAATCTTCACTCCCAAGGTGTTATACTTTAATTGACATAAGCAAAGGTATCGGTAAATTATGGAACTGTTTATAAATCAAAAGAAACAATGAGTCTACCAAAAAATGGTTTAGCATAGATGAATTCCATGGTGTGGCATCCTGGGTGATGATCATGGTCAGTGCACGTGCAAGTCCTGACATGATGGACAAAGATCCTATTCACACAGTATTCATTGATCTGAGGAGGTGTCTTTTATTTGCCCTTGGTGAATACGGTATTATCTCCTTTCAGTGGTTTCTCAGTAAAGCTGTCATTCTGGTTGCATGTTGCTATTGTATAGCACCTATTTATGGCCTTTAGGTATTATACATTCTTCATTTGTCAACAACATGACAATTTTGCTCAATAACTCTACTATTATGCACTCATCCTAGAATCAGTAGGAAGAGTGGATGCTGCATTGTACTTAGGGAGCAGAAGAACTCAATGTGAATGCAGTTCCCTTACTAATTGCTTCGGTGACTCCATGTCACATCTTATTTGAGGGTCTTAGTTATCTCAATGGTAGAACATTAGTCTTGGCTTAAGTGGCTTCTAATATCCTCTCAATTCTAAGATTCTTATGGCTGTGAAATCAGGGCTCTTGGAAACATATGTGATACATATCTGTGAGCTTGGAGAGATTAATCTGCTCCCTGGGTCGCCTTAGCTCTGAGCTCTACCAGCACGTCATCCATCCTGTTGTGCCAGCTGCAAGCTCCCCGTGGAGTCTGCCATGTCAACCCTAATTCCATAAGGCCCTCAGAGCAAGAAATAAATAGGAGAGCCTGGGGCTGATTTAGTGGTTCCAAGCTAAGCAAAAAGAAGTGATTCCTTGGTGAGATTAACTTTAAATCACAGCTGATTTTGAGAATTAAGTGATGGGCCTATTATTGAGTTTTAAGAGTGTGCTAGTATTTAGTGGTATCACTTACAATGTCAGTTTAGGTTATTGCTCTGAACTAGGAATCTACTAACAAATGCAAACGACAGTGGTCAAGTTCTCTGGTGGCTGGGAAGAGATGAGCAATGTTGGGATAAATGAGGATGACCTTCTGAGATTTCTCTAAATGTTACTGTTTTTCATATGATTACAATGTAGCAAATAAAAAAAAATCAAATTGTAAATACACAGCCTTAAAAAAAGAAAAACATATGGACTCAAAGGAATATGATACATACTTACATACTTTTAGTAAGTTTTATATTTTAACACTATAAAGACCCTAGAATGAGCATTGAGGGGAAGGTAGAAATTATTTCACAAAGCAGTTGTATAAGAAGTTACAAACATATACCCACAGAAGAGCAATTTCCAAAGAGTTTTTTTTAATGTTCTACCATTTAGATTACTACTCAACATGCAGCAGGACTCAACTGGCTGGAAATTTCCAAAACCTTTCCTGGCCATCCCAAAGTACGTTTTCAATTTCACATCACCATGAAAAGGATTCTCTGTAGACAGGATGTTTTACTGTCTTTTTAATGAGTCAATCAAAGACCCATAACCAACACTGTATGTTTGCTATTCATTAGAGAGGAGGAACAATGTAGATTCTCAAATGGAGAATGTTCAGAGCCCTGGGATATAGGAAAACACTCTGTAAACTCAGGGCATGAGGGAGAAGGCTTGGGCAATGTGAGAAGTGTCATTAGAAGCAAGAATAACAAAGAAAGAAGTTACTAATGGGGACCTGGTAGATCCACTGGCTGCCTGCACGTACAACAGGGAGTTGCTCTGTCTATGTACCCGAGAATAGCTACTTGTATTAGTTGCATCTTCCCAAAGATGAAGGCAGGACTCAAGCAACTTGGGCAACAAGGGTCTGTCCTTGGTTCATAGTTCCTGATTGCAGTTCATCAGCATGGTAGAGAGTTCATAGCAACATCAAGAGCCAAGAGAACTAGCCTTACTGTACTTACAGGAGCAACCAAGAGCAGAGAAATCTTTCTCACTTGCCAGTCTGTGAAAATATTGAGCCAGTTCTCTCTGTCTGAGCTACTAGTGCATGAGCTGAGTGTCCCACGTCAACAGATTATGTCCCACAGGCTTGATCAGGGTCGCCTTAGCGAAATAATGCTTTCCAGCCATGCCTAAAGCTTGCTTCTCAGTTGTCAAGTTGGCACCTACATCTAACTGGTACCATCACCAGTTTAACCAATTGGTGAGCAGTCAGTCATCCATTATTATCTTTTTTTCAGTTACAGGAATGCATTAAAGTGGGAGGGTAGCAATGCAAAATGAACTGAAAGCAGATTGTGAAATCATTACCCAAATCAACTTCTTACATAACTCAATTGGGTTAAATTTTGAATTGTAGTTAGATAGGCACAATTTCAGCTCAGATTGCAGTTTACAGAGAAAACTAGTAAAGCACAAACAGCACATGAACTAACAGCACAGTTCTATATTCTGCTTTCCTGTTTTCTGTATATTCCTAATTCCCACCCAGTCCAAAGTACAAAGCACCTGCTCTGTCATCTACTCTTCTTTGTGGATGGATGAGGCATAATTCTCTGTTGAAAAACACTTCATTTGGAGATTGCTTAAAGAGCAATCTTTCTTTTGTGCCTGGATTCCACAGCCTGTAGAAGTAATGAAGTGAAAAAACAATACAGAAATAAAGGACACTGAAGATATGGGATCATCACTACTCCAAGTTTTCTATAACCCACAGTCACCAAGAAAGAGTGGAATATTGACAGATTCCACTGGGAATAAAACAAAGTAGCAAATATGTAGAGACAACCAGACTTCTCCCAATGGAAGTCTTGAATCTGGCATGTGAACTTAAATTTTGTTACATAACAATTTTTATGTGTTCAAATATTTTGCTAGAATATTTCCTAATATATGAAAACAAAACTCTCTTCCTCTGTCACATCATTAATACGTTCATAATGCTGCAGATTTCTGCAATTAATATGTAAAGCAAGCAAAAGTCACAGCCATAGTCTCTTTTTCCTCTCCAAGTTTGATTAGAATTCCTTCATAAATTATTCACATATTCTGTTAGAATAATAAAACGCCATCTCTTTCGACAAGGATCACATTATTTATTTGGCAGATGTAGTAAAGTTCCTTCAAAATGTAGTTTTGATGAATAGGTAGACTGAGGCAGCTCTAGCAATCATTGGTGTTTGGTTCACCCTGTTCTGAAATACACAGCATCACAGTTTCTGCATCCATCTTCTGCAACCTTGAAGAACCTCTAACCTTGAAGATATGCCAGGACATGGGCAAAACCCTTCTCCTGTTTGGTTCTCTCCTTCTTTATGAAGCACCACTACCCACCAGCATCTCCCACCAGTGACAAATGTTACTCTCCCCATACCCTGAACACAGTGGTATACCCTCTCATATCCTCATTTACAAAATAGACTTCTCACACTGAACCTTCTATTACCAGTTTAACAGTCACTGCCTTAGTTGCTTTATAGCATCCTTGCATTTTGAAACGCATTAATTACATTAGCTGATTTTGGCTAAGAGAGCTTCTTTTGTTCCTGTCACGCAGTCATGTGATAAAGTCAATAGTGACCAGCTAGTGAATGGACTGGCCAATGATACAAGGATATATGAAACATATTCTGTCATCAGAGGCATTTACAATCCTACAGACCACAGAAAAAAAGATTATGTATTCAAGTAATGCAGTGAATGGATTGAATGGAGGGGAGCTGGCACAGAAAAATAAATTGAAGCACTGAGCAACATGGATGTAACTTGGCACAGAATCTTTCTGAAGTCTTGGAAACAAGAGAGAAATGTTTCAATATAAGTACTAACAGTTTATCACACGTTACACAGGGCAAAGTGCCTGGAAAAATGTTTGAAGAATGATTGTATAAATGAAGAGAAACTGAAAAAGAAGACATCAAGGTAAAGAATCTCTCATGGCAAAATACTGCACTAGAATTTTCTTGAAACCATGCATCCTTGGTGGGCTCCACATGAGATAGTGTATATTTTGTATCTCCATATCTGGAAGAAGATATGAATCATCAAAGGTTATGAGAATCTTCAGAACTCCCTTCCACATGGCTGGTTCTGGTCTTTCTGACAAGAGATGGAGGGTAGCCCACATAAGTCTCGATGCTGTAGGAGCCTGTACCATAGAGTCAAGGAAAGTGAACATTTGGGCATAACGGTGCCTCTCCTCTCCTAAAACTCAGTGGAGAACCAGAAGCCCCAACTGTCTAGAAAGAAACCAGAGGGCTCCCCTCCCGCCAGCTAAGAATGCCCTTTATCTTTGCTTATTCAGATCTGTGCAGGGTTTTTTTTTCTCTTTAAGCATCCATATGTGTGTTATGCATGCAGAGAGAGCGCATCTTGTTTTTATGTTGTCTATAATAAATTATAAGTGTAACAGCGGGAGCCTTTTCAATACTATTTGTAAATGCAGCCAGAGGCTATTAAGTGATTGGTGTATCAAATAAATATAATTAGTAAATAGCAAAATAACATGTTTGTAAACTGCCTTTGGAAATATGTGATTAGACCAAAGACAACGATTTCTGCCAAAGCTTCTAAGTGCTTCTGAGAGATACCAGAGGAAACAATTTAACAATTTTCATAACGACTCCAAAAACTTCTACTTGAACCTGTGAGGAAGGTAGATACTTGGCCCAAACTTGTTTTGAATGCTTCGTGTTGCAAGTTTAAGTATGGGGTGGGGGGTCTGCTTAAGTGTGCATCATCATTTTTCAGGGGGAGTTCAAATGTGCTTGATTATTGACTATAAGTTTTTAAATTGTCATTTGATGAGGTTCAAAAGGAGTTATAAATATCCTTCCACATGCAGAGTGCTCTCAGGCTGTGGAGTCATTCTCAATTAGTAGCACTTACAATAATTCCAGCAAGTCAATCAGTTTGGAGGAAGTGAGCACCTTGCCCTGCCCCCTGCCGGCACTGGGAGAATTTGCTCCTGAATAGCAATATTCTGCATCTGGCGGTGGAAGAAGCAGCACAGTCGGAGAGTCGGAGAGCCCACAGATGCTTCCTCTAAACAGCGTCTTACATCTCCTCCAAATCTCATTCCCAGTTTCTCCCACTTGCAGTGTCTCAACTCCCAACTGATATCTGCTCACTTTTAACATGTGACTGTCTAAGGGTCATACTCAAATGCACGCTCCTGTAATATTCAAAGCCGCACTTAGCTTTCAAGACCCTCCAATGTTTAGCTCTATCTGGACTGAAATACTTTTCTCCCAATCCCCAAACCTTCACCTACTTAATCTGGGTTCCCTAATGTTCTATGCCTGGGTCTTGTGTTTATTCTACTCTGCATGTATATCGCCAGATGAGTCAGGACTTTCTGGCTTCGATAGCATCAGGTTTTTCCTTATATAACCAAACAAAGAAGTCCTGTATTGAAATCTTTAATCTATATATTACATGTAGCCTATTCTACATCTTTTGCAACAATGACCAGATGTACTCAGCAAAGAACACGTAAGTAATAATAATGATGATGACTATGATAATAATGATGAAGGTGAAGGTGGCTGACATGGATGGAGACTCTATGCTAAACATTGTTAACAAATTATGACACGTGATTCATAAGGCCACATGGGACATGTGATTAAAGACATCCTTTAAAACATAAGAAAACAGAGGCATCTGAAGGTCATTTTGATTAGCTAGTCAATCAAAACTGAATTAATAAGAGAGGCAGACATAATTATCCTTGAGACACTTAACAATGCAGTCAGGCAGTGTATTCGGATTACATTCAGAAATCCTGTGGTCGGAGTGTATGACTGCATTTCACCAGAATTTGTTTACTTTACTGATTCACTCAATATGCATATATAGAGTCCTGTCCATCGCAAGGTAATTACCAGGATCTAGGGAAAAAAACATATCAATAAAATATGATTCCTGCCCTCAAACAGCACACAGTCTTGATATCCCACAAGATGGCAACAGTATTTTCACTTCCCATGAATTCTAGAGGGGCTAGAAAAAAAATTATTTTTAAACAATCAAGGTCCAATAGGCTTTGGTCAAGCAATGACTTACTTCAGAAAAAACAATGAGAAAAGGAAAGCAGTATGTTAAAAAAAATGACAGATTGGATAAGTGACTATGAAATCATTCATGGAAAGTTCTGGAAAAGCAAAGACCAAATAAAAATTTCTGGAAAAATCATTCCTGCTTCTCTGGAGAGGTATGGTAAAGTCCATATTTATCTGTCCACAGCAGAGGTGTGAATATTTTCGAGGTCCTCAAGGCCAGATCAAACAAGACTGCTTTTTTCCAATCTGGGGGCCTCCAGGGATGATTTTAATACTGAGCACTTAGTCATCGTGGTTGATGGTTTCGGTGGCCTCATTCATCAAAGATCTATACTTGAATTTAATCTTCATGTGAGTGGAGGGCGACCGTGGCGGCCGGCCTCCTTGTTGCTGGTCTACCCCCGTCGATGTCTTCTGAAGTGGAAATGATGGATGCCACATGCTCTGGCTGTGATTAAATTTGCTTTGACAAAGCAGCATGGAAATCTGATTTTCAATAGACTTCTGCATTTCACCCAGTGCTGAGTAAACAGATACAGAACATAATGCTTGCATGGCTGTCAGGACGGCAGCTAATTCATTGTGCCCATCTAATCGGACTGTCCATTAAATTATTATTTGTCAATAGCATGCCAGGTCATTTTGTGGAACTGAGGAATGGGAAACTTGTTTTTAAGTAAATAAACATAAAAGGCTTGACAACGTCTCTTTTTTTTCCCTAGGAAGGTCCAAATAACTCATCAGTCTCCATGTCTCCACTCCCTTGAAGAACGAGAGCACCATTTAAGAAGTTTTTAGTTTCACTTCACTTGGCTCCCATTTCAAATGCAAACAACATCATCCAATTACAGCGGAGAATGAAGCTACAAACATTGACACTTTAGCTTCCCAATTTATCTTTAAAGGAGAGCGAAGCAGAAAATCACATTAAGTATGCATCTTATGTGAGAGCTTTTAACCTCCTGCCTGGAAATGCTGCATGTGGACCACCTCCTGGAAAGACTCCCACTCTGGGAAGAGAGCTGTCTAAAGCTGGGGAGTGCAGCGAAGGATGGCTGGTGGTGTCTTCCTCCTGTCTTCTTCTCCAACCAGTGCTGTGAGTACCTGGGAATCTAAGGAAGGAAGCCGCTGTACTTACAAGGCTGATCGACTGTAAGCGCCTCAGTGATGTATGTATAGAGGTTTGGAAGGTTGCAAATCCAGAGCCGCATCACCTTCGGTCATCTTTAGACCCCTTAATAGACATCTATTTAACCTCAATGGATGGCCTAATATCCTGGTGACTATTAGGTATGTTCTTTGGAATGTCCAACTAGGCCACTGGACTGCACCGACCAACCATTAAATAGCTTCTATAGCTTATAATACTTCTTGCTGCAACCTGCCTACTTGACGTTTCCACCAACGTAGTTGAAAACCATCTTGATTTATGGTTTCCTTTTTCTGTGGAACACACAGAATGTAAGGCAACTGAATCTGTGTTGCTGAGTCATGATTATGCATCTTTGGCTTTAGAATAGGTATCTTATTGTCCCTTTGAGGTGAGAATTATGGCTTCTCCATCTACAATATCATTCCTGGGCTCCTATGCTATTAGGAAAAGACCCCCTTGCTCTTCTGGCACAACTTTTCCCCAGCTGCCCAGTTCCCAACCTACGACCAGTTTCCTAGAGTTTGAGACAAGTATTTCTCCCCGTGACCCCTTAGAATATCTTGGACATCTAAGAATGCTGTTTTTTCCTTTGACTTTGTGTGTATGAATTTTGTGTATGTACCTGTCGGGGGGTGTATGCAAGTTGTATATACACACGTTCACAAGTATGTGGATGCACATATGTGTGTACATGCACTTACATGTGTGTGTGTGTGTGTGTGTGTGTGTGTGTGTACAAATGCTCATGCGAATCTGCCTGTGGTGGATAGAAGTTGAAGCTAGGTGTCTTATTTAGCTATCCCTCCACCTTCATTATTAAGGAAGGACCTCTAGTTGAACCCAGAGCTCATCAATTAAGCTAGCTAGACAGTTTTCCTGGTAAGTCTTTGTCCTTGTTTCCAGACTGCTGGGCTCTTACACAGGTTCTGGAGAGCTGAGAATCAGTCCCTCACTTGCCTAGTAAATACCTTACCCACTAAGCTATCTCTTCAACCCCCAATATTATCTTTTTGAACTTCTTGTGGGACACCCCTGCAACCCCTACAATACATTTGCCAATGCTGCCTGGATCTCACACATTTCTCATTGCTAAAGAGATACGCAAAGCACTTGCATAGCCACACAGGCTGAAAGAAGTGAAGGTTTGTCAGGTTGTGAAACTATAAATTTTAATATAATTCACAATGAGAAAAATCATGTCATAACAAAGTGCAGTTGCAAATATTAAAAGGCACAATGCATGAAAGCCACACTTCCTATTTCTGGGTACCCTTGCACCCCACTAACAGGAATTCTCCCTCAAAAGTACCAGGAAGTCTTCTACCTTAATAATTCCCATCTTCCCACAGAAAAGGAAAACTTCCTGCTCAAACCAGAGTGTTCTTTGGAAAGTACCTGGGATGATCTAGATCCAAATCAAGCATTCACATGACAGGGCTGGGTTTCAAGGACAGTCTGTGGTAACTTGCCTATTTTATTAGTTTTCAAAGTGTATGCAGAGGTCACATGCTAAGCACAGATTCGAGTTGTACTTCTTGTCTAGCTCCACCTGTAATGAAGTTGATACTGGATAATTTCGCCTATTGCTCCAAGGTGAAAGAGCTAAATGAGACAGTAAGAACTACTTAGAGCACATTTTGCCAACAATGCCAACAATGATTGCTGGCTTCTATCAGCCACCTAGTCACTCAAAAACAATTCTAGGACAGAAGAAATGAGAACGATGTTTGCTTTGCTGTTGTTCTCACATCATTTGGCCCAAAAGGTGCCTCAGCTAGGCAGATTGAACAAATGAAACTTCACAAGTTTCAGAGATGCTTGGTGATTTGGTCAGGTTCACCAAGTTAGCAGTACCTGGGGGGAGGTGATCCAGAGAGCAACACACTGAGATGCATAAACATGGGACCCCTGCCACAGTCCTCTGCCTGCTCCAGAATAAGCTTTCACTTCTAGCTTCTGTGACCACAAGCCATTGTGCTATTTTGTTTGCTCAAAAGCATTTTGTTGCCAGAGCACACGTGCCCTCAAGGCAGCTGGCATTTTCACATTGCTTGCTGTGAAGAGGCACAGGGGGTTGGCCCATGACCTTGTCTTAAGCAGAAGGATGCGCCAAGACGAAATGGCACTAATGGATCACGGTCAACCCTCTGCCCCCTGACCTGAACCTCAAGCGTAATAAATATGAGAAACAGTTCAAAGCTGAATACAATTATCATGGGTTGAAATATATGTTAACTACATCCACTCTAAAAAAAGATAGCTCCAGAAAATTCTTCTAAAGTTTGGGATTATAATGGCTTTTCAGAAGGTACTTAGAGAATAATGCAACCTTTGGTGCTTTGTCTGCAAAGCAATGAGTTGATGTCTATAAAACACAATCTCATCCAAGGAATCATTTTGTAAATACCAATCTGTGACCCAGCCAGGAGAATTTTATTCTCTCAGAGTCATAACTGTGGGGACTAGACAAGCACAAGGGATTTGCCAACATTTACTCTTTTGCAAATGAATTCAGTGCTTACAAGGAGAATGAAGTAGTAGGTTGAACTCAAAGAAAAATGTCTACAAACTACCTCGACTGGAATGGTCATAACTTGGAAGTCATTATTTTAAGTAAAAATGATGCTGTATGTAAAGTGCTGCTAATTTTCAAGTCAATTCTCCATTGTGGGACAATCACCTACTGGACATGCTCAAAGGTCCTAAAATATACTTTTATTTCACTACAAATTATTAGGAAAGATGTGCAATTACTACTCAAGATTCAATATAATTTATAATTTCACAACTTTGTCAAAGCCATCCTTAAGAGAACCCAGCATTATGCATACTGGTTCTGCCTGGAATACAGAAAAAATAAGAGTGGTAATGTTTAGTTAGGCACTGGGGATACACCACTGCCTTCTATCTTCAGGGCAAATACTAGCAAAGTTTGATCATGATGACCTTGCAGACACCTCTGAAATTCTCAGGCTCTCAGAATCTGTTTGAACCATTTTGTGTGTGTGTATGTGTGTATGCGTGCGCGCACGTGCACATGCGCGTGCGTGTGCGTGTGTGTCTGTGTGTGCACCTGTGTGTACGTGTCTGTCTGAGATTGCTATTGGGAATCACCGTTGATTGATCTTCCACTTTTTTATTTTGAGGCTGTGTCTCTCTGTAAACCCAGAGCTCACCTGTACAGCCAGTCTGCCAGCAAGCTCGCTATGGGGAATGGCAGGCTCACTTTGCAGGGATGTATTAAAAACAAGCCATCACATCTTCCAGGAGTTTTGCTGGGATATAGTGATGTGGACTCCAGTCCTTTAGCTTGCATGGGAAGCACTTTAGCTGTTGAGCATCTTCCCAGCGGGTGAGCCAATCCGTAAGAGCCCTGCTTGCATCAACAAGGCATCTCCTGCTATGCTCCCATCTCTTTCTGCTTCTCTGAATTTTACAAGTTCTTGGCTTTCCAGAACCTGCAAGTGCCTCTTTTTCACTTTTGCCTCTGGTTAGTTATGTTTCTACTTGTGAAGTGCAGCTGACTTTTTATTTCTCCCCCCCTCTTCTAGGTTTCCTAAACCCAAGAACTGTTCCACTCTCCTTCTACATCCATCATTCCCAGAAAATCTTCAGGAAATTCTTTCCCCCTCTCATGTTTCTTCATTTCTTGTACTTATGAAATTATACATTAATTTGCTTACATGTATTTTTTTTTCTATAACAAAACATAAACCTGACAAGAGCTAAGATTGTCTGTTTTGTCACCATGGCTCTAATGTAGAATATTAAATTAATTAACATTTAAAACTATCTTAAGATGCTGTTTTATATCACTTCATAAAAGAGAGTTTTCTAAATCAGTGCTGCTCAATGAAAATATAATCTGAGTCAAATATCAATTAAAACATCTTAATATATCCACTAAGAAGTTAAGAAAAAGTTGAAATGACTTCACAGTCTGTTTATTTAACCCAATATATCTGAAACATGACTTTGATATGTAATCAACATGGAAATCACTGTGGTATTCTATTTTCTGATTTTTAGCACTAAACTTTGAAACCGGAAGATTTTACATTTCTGGAGCCTCTCCTTTCAGATTAGCTCAGGAGGCACTTGTGTGTAGAAGGCACTGTCCTAGAGAGCAAGGTCTAAGGAAAGACGAGAAAGGAAACTATAGATTTTGCTTTCTCTCATCCCCAATGGACTGGTTAAAAGGGGACAGTAGCTTTACTAACAATGAGTTATCTCAGACAACCCAATTAAGGGAAAAACCCAACTTATTGACATGCAGTACAGAACTGGCCACACGAATGAAGCTGAGTGTGCTGTCCCAGCCCCACAGCACACCCTGAGGATGCTCATTGATATCTCCCCTTTGGAGATGACTGGAACAAGGAGATGAGCAGGGGTCCAGCCTTTCTCCATCACAGCTGGGTCTCAGCAGAAGTAAAACCAGCAGCTCCGCAGCATCGCACTGATAGAAAGGCAGCATCACATATCTCCACATGACATTCAGAGTAATCGTTCTAAAATGCAATTCTTATCATGCTACTTATCTAGTTAAAACCCTTCATCGGTATGCCTCATCTCAGGATAAATCCCAAGTGTGTCAGGGGCTCATCACATGGGGTCCTGTGTTCTCTCTGGCTCACCATCCACTTGCACCTTCTTTTTTTCATATGCACTAAACACTTTCACACCCACAGCAAGTTTTGACTTTTCAATTTCCATATCTTAAACTGAGCCATTCCGTATGCTGAGAATGTAATGCCTGCTCCTTTTCCCTGGACAACATTAAAATCCTCTGAATTCATTTCAACCACTTCCTGGCACCTTACTCCTCACCCAGTTTGCTTAATGACGTGTCTCCATATTTACCCAGCATCACAGAAGGTGTCTGCAGCTTCATCTGCAGTGCTGTAACTGTGAATTTGCTTGGCAAACTAAAGTACCAAATGTTTGTGATCAGGATGTTGTGTGGTATTTTCCCTCCAGACATAACATAATGCCCTCTTCAACCTTGCATCCCCAGACCACCCTAAGGAAGATGCTGTGTAACAACCTGAGACATTCCGTTATCCTGGAGAAAAACTTCTTAAAACTAACAAGATTTCTGGGGTGGGAGTTGGGGATGGAGAAACTTTTCCCAAGGTAAAGAAAGTAATAAAGAACTGCTGAGGGAGATTCTCTGGCCATCAAACAATACAACCTAGCCAAAACAGAGACAAAACAGACAAAAAAATCATGGGAGTTCCAGAGTCAAAGCTTCCATGAGTCTCACAGAGGCTGGTAGGCTACTCGGTTACTTAGCTGCCTTTGAGTTGTCCCTGCTCCTGTAAGTAACCCTCACGCATATTCCTGCAAGTATCCCCAATAAACTCACCGGCCCATTTGGGGAGAGGAGACAATGTGTGGCATCTCCTCAGGAAAAGTAGCTCACAACACTAGAACATTGTCACTTCTGGTACAAGAGTCGAACACAATGCCACGTGCATAACTTTTGTGATTGGTAGCTTTAGAGAAAGCAAGTTAATACACTTAGACTTCCTGTCGCTTACTTCTGCCCTTCCTCTAACAACTAATAGGTACACTATATACAAGAAATTTGATAATGCATAGATTATCACTCCTGGTGAAGTTCTTTCGAAGTCATAGGTTACACAAGACATAATTGATAGTTAGCAAACATGAATCATGTGCATGCTAACACTGAAATTTTGGGAAGTTGTTCAGAGATTTGCCTCAACATAGAGTAGCTACTACATAGCAGTGACTATACAAACTGATGCCAATCTTACAGAGAAGGCCTGAGGTCATCACAAAGTTCAGAATATTCTGGGAATCAAGAGATGGAGGGTCGAGAGGTGGGAAACAGAAAACAGGAAGAGTTATTACATAAATACACGAGTCCCTAACCTCACAGTCTCTAACTTCATATCACTATCCTGGGAAAGGACAACAATGAGTGGCTTAGATGTACCTCTAGGGAAAATGATTGATGCAAACTTCTGCCTTCTCTTTTCAAAGAAATTAAACAATCTAAGGGAAAGTAGTGTAGGTAGAATAAAGGATTGAAAGTCAGGTTCTTACCAGGTTCTTTCACACCCAAACAGCACTAAATTTAATTATTGCTTGAGGTAACATACTTTCGATAAAAAATTAGAACTTCAATTTTTTTTAATTCTTGCCATCGTCCAAATAAGAAAAGTTGCCATTAAAAGAAAAATAATCTAAAGTACAATAAAAATAACATAATTATCCTTCATAATTAGAATTATATGATATCAAAATAAGAACTCAAATAGTTAAGGTTAAGTTTTTAAAAGGTTCATTCATTAGAGACAGAAGGAAAACAGACATAAACAAGGAAATAAAGTTTAAGAGAATCAGTGGAGGACAGCAAATGTTGGATCCATACTCCAGAAAGATAAAAAAAGTTGAGAACTCATAACTGAAAATATAATACAAGAAAACATTTAAAATAGGTTTAAAATTAAAGATTCAATATCTTGACTCATCCTTGTGAGATTTCAGAATAATTAAAATTGGCATAAAATTCTAAGTATCCAGAGCAAAATTAAAGAAATCTACCTGCAAGATAATGAGCGCTAGACATTCACCATCTTCCCTAGATGCTAAAAGGCAATGGGACGATGGATTCTAAGTACTGAGGGGACATCCCATTTTCTTAGGACACTATGCCAGCCTAAATTACATGTGAAGAGTGAGGATAAAACATTAGCATGCTCAGGGGTCCTAGGACTCAGCAAATGATCCTCCCAAGCCCCCTTTTCAGAAGCTCTGAGAGATATGCTCCAATGCCAAGATCTGCATGGCTCACTTTATTAAAATTTGTAACACTCGATAAAATGATATGAGGTGTCAAGCTACAAAGACACATGGAGGGGTATTAAATGCATTTGGCTCACTTAAAGAAGTTAATCCAGAAGCATATACCATATAGTCCCAGCTGTGTGACATTCTAGAGGAGAAAAAAGTCTATAAAGACATTAAAAAGCTCAAAGGTCAGCACTGGACTCTGGGTAAGGAGGAATCGGGGAGTCTGTAGATACGGGACTCTCCAGGCAGTGAAGCTCCTGAAATTCACTGAAGGCGTAACAGAGAGACTGAACCCCAGGGTTAACTAGAGAGAGTCAACGAACACATGTCCCTATTTATTCATCAGTTGCAACACATGAACCACAGAAAAGCAGCAGATCCATGCTACAGGAAACTGAGGAAGAAAGGAGCAGGGAAAGGCTGTACATTTCTGCTGTTTTCCTAAAACCCTAAGGCTGCTCTAAAATATTCTGTTAATATTTTTTGTTAAATCACAACCTTGTTACCAACTAGCCTTACTGGTATATTAGCATCTTCTTTTCTAAATCAGTTAGTCAATGAGTTGGCTAACTAGTCTTTCTATAGCGCTCATCACTATCTAGGTCTATGAAACTCACACATTTTAAATATTATTCTGTTTCCCTGATTGCAATGAAAGCGCCAATAAAAGATATTTTTTCTATGTTATATACAAATGTAACATAAATAAGTACATCTGTGTCTAGAACAGAGCAGATGTGCAAAAGATATTCAGTGAATAAGTGTGAGAAACAAACCAGATTCCTCGCACCACAAACAAAGAAATGTTTGGTATTCTAGGAAATAGGAAATATTACCCAGAATATTTGTAAAAACTGTTCCCTGATCCCCATGGAGTCGCTTACCTGGAGAGAATTCTAGCAACACAGGGACAGGAGCTGAGCAGGGTGTGGGAAGAAGGTCCTAAGGCATCAATATCAAGTAGATTCAGGATACACACATGCACGCATGCGCGCGCGCACACACACACACACACACACACACTAGGCTAGAGTCATTTTTGAAACATGGTGATATGGTATATGCATTTAAAAATATCGATGTCTTATATGATAAATAATACCAAGCTACTCAAATAATTTATAATAAATAGAATAAAAATGTGGTGTGTCTTTTAACAACTTAATATCATCTTCAAAATGGGAGTAGATTGGATCTTAAAGCCTGGAATAATCTCTTCCAAAAAGCGTAAAATGAGAGGGATTACCTTCCATATTGCTATAAGATCATTTCCTAGTTATTCCTTCAGAAAAACCACATCTACATCATGATATAAATGCTTACAGTATGCTGAGTCATTTTAGATCTTTCTTATTGGTAAACAAACGTTAACAATATCATATCAAGAAGACAATAAATTTATAAATCTGACAATATGAAAATAATGATGGGGCTGGAGAGGTGGCTCAGGGGTTAAGCCTCTGCCTTGCAGGCGGAAGATCCTGAGTTCGGATCCTTTCAGAGTATCCAGAAAAGAAATTCAAAGAATTATTAAAAAGCAGCCAATAGAATTACTTAACATAATATTATACTGATCATCATTTTGGAGGCACAGAAGGAAACTGGATAACATCAACTAATTCTCCACCTTTCCCATTCAAAGGTCAAAAAGTAACATCATAAATCTCTAAATCAAGACCCAAGCATTGCGCAGCAGCAGAATCAGGAATTTCACTGTGAGAGCCACTTTATGGAGTGTTATTATTTTTCATGCTCTGTAACTGAGGAAATTGAGATAATAAAATTAAGTAATTTACTTAAAGCTGCACAACTAATGACTTGAGTAGGTGATGTCTAAGCTCATTTGGCCAGACTCCAAAATCTTGTGCTAGCAGCCATTATACCTCACAATCTCCTAGCATCTATAAGGACAAATAAGCTTTATGTCATCCAATAAGTTTAAACTACCCAAGGACAGAAATGCTTTTTACTCATATTCAAAGATCTACAACAGCCAGCTCACTATCAACAATATCCTTAGACTCATGAAACGTCCACTGGTTGGACCAGTCTCATGGACCCCAACCATTTATCTTCAGTTTCACAGTGGTAGATTAACACATAGGATTGTTTTTATGCAGACAGAAGTTCTGGCCCCCAAATCCAATCTTACCATTAAATTAGAAGAAGTATATAGGTCTTTGAATGACACCATAGTTCTCCAGAGACACACGATAAACTCTATACCGATTTTCTATGAAGCAATAAGAGACACATTAGCATTAATGAGTCCAAGATGACCAGTCACTAATAAGGTGATTCAAATGCAGTGTTCACCTTGTAGACCACAGGATTCCCTACTCTCCCATGCCCTTCTCCTAAGAGTGCAGATAGAGAATACACTCCCCCACCCAGGGCTAAGTAAATAGTGTTTAAATAAGTGCTTTATCATTCCAGACAACTTACCAATAAAAAGGGGTAAAATAGAATGCACATATTTGGATCATAAACTCCCTCTTATTCTAGTCATTTCAGCTAAAAATAAATGTTTTTTGAAGACTTGTTCATAGAAAGGACAGGGATAACGTTCTACAGCATTGTAACCTGTACTTTTTAGAAATGATTTTTAGCATGAATACTGCTTCATAAAGCAGGAAATATAGAAGATTCGTTTAAGCGAATAACAGGCATTATAAAAGAGGCTAATAAATAAAAATTCAAATATGCTCTCATATACTGTTCTTTTGTTGGAGCATTGCTTTTTAATAGAAATGGTATGGAGGAAAAGTTGACACATTTCTTTAATCTGAACAGTCTAAAACTTGAAACTTGTCTATCTAATTAACTCTAATTTAAGATAAACTGCCTCTTATAAACTGCAAATAAGAAAAAGGAATGCATACAACGTTCATTTCTACCACCTGGGAGTAGGAAGAAGCATATATATGGGCATGAGAGATTCATATTTTCATAAATCATTTCCAAGTCTATATGTTGCATGCCACATTACATAGAAAGATTAAGTAAATAATACTTCTTTTATAATCTCAGGTTAAAAAGAATTTAATTAATTGGTACTATTTCATTGGTTTCTATAAAAAGAGTAAGAATAAATTTGTAGTTTGACTGGCTTAATCTGAAAGACATTCAGAATGTACTTGATCCCAATGCTTTTATTTCGATAAAGGTCTGTTTTATGTTAATGAAAATCTATTTAGGAGATGATGTCCCTTCCAAGAGAAAGGAGGAATGTCAAGAAGACCCAAAATGATGAAGGTAATAGTAGTCTTATAATAGATGTACAGTAGACTAGTCATTGTAATTATCAAAGCTCCTTTGCCAAGGATAATACAAATGGTCACTGTGATGAAACTTGGTATTTTACGCACCTCTGGTTCTCCTACCTAGACAGTGACCTCTACATGAGTCTATTCCTTTGTCAGGATGGTCATATAGTTTTCTGTAGCCAATAGGTAGGGATTCTGAGAAAGGTTCCTTGGACTTCTAAGAGTGCTTTGAGCCACTGTCATGAAGGACCATGTCCCGGGTATCCTGTTCGATGTAGAGGATCAGAAAATACATGGTACAGACCTGAATCTCATCATGACACTCTAACAAGACCACACGAGTCTATAACTAATCACTAAGTCCCAGCCTTAGGCCAAAGTATGAGACATGATGCTTTATCTCTACATGACACTGCCTTCATGTTACACTACATCCTTACAGCCACAGCTAAGAGTGACACCTAGCAACTGTCAAAGAGAAAAGTCGATCCTTTCAAATGAGTTCAGAGGGTCTCATCAAAGTAGCTACTTTGAAAAAAACCTAGGGTTCTTCTGCCATTTTAACCTTTTGGTAGAAAATGGAGAACATAAATTAAGCCTTTATTCAAAAATGGAATTATGAACACGTAAATTTCAATAAAATACATTGGGGATGGAGATATATTCCTATTTGTATAACCTAATGGGTAATATTTTGAAGAATTAGTATGGAGCACCTATAAGTGCTTTAATATATGCTGGGGAAATACGGGAATAATGGATTAAATAGAGGTCAATCATACAGCAAGTCCAGCATAAACGTTAATGCTATTGTTATCTTATGCATCATCTTTTTGACATCTAATGACACATTTTAATACACATACATAATACAACATAATACATAATGCAATGTAATAACTACTAAAATAGAACTTTGCAGAGAATTTAAATAGGAGTCCACAGTTCAGAGTTTCAATCCATTTTAAGAAGTCTGACCCTCGTCTTAGAGAAGATGGCATCTAAAGTGAAAAGAGAAGGAAATGTGAAGGTTTTCACAAAACAGGAACAAAGAAAATCCAGGCTGATGTGGATCAAAATGCAAAGAAGAAGATTTCTCTGAGGACACATAGGGAAGAATGGCTCAGAAGCAACTTGGCGCAGGGCAGCAACCTCTCTGGTCCACTCTTACTAAAAATCTTGCAGAGACATCGCTTCAGATGATAGTCCAATACCACAATTTGGTCGAAGAGAGCCCCTAAGCACAATTCTCCTCCCCTTCTACAAAGAAGTTACAAGAAATTCACAGATTTTCATTTTTCTTAGAGTTGCACATTAATCATTCCTTCAAGTTGTCAAATGCTTTCTGTCCATAAACTAATGCGATACTCTTCTTGAGGTTCACAAGGATGCTAGTGAGGGAATGTAGTGAAGAGGCACAAGCTTCCACCTCCAGGCAAAGCTGCACATAGAAATAGATTGAATTCATGCCAATTTCCAGAAAAGAAATTGGTTTGGTGCATAATCATTGTCGCCTTGAGGTAGGCCTGACGTTCAATCGTTATTCTAGGTTTTTATTATAAATTACTATTAGTTTACCTCCATCAGAATTGGTACTACTTTTTTTTCTGGAACTGCTTGCTATTAGAAAATATCACTTGCATACTGAATAGAATTCCAAATTTAACTTATCCAAAATCAAACTGTTTGATTAATAACTGTTCCTCAAATAATGAAGAAGATAAATAAAAGATAAAGTATTCAAGAAAAGATACAGTGCTCCAGAAACAAGGAGAGAGGAGACCATGTTACAGCAGAGAAAATAGGCCTCCATGAAGGTCTGCAAGTAAGTAATGAGAAACCTGGTTAAGTTCACAGACGTTCTTTCCTGATCTCACCAGAAGGGGAGGGCATATAGTCTAGCAGATAAAAAGTAATCATTTTGCAAATGGGTGATGGACCCCTCCCTCAGTGAGGTTTCCTACTCTTATTACATTTACCCTTGAATGTGCTATTACAACAAGACTCCAGTTTAACAGCTTTTTGTCTCTGGCCAGGGGGTGACATACAGTGCCCAGCAGAATGGAGTGAAGGGAATTGCAGGAGCAGCAAAACTGCAAAAGAAAATCAACAAACCACAATCCAGAACTTCAGAGACTCTATATCAATCACATAGAACTAGGACAGCCTAATCTCTCCCCATCCTGGAGCTCAGGGACATTTGCGGAAGAGGGGGCGGTAAGATTGTAAGAGCAAAAGGATGGGAGGAGCAACGATTTGCAAGATTCTCAACAATAGTTGGGGCCAAAGCAATCATAATGGGACTTTGCATGCCCTGAGCAATGTCCAGCGCACTGTTGCCCTCATAAAGTCTAGCATCTGTTAAGGGCACCGAGACCCCTGGAGGCAAGGGATTGACAGCCATAGTAGTGATCTTATGCTTAAGGGGAACAAGAGAAAGGGCTTATGGAAATGCCACTGGGTCCTTATATGTCATCGGAGAGGAGGACCCAGTGGAGAGTTAGGCGCACACAATAAAGGACTCTCTGGGAATTGGGGGGGAGACACTGGGGGAAGGGGAGGGGGGAGGGAGGGAACTGGTAAAAAATTTTAAAATGTATAATTAAATTTTTAATAAAAAAAAAAGAAAAGATACAGTGCTCCTGATAGCTGTATTAATCAGTTCTGGATGTCATAACTAATATTACAACATGAATGTCACAGCCAATAGCAATTGCACCTTCCAGTATAGAAGCTAGAAATCCAAGATGCAGAGGATTGAAAGCTTCTGCTCTTTTGACTTGTCAGAAGTTAACTTCTTCCTGTGCTCACATGTTCTCTCTCTCTCTCTCTCTCTCTCTCTCTCTCTCTCTCTCTCTCTCTCTCTGTCTCTCTGTAACAGACTCAGACACATAAAAAGAAGCTATAAAAGGCAGATCTGTTTCCACAAGGCCAGCAATTTAATCATATTGAAGACAAACTCTTAGGGCTTCCTTTAACCATAACTATTTCCTTAAGACCCTGTGTCAAGAACAGCTATTTGGACACTAGGGTTTCAGCATATAAATGGGTAAGTGGTGGGTCAGGATCAGTGTAGAGTAGTTACCTATCCTGAGTAAATAATATTGACATTCACCCCAGAAATCAAAGCAAGAAAATGATGGAAATCAGACTTTTTTTTTCAAACTTTCAGACTGCTCATCAAGCATATTACCAAATCCAATAGGCTCCACCTTTAATAAAATATCCAAGTCAAAGAAGTTCTGCCCTAGTCTTCTCCCACAAACCTGACTCAGAATGATGTCAGGATCATTACAATGATGTGCTATTTATTTCTCTGTCTCCTTTTGTCCCTGCCTTCTTGAAATCTGTGCTCTCTACAGAGCAGCTCCTGAAGCTTTGACACCCGTGTCCTCTCCTGCTCAGAGCTCCCACTAGCTTCTCTGTTCTGCTCAGAGCCCCCACTGGCTTCTCTGTCCTTCTCAGAGCTCCCACTGGCTTCCCATCTTGCTAAGGACAAAGCCTTTAACCTTGTCTATTTCTCAGGGACTCAAGGTCAGCCTCCTTAGCACCCTTCCAACCAAGTTTTCCTCACTTAACTATCTTCACACACACTCTACTCTTTATCTTCTCCCTATACTTTCAGAACACTCTTATCCTAGGACCCCCATATCTCACCTCCCCCCTGCCTGGGACTTACCTGTCTGTGTTTCTGGTCTCCTCTCTGTAGTACAAATTTCTGTTTCCACAAGGCCAGAAATTTAATCATATTGAAGACAAACTCTTAGGGCTTCCTTTAACCGTAACTATTTCCTTAAGACCCTGTGTCAAGAATAGCTATTTGGACACTAGGGTTTCAGCATATAAATGGGTAAGTGGTGGGTCAGGATCAGTGTAGAGTAGCTACCTATCCTGAGTAAATAGTATTGACATTACCCCAGAAATAAAAGCAAGAAAATGATTGAAGATGCCCCCCTGAAGAGCCACTTTCTTTTCCACCACAGTTAAAAGGTCTTCATAGGTGGGGATGACCCTGTCACGCTTTCCCTACTAATGCTGTTGTATGTTCATGTGTTTATTTCTGTCTGTTTCCACTGGAATGGCAGCTTTGCAAGGCAGAGAGCTCTCCATTTTCCTTCCCCACTTTCCCTCCCTCCCTTCTTATTGTTTTCTTTCTTCAACTGTATCATTTCTATTTCTTCTTCTTCTTCTTCTTCTTCTTCTTCTTCTTCTTCTTCTTCTTCTTCTTCTTCTTCTTCTTCTTCTTCTTCTTCTCTTCCTCCTCCTTCTCCTCCTTCTTCATCCTCCTCCTCCTCCTCCTCAGTATTTTCTCTCTATCTGAAATACTACCAGGAACATATGCTATAATTATTTGTTATAGGTTTGGTAAATAGTACTCTCATACTATCTGAGTTTCTTGGTTATCCTTGCCATATCTAGTGAAACATACATACTATGACAGTATTTTAACATCAGTAGTTTCCAATGAGTGGACATCAAGATATCTACAGGCCCCTGTGCCAAGCACAATGCATTTAACTCCTTCCTAGAAAAATGTCAGCCTCTGATCAGTGTAATATAGCAACTAACATGATCGACTTTGTAAACAGAGATGGTTTATTTGATTCATGGTTTTAAGGACTCTAGACAGGAATTAGTTGACCCCATTCTGTTGGTCCCATGGCAAGGCAGTCTGTGATGGTAGGAGAACACAACAGAGGAACACTACACCTCACACCCATGAAGCAAGCCAGTGTACAAACTTCATGATCCCACTCAAGGGCATGACCACAATGAAACTGACTAGACCCCAACTCTTAAACCTTCCAGCACCACCCAATAGCAACACAGTGAGGACTAAGGCTTCAACCAATGGGCTTTTGATAGACATTCAAGATCAAAATTATGAAAAAATAAACAAGCAAAGTGAAATGCCCACTCTCCTCACTTTAAAAATACAAATCTCACACGTATACTCATCCTTCATGACTGTGTTCTTTTTTTCCCTTTTTTAAAATTATATTTTAGTTTTACAAGCATATTGAGTACTAACCCATGCTTGTTTACTTACCCTCCCTACTCCCCTTCCTTCCCCTCATCAATCAATCCCACTCTCTCTTACCCTTCTACCTGGCCTTGTTTATAGATCCCAGGGTTCCCTCTGGCTTGTTTACTCTGTGGCTACCAAGCTGCCCGTCCTGTGGCCACCCCACTGACAGGGGTGTTTCTCTTCATTCATATGACTGTGTTCTTTTTGTTGATTTATATTTCCCCTGGCAAGGAGGTAACACATGCAATAACCACTGGGCAAACCTGTACTAGGCAAACTCTCAGCAAAAATGATAGTAGGTAACCCTTGATAGTTACAAATAAATATGTTATTATTTTATGTACAAAGTGGAGTTTAAATAAAATAGATAATACAGCTAATGACCACATCTGTTATAGGAAGTTAAAGCCAAGCCAAGATGAGAGATGCAAACCTATTCCAACAATAAGCAGGACACAGAAGTTCTCCAGTCTCCCAATATAGTTCTGGATATGCAGGTATGTCTCCATTTGATAAATGAGCTCTGAAGTGAATCCACACACGCAAGATGATTGATTGCTCGGAAGCTGGAGAGATCACGGAAGTCAGACAATACTCTTTCAAGGAGAAACCACACCACACATCCACTGTTTACCATCCGGCTCCATCTCAGAGAAACCATGGCATGTCCATCACAGAGAATGAAGAAGACGGACAGGTGTTGCAGTAGCTCTTTCTACTGCTCTAAGATACCACTCACACAGTCAGCTTAAAAGCAAAAGGGAGATTTATTTAGCTTAGTTTCCAGAAGGGAGATACAGTTCACTAAGGAAGAAAAGGCATGGTGGGCAGCAGAAGCTGGGGGCAGCTTCAGTCACATCCATCATCACTGAGGCAGAGAGAACAAGCAGCAGCAGAAACAGATGGAGCTACCAGACCTCAAGACCCACCCCCGTCAAGTTCCTAACTTCTAAAGGTGCCCAGCTTTCCCAACATTAAGTTAAGGAGGCAAGGGTATGCACTTGTGAGGAACACTCACATTCAAATCATGAAAACAGATGAGAAGCAAATGACTGTAATACGTTGTCAAGACATAAAGAGTGGCCCTGGGTCACAAGGATTTCTTCAACTCCTAATATGAAAGGAACAACACCTCAAAGGGAGTTAGTTCCCTTTAGGGTGCAAGGGAGGAGTGGACCGGCGTGTCCTTGTTCCCATCAGCCTGTTGCCACCACAGCACATCCCTACGGTACATAACTGAGTTCTTCCATATGAGCCATGATCTAAAGCAATAGAAATATCATGGATAACATATCAGAAAAGGAAGGAATAAAGGAGCTGAGCAAATACAGCTGAGACCATGCACTAAACTTGGAACCCCCTGAGGAGAAGTAGGAGACGAAGGTCAAGGAGAAGCAGGTCTCTGTCACCACACACTGTAGATAATTCAAAGGCTCTGAAGACAAGAGCCAAGAAAGAGACACAAAAGTTCAAAGGATAGGAGAGATCACAGAGGGAAATAAGGAGGAAGCTTGCAGAGTTCAGACAAAGGGGAAGAGGAAGACTTAGAGCTACCAACATTAGAATTCATGCACATAAAAAGTCAGGATCCTGGTGAAATTATATGAACAAAACAAGAATTAGCAGAAAGATTTAAGTGATTGTGGTAATGAATACAGACATGGAAATCTTGAGGATTATTGGTATTCAGAAAGAGGAGAACACTAAAAAAAAAAAAATGTTCAAAGATACGATAGAAAAAAACTTCCCTGGGAAAAAAAAAAAAAAACGTGGATCTTTAGATCTTGCTCCAGAAAAAAAATACACACACCCAGAAAGATCAATGCCAAAATACACTGTGGGAAGTCATTGAACTTCAAGGAAAAGGGGAGATACTATAGATATCCAATAAAGAAGGGGGTGAGGAAGCATTTAAAAGGGGTATGAAGTAGTTTGATCTCAAAATTATCCAAAGTAAAATACACAGCTAAGTAACAGAGCAGTAATCCACAGGATTTCAAGAGTAAACAAATGTTTGCTATGATCACTTCAGAATCATGCAATTAGAGCAACAAAAAGGACCTCTGTTTGGATCCCCATGTAAAAAACTCTGGGTTAATGGAGCAGCCTCCTGTAATTCTGGCTCCAGAGGGGAGAGCTTGGGAAACTACAGAGCAAAGCAATAAGAAGGTAGAGCAGAGTGCTTCCCAATGTCACTCTGGGTCTGCATAGGCACACCCAGCCACATACACATGTAGACCCACCCACATGCAAAAAAGTGCACGTGCGCGTGCACACACACACACACACACACACACACACACACACACACACACCAAAGCACGCACCCCATAAATACATACGTGAAAAAGAAAAAAAAAAGGTAAGGGAAGGAAATCCATGAAATTTTCCTTAAAAATCATTAAGTAAAATTTGTTATGCTTCTCTATGGAAAGTTCTGTCCATGATCTGAGAGATAGAGAAAAAAAAAAAAAAAGACAGAATATCTAAGGACCAGAAGAAGAAAAAGAGAAAGAAAATAACTTTATTATTTATAGGTGATATAATAACCTACATAGAAAATCCAATGAGATCAGCAGAGAAGCCGCTGGGTTGATAACGAGGCTTCGTGACATTGGCAGAGACAAGATCCAGTGAGAAGAATGGTAACATTTCCTTCACAGCGAATGGCTACAAGACTAAGAATAAAGAAACCATTCACAATAGCAATAAACCCATGAAGTGCGTAGGAATTGGAGCGGAATTCATAAATCTTTCATGTAGGAAAAATTTAGAACTACTGAAGTACCTAGGGTAAAATAAATGAGTGGTTGATATAGATGGTAGCATTGGACAGCGGGAAGTAGTTGATCCTTCCACGAACAGCTCAAAATTCACCCAAACCACAGAATTCCAGCTGGATTTGTGACAGATGCTCCTAAGTTCATTGTGAAACTTAAAGCTTTTGATTAATTGAAAGGGAACAATCCTGAAAAAAAGGGGAAAAGAAAAGTAGAGAACTTGCCCTAAGAGATATTTTTTTGGCATATACCAAACATAGAGTAATGAATACAATAGGGAACTTGTTGCAGTTACTCTGCATTGTTGCTGATAAATCAATGACCAGCTTAAGGGAATAAGAGGTTTTATTCTCTCTTAGGACTAGTCTGCTTCTAATTCCTTATCCAATTTTGCAGAAGAGGCCACACAACACCAAGGGCCGAGGGAACTGGCCATATCATATCCACATATAGCTGAGAAAGGGACGATCCTTACTTGCCAGATCAACATGTCTGGCTGAGTATACAAAAGGATGCAAACTTTCTCTACCAGTACCCTCCATTCTTATTCACCTGCCCAGGGAATAATTCTACCCTCATTGTCTGGGCCTTCCCCCATCACCAGACAATCTTCTACAGGTTTGCCCTGAGCTTAACTCAATTCTAATTCTCTTCAAATGTGCCCAGAGCTCAGACTCCCAACCATCAAGTTGACACTTGTATCTAACTATGACAGTCCTAGAATCAGAGAAAAGGGACAAAGGATCTAATTATGCCTTAAAGAAATTGGGAATTAGTCTATTCGTCTAGTAATGTTGCTAAAGCTGACTGAAAATACACAAAGCTGTGTTCCCGTCTAACAGTCTACCTAGTCGTGGCTTTTGAAGCAAACACAGGAATTAAAATAAAGCAAAGTGATGAAGGAGGTTGTCATAACCTTGGGACACAGAAGGACTTCTTCAGCGTAAGCCCTGAGATGCCGACATGAAGCAGCATTGATGGATTTGATTAAATAAAACAAAGTAAATCTCTGTTCCAGGAAGGATACCATGTGCAATGCTAAAGAAACAAAAATGACAGATTGGGAGAAGTGTGCAATATAGCACCAACAAGGGACTCATATCTACGATGCTCACAAATCAAACTCAAGCAAACAAAAATCAGAAACTCAATAAAAGAAAACAGGCTGATGATATGTGCGGGGAATACAATGGAGGAAGGGACTGAAAAGTTAGCAAACTCAAACTCACTGGCGTTTAAGGAATTTGAAATTAAAGTAACACCCAGCTATTACTTCCAGCTCACCAAACTATCACAAGCTACAGAAGTTCCTAATGTCAGTGACTGAAGGTCTGTGGGAACACACAGCTCCTCAAGTTCATGATGAGACATGCAGCAGTTCTTAGCAAAGTCTATCACGGTACATCCGTGTAGCAACCTGGAGGTATAAATCCTTGAGACAATTCTCACGCAGCTGCACGAGAAGTGCGTGCAAACCTGTCCAAATCTGGACGACCCAGAACATTCAGAACAGAGCAAGGAACAAGAAATCCAGTAAGTTCCCTCATTTCAAGGTCAAAAGCAACACTACATGTTTCATAAGTAAAGAAAACAAAAGTACGACAAACACATTGTGGCAAATATCTGTTAGGGAATGTGGAAAGAGTGATAATGGAATGATTATGGAAAAAAATCAAAACAAAACACAGAAACAAAACCAAAAATGGAAAATCTGTTCCAGAAAGACCTAAGCTGATTCCTCTATGAATTTGAATGTCAGATTCACAGTAAAACCATGGAGATTAATATGATTTGGAAGAGGTTAGCATTGCAGGTGAATGACATTAAGGTAGTAAATATAGTGTGTGTGGAGGGGGGTTGAGCACTGGATGGCCCAAGGAATTCAGAGGTACCTTCTGAAAAGGCACAGATCCACCAGTTTGGTCTTACTCCATGGTTCCTATATTATTTTTCTCAGGACACACATCATCACTTATCATATTAAAAGATAAAACTCACCAAACCATTGCCCATGCACAATTCTTAAACAGATTGCAGCCATAGTGGTCCTTGTTATATGTAGTTGTTTGAGTTAAATGAAGTCCCACATGGAAAGAGTAAGAAGAAACAATGTTTTTCAGTCTATTAAATTTAATTTGTCGTGTTTTCCTTCCTTATCAGCAGCTCAAATTAATTTTTCTCATTGTCAACAGACTGAGTCTCCCACATGTTTAACGTGAGCACAAAAATATTTGCGAGGCCTACCCACACCACGGGTGTGCAGAACAACATGTTCATTCCATTAGGCCTCCAACAATTACACAAAATAATTTATCCCTCGGCGATCAGGCATCGCTGAAGCTAACTCCTCCTGTCAATTTCCATTTGGGCAGCTGGAATTGGGATGGTCTCGGGAGAGGAGTGTTTGGTTTTCAGTTACATGCTGCTACAGGTGGAAGTAGAGGTAAGGAAGCCAGAACACGAGCCATCCGGGGGTTGTCTTGTGTGACTGAGTGATGGTATTGGGATGTATCTCACATATGCTTATCCAGAGCTGTGAGAGCATGACCATTCCACAGGAACAAAAACAGCTTGTCTCTCTATTCGCCGACTGCATCAAGCACTTGGTCAATACTCACTGTCTAAATGGAAGTAACAGCATTCCAGGAGAAAGCACGGAATGGCTAGAGGAGATGATTCCTTATCCCACTGGAGAAATAAAAGGATTGTAGATGCAACTTCCCCTCACCCCAGGCTTCCTTCACTTTGTGCAGTTTCCCCTTACATACATATACCTTGCATTCTCTTCTTCCCATTTAAAACCAGCAGATCATCTTAGAATCAGAAACCGTTTTTGAAAATTAGCATCCATTGCTTCACTTCTTATCTGAACACAAGGAAGCTGATGCCTTCTCCTCCTTACCTCTTAAGGGTATTTTGAGGACAAATGGGAGAATAATGTAAAGTGGTTAGAGCTTTGGGAAGAAATGTTCTATGTGAATCCCAGTTATTACTATTATTATCACCGCCAACTCTGCGGGCGGTTTCAAATCCTAAATCTAAAAGCTTTTTTTTCTTTCAGACATCTATTATTCAAATCTCTTGAAAAAAATCACTGCATTATTTAACTCCTTATTAGAGATAGGTAAACTGAGACCCACAAAAGAGTAAGAGACTTCCTGGAGGCCGCACAATGCCAGAGCAAGTAAAGAAGCAAAACTATTGATCCTGTGTGTAACATCTCACAGACACAGAGAGAAACTCAAAGCCATTAATATCAGAAAGCCTGAGCCAGCAGCTTTTGTACTTTTTTAAAAAAAATCCAATTAAAAGAACCAGTATAGGAAAAACCTTGAAGGAAAGACCTTTACCAGAAAAATATGTGTAAAACTATTTTCCACCCTTTTTATCATATTTCTTGATGGAATGTGTATTATTTTCTTGAGAGTATACCACGGATGTATATCTTCCTTCTATGTGCTTGTGAAGAGCTTTTTTGTGTATCTGTGTGTTTCTGTGAGTGTGTGTGGCTATATATATATCAGAGGGCACTGTGTACGCCTGTGGAGGTCTAAGAGAGACTTTGGGACTTATCTTGGATTGTGCTGTCCCCTCTTTGCTTTGCTTGGAGTTTCCCAGGCTCCACCTTCCAGGATGGGAAGTATAGGCTGTTTTTATTTCCACCTGGCATTTTCATGTGGGATCTGGGATCCAAACTCTGGATATTCTGTTTGCTAGGCAGAGGCTGTTTCTCTAGCCCTTATGAATGGCTTTTGAAAGAGCCTTAGAGGTTGTTTCATTAAATAAGGGGAGGTGTGTAACTGAGGATTTTGTGGTGAGGTCAACATGAACATGAAGTATCTTCCTGAAGACATTTTCCCCAAATTAATTTTAATCCAAATATTTGATGAGTAAATTGCACATGTTCATACTTCTCTTTGTGACACAGAGAAATGTAGGGACATTCTGAGTCCAAAAGCTATGCTTACGTGGGACATATTTGTAAACCAGGCAATTCCTGCTCTACCCAGTGACACACTTTCTCTCAGTCTAAGTTCCAATTACACCTTGAGAGCTGGAGGTCTTGTGTTTCCAAGCTGAGCTCCACCTTTCATGACCCACAAACTGTTGTCATAGTGCATTTGAGTTTTGCTGGAAGCCTGCCCATTCATACTTCCTTGAGTGCTTTTGATGGATGTAAAGTGCAGTCTGCCAATCTTGGGGGAATTCTTGCACGTGATTGCATGGGATGTAAAGTAGCAATTATAAAGGAATAAATTTGTTCCATATTAAACATTTTTTCAACTGCTTTGGGAGATCACTTCAAACACTTTGGAAATGATTTTTATCACACTAAAAAAGTCACTCCTCAGAAATGATTCCACCTAAAAGTAGTACATGAATCCACAATGTCCTAACTTAGTTTTCTCACTGGGGGTAATGTTTCTCAAAAGTGGTAAAAAGAGAAACTGGACTTCACTCTTTTATTATTCTGATTTTGAACCTTGCGTTTGGTAGTTTGAACTTGAAATTCTACCATTTTCACTGTTAAATAAGAATTAAAACAGAATCAGACTTGCAAATGCAGGTCTATAATCCCAGCTGCTCTGGAGACTGAAGGAGAATTGCAAATTCAATGACAGAATGTTCTACAAAGTGAGTTCAAGGCCCACTCGGACAACTTAGTGAAACCCTGCTTCACAAGTAAGAGAGAGCAGAGGTTTAGCATAGTTGTAAAACACTTACCTAGCTTGTGCAAGACTCTAGAGTGAATCCTTCATGTTTTAAAGAAAAGAAGGAAGAGGACAAAAAAAACAAGGATTATACCACAGAAATTTTATCTCATATACTTATTTAAGCTGCTTTCCTATGATTTGTGAATTTGAATTTGTGAATTGATATCACAACATGATTGTAGAAAAATGAGGCTCGTTTCGATGTAATAATGGTATGAGTGGTATGGGAGCAACCAACTTATCTGTGATTGGGTTTAAGGCCCACTCAAGGAGGAAGCACATGCCTGGTCACTAAGCTTGGATGATAGCTCTTGAGACCCACAGCTATTGCCTTGCCAAGGAGGTGTGACAACACTACCTTCCAAACACTTATCTTCAAGCCAACAGAATAATGTAGCTCTCAGCTTGTATCCATGAAGACTTCCCTTGATCAAATTGTCTGATAAAGAGAACCACAACTGATCTAAGGTCAGAAAGCAAGCAAATGAAGAGAATTGGACTACAAACAGGATGCCCAAAGTACTCCTATTTCCCTCTCCCCTATGCCAGAGTGCACCACAGAAGATGGGACAGAAAGATGGTGAGAACCAGATGATAAAAGCAAACTGACCGACACATTGCATCCTCAAGACATAAGAACGATACAGCCATGGACTTACTGCAAACAAGCTCACCTGCACAACACTTATTCAAGATTGGACCCTGCACCATACACAATGAGTGAGGGAGAAATTCAGGTGCCTCCACCCTTCTAGGAGTGACCATAGATCACCAAAATGGCCACAAGAAGAGGTACCTCAAGCCTTAGGGTGACACCTACTGTGATAACTCGATAACTCCTATGCTACAGTAGGTACCCAAGTGATACAAGCACAGCCATCTTTATGGCGCTCAAGAGAACACATGCACAAGAAGAAACATCAGGGTAGGAAGGAAACATGTCAGGAAGATATTTCAGTGGGAAGGGTGGGGGACAAAGTAGGGTATCGGGGAAGAAAATGGCAAAAATTCATTGTAATTTCAAATAACATAAAATTTAAAGAAAGTGAAGCTCATTTTTATGGGAAAAGGAGAGGTGTTGCTTCATAACGTGCTGGAACCTAGAGATTGAGTGGACACCAGAAAGCAGGTGCCACAGAATGTTTCTAAGATGCCAGTTATTCTTCTCAACAGAGACTTGTTTTCTTTTTGTATCTCTCTGTGTTGCCTATGGTCTCGCTGTCACTCAAGTCTCCTTCCCTTGTCTGTATTCTATGCCTGGCTGAATCCCACCAGCAGCAGTCACTGCTAAGAATTCACTTGAGATATGTGTAGCTTCTGAGACTTCCCATGACACACCAGCCACCATTGTAGCTGCCCCTAAAGAGAAGCACAACAAAGCAATTCTTACAGACATGAGTGTTGCAGCCCAACTGCCTGGGTCAAATCCAACCACTACTATGTGACACATGAGGCAGTGACTGGACACTGACATGAAATGACAAGCGAGGAGAGCAGCAAGGATCTCATAAGTACTATCCATGAATATCTGAATTTTCATATGTTGAAACTCTAATCATCAATCCACAATAGTGTGGAATTAGGAAGTAAGGTTTTAGGGGTGATTGCATCATAAAAATCTTAGTGACCAATAAGAAGATACAGGTGTCAACTTGCTTCCTTTGTGTGTCACCCATATTAAGGTGGCAACAAGAAGACACCCATCTACTTATAGAGGACTGTGCTTACACACATACAATGCCAGCATCTTGACCTTGTTTTCCCAACCTCTTCAGTTGTGACACAATGTTTCTTTAGGCTATCCAAGCTATGATATTCTGTGCAGTGCCTAGGCAGATTAAGGTCATGTAAATGTGGAAATATCAAATGTGTTCACAGATTTAAGAGCACTATCACATAGCATGTAGCTTATAATAAGTGCTCAAAAACTGTCAGCTGTGCTTTCTTTTTCTATTTTCATATGTATGGTGTATGTGTGTGTGTGTGAGTGTGTGTTCACATGTGTGGGCATATGTTTATGAGGAAGGTGAGTGTGCATTTGGACATCCAAGGATGTCAGGAGTCATACTCAATTGTTCTAAGTTATTCTTTTTGAGATACCGTCTTTAATCCAGAGCTCACAGAGAGGGCTAGTCTGCTCCAGAGATTCTGTCTTTGCCATCAGAGACGAGAATTATAGACAGGTTGTTACACTCACCCGACATTTTTACATGGGATCTGGGGATATAAGCTTTGATCCTCTTGTTTATGAGGCAGGTGGTTTATCTGTTGAGTCATTTCACTAGGCCTCAAATGTGACAATATTAATCTAAACACATTCTTTACACAGGCTGCCACTTATTTGTTGTTTGTTTTTGATGATCTGGAATGTACCCTAGCATCCTCCCCTCCTCCCATGGTGATAGCTGGACCCACAGCATCCCGTGATCCTTCTGTTAGAAATCCTGCTCTTCCTCACTGGTCCTCTTCCGAGCTCATCCAAGAACCCATCAGATCATGGTATGTGTCTCCTTACTTCTATGTTATTTACACACTAGGTCCTTATATGCTTTCATACTCCAGCGCACTGTTATCTCATTGACCTCTCATTCAAACTATCATCACAGCTAAAGACAGACAGACATCCAGACACTCTCTGACCCAGCTCTCCCACAGCACTTGCTAAGGGATGGGCCGTTCCAAACAGGAGGTGACCTTCTTATGTTTGATCATCCTGCAGAGACATGTCATGTGCTCAACAGAAAAAAGAAACACAGAATGCCACTAGTGCAAAAGAATTCCAGCCCCTTATCCCCAAAACACACCAATAAAAATGAAAAAAATTCCTCTCACTCTCTCTCTCTCTCTCATCTCTCTCTTTTTCTTTCCCTCTCTTCCTCCCCTCCCCTTGAATGGAACTGCCATCATCACAACATGTACCCTGCATCATAACGGGTGGCTGTCAATACTGATCCAGACACAGTGGAGAGCCAAAGAGCATGAGGCCACCTGCATCAATGTCTGTGTGCTTTCCCTGTGAAATGTTGTGCAGCTCATCTTGTGAACCTTTCTCCTCAGGTTGCAATGGAGACACCTGGTAGACAGAGAACTAGGGCTTCACCGTCTGCAGTACTCTGTGTGTTTGCTTTGCTTTGCCCTTACTCGTTAATAAACAGGTTCTTCACATCACATTTGTGCGGCAATGCCAGAATGAGTCAGTGCTTTGAGTGACTTCCTTTTCCATGTCAGAGTCCCAAAGGGCCAAACCAACGAAAAGCTTGTAAGATAGACCTACACTCATATGCATAGGTAGAATCTACAGGCACTTGTCTAACCACAGAGCTGGAGACATCAAATCAGACAATCAGCTAATGCTTAGTGGATTCAGACTAGTTTCCCAGAACCACAAAACTATAAAACATCAGAGATTGACATATCAGGTATTGCCTAAAATAAGTGTCCAAAATCTAGTTAGGAACAAAAAGTCACCTGAATCCTGCAATGTAACAAGTAAGACGAGAGATCCTAAGAGGTGTACAACATTAGCGATTATTGTGCCATTTAATCTTAAGGGAGGAAAGTTAGGTTTATTGCTTGTATAAGCCCTTGACTAACTGGGATAATTCATGGTCCACACACTTGGTTCCTGTCTACAGAGAAAAGAAAATGGTAGAACAAACATAAGACAATAAGGAGCAACATGAACTAAGTTTCATTTATTTAAGTGATGAACAAAGATTCATTTTTGATGACTTCTCTATCTACAGCTTTAAGGTTTATATGTATCAATGACTGAGTTCACATTCATAAAGCCCTGAGAAAATATGAACAAAGAATAGTATAACGTGATCATTGGTGGTGGTGGCGGTGTGTGTGTGTGCACGCCATAGCACACATGTGGAATGGAGGTCGGAGGACAATATTAAGGAGATTGTTCTCCCCTCCCACCTTGTGGGATACTGGGATTAAATTCAGGTCACCACCATGCTTGCATGCAAGTGCTTTTACTCTATAAGCTGCACTGTCAGCTCACATTTAAGTGTGTGTGCGTGTGTGTGTGCGTGTGTGTGTGCATGTGTGTGCGTGTGTGTGTGTGCGTGTGTGTGTGCATGTGTGTGTGTGTGTGTTCAAGAGTGCACTTGAGTATGTGTGCATGTAGTAGCCCAATGGAAGCCCAAAGGTAACTTCGGGAATCACCCTGGATTGTTCTACCTCTTAATTGCTTTGCTTTGGGGTTTCCCCAGGCTCTACCTTCCAAGACCACTGTCAAACATTTTTAAATGGGATGTGGGATGTGAATACAGTCCTTTTGCTTGTGAGACAAAGTCTTCAAGCCCTAGGTTATGTCTCCAGCCCCACATTTGATGTTTTGTAGGACCTTTAATTATCACACTCACTGGATTTATCATGCACAATATGCATTAAATAAAAAATGAAATGGTAAGTCTTCTGTAGCATGCTTGCCTTGAATTAGGAAGAGTCGCTGTGCAAAGAAATGGGAAGCATCTGGGCTCTTTACCAGAACTTGATTCAAATGTCATTCGTAGCATGCTTGCTAAGGGCCAGACTGTCCTAAGTACTATGTGCTATTAATCCTTGCATTCACTCTATAAGATAGGCTACTAATACGTCTACTTTATAGACAGGGCCTCAGAGCACAGCATGGTTACATAGCATGCCAAGGACAGCACCTACTAAGCAGCAGCAGCTAGACTTTGTATCTGGACAGGGGTGGGTAGCCCCCAGAATCTGATAACTGAAGCAAAGCATCCAGAGACTCTATTAGCGACTAACAGGAAACAGTATGTATATGAGGATATGCACAACACATTCTGTTCCACCTTCCCTTCTTTAGAAATTTTATATATTATGGGTTTTATATACTATGAGTGTTCAAGGAACCCATTTGGTTAAGCAAACAGACTATCAGGTTGCAAACATCAGCACAGGCACGATTAACTAATGATCAGTCAAAGGCATCAGCAATTTGACAGATGTGATCTCCCCTTACCCCTCATTTTGCAACCAGAACATCCAAACTTACACTGTAACAGAAAAGACTGCCAAGACACATCATAAATTGTAACGCATTTCCACTATTGACATCTACAGTTGGTGAGATCATTATATCATTTACTGTTTGTGAGCCAACTACAGCAATGCTTTATGGTTCTACAATCATCGGAGATTTGTATTTTGATTGATTCTACGTGGATTCAGTGCAAGCATCATTACATCCATGAATAGAAACTTGAAAGCACATAGAACAGAGTGCTAATTGATTAAATATGGGCCTTTTTGCCATGCCTGGGATGGCAGGACCCTAGTGGATGTATTGACATGGCACTCATTTGAGCCAAGGAGAAGAGAAAATAGCTCAGCACTTCTGAATGGTTAAAAGGAAGGTGTGAAAATATTACAAGTTCACTATATTCATGTAGAATACATGAGTGTATACATACATATAACAATACATACCTATATACATATATGTGTACATACATATATAGTTTATTCTATTATCAAATCCCCTATCTGGAGTCCTGCAAGAGCCCAATTAACCTATCTCTTTATTTCCACTTATAGCCCTCTTCAGTCCAGTCTCTCAATACTGCAGACAAGATGTGTTCATACTTTACTTAGATACATACCCAGGAAAACTGAAAAGAGACACACACTAAAATATGCACAAGAGGATTAAAAAACTTCCAGTGAGCAAAGATATTAATTATGTGCAGGGGAAGCCATATTCCAGACTTTGTGTTTTGATCTCTTCTCCGGCCATTCATTTGCAATACAACTCTGGACAGTAGCAGTGAGCCGCATTTCCCAGGCAGTCATTCAATCCCAAAGGATATGGTTGCCACTCTACATCATAACACGTGCTAAGATAGGACGTTCAGGACATTAGATGTGCTCATCATACTTTCAACGTTACAGCAGGTTTATCAGGACATAACCCCACTGTAAACCACAGAAAATTCACACATGAATGTTCACAACAGCATTACTCATTCTAGTCAAATGGTGGAAGCAACACAATTTTCTATCAACCGAGGAATGAGCAAGCTACAGTATAGCTAAACAATGGAAAATTATTCAGCGAGGAAAAAAGAATGAGGTACTGACCCATGCTGAAAGCCAGGCGAACCTTGCAACCAGCATGCCAAGTGAGCAGCCTCAGAGGACACACATTGAATGATTCTATCTGCAGGATATGTCCAGAATAGGGAAATCCACAGAAGCAGAAACTGCATCAGTGTTGCTAGGGACAGGCAGAATGTGGGGGTCCTTCCGGGGGAGATGGAAATGTTCTGGAACTTGATGGTGATATTGCACAAATATGACTATTCTGGGCCACTGAACTGTAGAATCTAAAGGATGAGTTTTATGCCATCTAAACCCTTGTCTTTATAGCCTTAGATTAGAGCAGCTCTCTGCGCTCAATCAAGGAACTTCCTTGAGTGTTCAGTTCAGAGAATCACAACTGGTTGAAGTACAGAGAAAAAGTGTGTACTGTGAACTTCTCAGTCCTAAACAGGGCATCAAATCACCCCTCAACACAGGGATCAGGGATACTTGTGGAAGAGGGAGCAGGGAGACATTAAGAACCTGAAAGTGGGGAAGGACGTGGGCAGACAGTGTCTTCTAGACATTGCAGGGCTGTCACACCCATGAATTCACTGCTATTATATGTATTTCCATGAGAAATGAACAAAATTTGTCCTATTGACATTTCACCATGTACCTGAGGGGGGGGGTTAAGATCTCAAGAGACACTATACCTCCCCAAAAGGTTAATGCCAGAGAGGAGAAAGAGGGGCTACTTTCTTCAGTAATTTACCTACTGGTAAGTCATTCATGCCTCAAAAAGTACTGCCAGCACAGACATCCCAGATGAAACCTGGTGGGCTACATACAGATGTGAATATAGGAGGTAGACTGGCTAGAAAGGAGGAGAAAGTATGCAATGGGCAGGAGAGGGATAGGACTGAGTTATAAGGGGTAAAAAGGACATGATAATATTGTTTTCCTATATGAAATTCTCAAAAATAAAAAATACTAAAAAGAAAAATAGTACCCACAAATAATAATAATAATAATAATAATAGAATTATGCTTAGGTATATAAAGTGCATAAAGAAACCTGTAACTTAAAAATACAACAAAAGCATGCTCTAGCCAAACTCGATGATATGCTGTCATCTTTTATGACTTTCCATGTAGCTCCCTCTACTTTAACACCTGGCCTTCCCTGGGCAGATGAGATTTCACTTGCTGATGATTTTAACTCAGTCTCTTCCCACTGTCTAGAGAAAGATCTGAGCATCCACAGCATCCATTGTGTTATCTTTCCGGGAAGCCTTTTCCACAGCACCCCACAGGAAGTAGCTGTTCTGACCTGCTCCTCCCCTCATTCTGCTTTTATTTTTTCTCCATTGAACTGATAAACTTTAATCTTGCAGCACGATTAACTTTCCAAAGTATGAGTCTCCCTCTGCTGCAATGGAAGCCTCACCACACTAGAGATTTTCGTCTGCTTCTCCATGACTCAGAACACGGCTCAACACATTCTCCATGCTCAGTAAGCCGGTGTGGAAGAAATGAGTGAAGAGTCCTTCGAGTTTAACTCTCTCTCTCACAAGATGAGGAATCCTGCCGAATGTATTTCATGGTATTGGGAGATGCTTGTCTTTTTTGGAAGCCCCTCAGCTTAGAAGGAGTATGATTACAGTTTCATTCAATTCAGAGAAGCCAAACAAAATCTATAGACATTGGCTGCACATGAAGAAGGGTATGACCACTGATCTTCTAAACTTTACATTTCAAAGGGATGATGAAGTTAAAATGCATGACTTGAGAATGCTGAAGGAGGGTATAATACAAAGACTCACCTGCCTAGGTCTGCAGGGATCAAATTAACAAGAAAGCCACGCATAAGAAAAACATTATCAGCGAGAATGCTGCGCAAACTAAATTTCGGGTGATGTAATGAGAGCTGAGCGCTGTTATTGATTGGATACACAATGAGGCTTCTATCAGGAGGAGCATTCAAAGTGAGATTGAAGAGACAAGTGGTCCCACATGAGCAAATGCATGATGTATTTTTGACGGTTTAAGAAGGTCAGGAAGGCTGAGCTTAAAGCTCAGAGGAAGCAGCACGGGGCAGCACTGGGAAGCTATACAAGGGACAGAGTTCAGCCATCTTCAAAGTCTCACCAAGAACTCTGTGACGTTATCTTAAGGGCAAAACTGCTGGGGAGGCAAGAGCAGGACAGTTCACAAAACCAGTTATTATGTTCACATGATGGCACTGAATGTTCCAGAATGAACAAATGCTGACAGTGGAAGCCAGGGGAACAGCTGCAATTGTCTTCTCACTCTGAGGTGGTTGCTTAGAACGCAATGAGGTTCCAGTAAACTAAAATGAAAATAGGTCAATTGGCTTAGAATATATATGACAGATATGGTAACTTGAAGACTGACTACCTGATAGAGCTATGTATGCATTCTGTCTAGTGGAATGTTTGCCTAGCATGCGGGAGGCTCTGGGTTTGATCCCCAGCACCCAGAACACTCCTGTCATCCCCAGCACCCTAGAAACACTCCTGCCACCCCAGGCCTAAGAAGCAGGAGGATCGAAGTTCAAGCGTGTCCTCACTGCATAACAAGTTGACGGTCAGCCTGGGCTACATGAGACAGCTGGAAAATAGAAAAGACAAACTTATCGATTAGGTAAACCCCTGAAAGTGATTTAAATGTGGTAATTACACTAGAGTCCAAGCCACTTCACTGTCCGTGTGCCAGATTTCTAAGGGTGGCCACAAGTATGTGGGACTGATCCCCCCCTGCCGTCTTACAATACAAGCAGTATCAGCAGCCTCAAATCCACCAGTCAACCCCTGACCCTGCCCAGGGAACGCATCTTCTGTCCCCTGGCGTGTCCTTTCTCTATTTGCACTGAAGATCTGTCCTTCACTCTGTCACCCTGCACATTGATTACTATTCTTCTCTATTTTCCTCCCAGTCACCAGATCTTGCCCTTGGTCAGGAGAATGGTCAAGCTTGCACTACCCTGACTCTCTCAAACATCACCATCAGGCCATAGGTGACTTCTTTAGAGGTGCACCGAGCTCCTTTAGGCCTAAATATTGACGAGTCTGGTCCTGATTTTCTTTCCATTCTCAAATGGCCAGAATCTCTGAGATTCTAATTTTGCTCAAACTACTGCGAGTATCACCTTCACTTTTTTGTTCTTATTGGAGGTGGGGCGGACCGCGCATCCTGAAGTTGATTTATTGTTGCTGTGAGAAACGACAGCATATTCTTATCACAGTCTTCACTCTTGACTAAACCGGATGAGCTGGGTGTTTTCTCCCCCACATGGTGCCATGGAGTTGGGGTACCAACGATGACTTCTTCGGGTGCATCTCTGCCATTTGGCTCGGGATGGTGGGAAAAGCTGAGCGGGAACACCCCTGCCTTTTCCCACACAGTCTCTTTAAGATCTCAGAAAGAGGAAAACCAGTATGTCACTTCCAGCGCACATTTGATCTGGACCAATCAGCAGAGGACTCCGTCTGTGAGCCACGCAGCGCGAAAGTGCGCCGGAGGGAAGGAATTCGTGTCGGCCACCTTTAGAAACAATTTCCAGGTTGCATGGAGGGGTTACTATGAATTTTAGAGCTTTTCTCTCCACATTCCTTGCCTAATGTCTAATAAAATCAGAAGCTGCCCCAATCAAAGACAAAGTGAGTATCAAGCATAAACTAGAGTCACTGGGGTCAGGGGTGAACCCTTGTGATTGTGCCAAAGCTGCTCCAGGTGGAGCTGGCCTAGGCTCATCTTTGGGGAGCACTGTGCTGTGCAGACAGCCCCTGGGCTCACAGTGCTTAGCGCACAGCCCCTTTCCTCACGTGCCCACAGAGCGAGGAGAAACTAAGAACGCTGCCCACATGTGAGGTCTCTGCTCCTGTCCACTGCAAGGTCCAGCTAAGCAGGACGCTTTGCAACCAAAGGAGAGACCAAGTGCCATCCCCAGGCCTGCCTTGAAACAAAGCCTAGCTGAGGAGGCAGAAGATCCTCTGCCTTATGCCTGAGGGTAGAGCATATGGGGTACCAGCAGACCTCAGAGTTCAAAGCAATGCAGCAAGTGGTTTGCTTCATATGCACATGTATATATCAACATTCGTGTATACTATTTGCAATATCTATGTATAGATGAGTGTTTATATATTCATACATACATATATGTGTATATATAGCAGTATTGTATGTATGTAGTATGTATGTATGTAGAAAGGTATATCAAAAATACTGACACATGTTCAAATCTTGGCCACATATTTGCACAGCTAACAATCTGTGGCCCTCTGAAATCACATCAGTTACATTCGTCTTGCCTCAGGCAAGCATGATATTAGAGTATTCATTAAGTGGCTCTTTAAATAAAGAGGCAATATGCTCTTTTCATTAAGCTCTTAATAATCTGAGCTTGAACAGGACTGAAGAAATCACTACGAGAAGCCATTGGCCGCAGTTCTCCTTCTGGGGTGTTCCCCTCCCAAGTTCTCCCAACTAACATGGAAAAGCACCAGCTCATGTTATTGACCGCACTGGTAAAATTCTAAGGTGTTAGAAAAGGCATTTTATTTCAATGGAGTCTTTTATGCAATATTGGGAATAGGGAAACTACTTACCATGTTAACCAGACAGAACACCTCTAAATAAAAATAAAGAAATTAAAACAAGTGCCGACCACTCTAACAATAAGTATGCTCATGATTAACATCTACCATGCTAGCATGGAAGGAGACAGACTTCCGCTTTCCATTAACAAACTCTGCACCAATAAGTTCTTGAATCTTGAGAAATGAGATCTGGGTGTTATAGATGGGTTGTGTGGAGGGGAGGGGAGACAAAAAATTCACCCTGGAGTTCTTTTTGGAAAAGGGAAGAGTATAATATCAACCAAGAAAAGTGGAGAAAATGTCAAGAGACAACAAATGAAAGCACCACAGAGGAGAAAGGGGCAAAAGTATGAGAGAAAAGTGGATTAATGTTGTCAACTACACTTACCCCAAGTCACAAACATTCCTAATTGTTCTGCATCCTACTAGATTCCTCAAACATAGGCCAAGGAGAGTCCTCAAAGAAGATCCCCTGAGATAGTGGTTATGCCAAAGCTCAATTCTAAGAGGGAACAGTGACAATATGAGAGTCAGTTTCATCCCTATACAGGATATTTCTTTGCAAAGTTTCCGTACAAAGGGTATATCTCCTGGATATATATGGGGGTATGTAACGCAGTCTCTCTTTTTTACCTATCCTGTGTGTGTGTTTGTGAGTGTGTGTGTGTGCGCTTGTGTATGTGCGTGTGTGATTATATTTTTGATGATTTCAAAACCTTAATCTTAAATGTTTACCACTAATAAACAGCCTATCTTCTTTTATCATAATAAATAGCTGGGATAGATTAACTCAGTTAGAGAAAAGGTGGTTCATTTGTGCTAACAGTTTTGGAGGTTGCTGATATGTCAACAGATGCTGTAGTTTCGGGTCTGCAGTAGGGCAGCTTTTCAGGTTGGTGAGAGAGACTCATCAACCTATGGAGGCAGGAACCAAAAATAAGAGAGATAGTAACCCAGGAATCACTTTCCCTTTAAGAGCATGTTCCTGCTCCCTTAAGAAGATACAGGAAGCCCCACCTGTTGAAGGTTCCACCACCTTCTGGTAGTGGCAAGCTACAGAGCAAGCCCTCCGTGAGTCTTTGGAGAAAAATCCTAGATCAATCCTGAACAAAGACCCTTTCTGGAGGGTTTATGGTTTGGTACGCATAGGTGACCCAAGAATCTTTGACTATAATGACCTTGGGGAGGTGTGCTCAGGATAAAGCCTGTGACTCCGTGGTGCACAGGAAGGAATTGAGTAAAGGAAAGAAGGTAACATTTGTGTTCTGACCTGAATTAATGGCCATAAGTGTAGACCATGGTGGCTTAGACAATTACCTTCGTTATTCTACTAAAATGAGCAAAACTGAGTCCATATATATTTAATACATAAGTTATTCTTATTTTTTATTTCTTATTCATATTTATTCTTAAATAAATCATAACATTTCTTTTTGTGCCTTCCCCTCTGCATAATTCTACTACTTTGATCTCCAGCATGTGCCATTTGAAGTTATAAAAAGATAACCATAAAAAAACAAGAAAAAGAAAACATCCATTTTTTTCTAAAGCTTTTCAGCAAGGCAATGCCATAACACATTTAATATTTCACAATGGAGGAAACAGTTCATGCATTAGGATATCAATTTCCTCCTTGTTGTATCTAGAGGTCAACAGGGCGACATGAATTTATGTGAGCAGATGAGTTCTGATAGCACTCTGAAGAAAAGGTAGCCCACAGCATGGCTTACACTGTCACAAAGAAAAATAATAGTGACCTTGCAGAACACAGGTAATATGTGAGTGCAATAACGAGTCACTTTGAATCCTGCTGAGCACTCTAAACATAAATGATCGAGTGTATGTGTCTGTGTGTGTGCTTGTGTGTGTGTGTGTGTGTGTGTGTGTGTGTGTGTGTGTGTTGTGTAGAAACATGCTTTCTTTAAGATTTATCTATGAGTTTTCTCTAACAGTATAGTGAGAGAGACATAAAGTAATATCTTTCAGGGATTGAAGAAATAGCTTAGTCAGGAAAGCACTTGCTACATAAACATGAGAACCTGAGTTGGATCCCCACAACATATGCCCAAAGTTATGTATGTTGACAGGACAAATCTTGTGAGGGAAGGTTTGTAGTAGGAAAAGGAGGGTTGGGGATGAGATTGGGTAATAAGGAGTGAAAGAGACATAAATTCATTATATTTGAGTATGAAACTCTAAAAGAATAAGAATACACATTTTTTTAAAAAGATAGGCATAGTGACACATGCTTATAATCCCAGTGTTGGAGATGTAGAGTCAGGTGGATACCTAGGGCTCACTGGATACCCAGCTTATCCTAATCAACAAACTCAGGCCAAGAGATATCCTGTCTCAACAATTAAGGTGAATAGCACCTGAAAAATGGTACCCGTGATTGACCTCTGACTTCCATATGCAAGCATGCACTCTCACACATGTGTACCAGCAAACATATGTTACCATACACACAAACACACATAAATGTCTTTGAAATCTTTAAAGGCAATCTTGTGAATGATGACTAGAAAGTAGTAGAGCATCATTCAGATTATTCAGAAAACATTCGATCCTTCAGGAGAGAGAGAAAATCAGAGACAGAGAGTCAGAGGAGAAATCTGCAATGTCTACACACATGTCTTCAGGAGCAGAAATACTAGACGCATTTCGAAAGCCAGACTATGTGAGCTGGACAGTAAGCACAATGACCTTGGGCGATGGGGCAAAAGGCAACTGTTTTCTAGGCGTGGCTCTGAGAAAGTAAAAGTTGTCCTCACTCAAAAGTCAATGCTGGCAACCTGCCTCTGGCCAGCATGGGGATGTGAATTAGCAGCATCTGTCAGAGTGGAGAGCATGATTTCGTCAACAGGCTCCCAACTTGGCAGCTGCAAGAAAGCAACAACTTCAGCAGACTGAAGAGCATTCAGTCACTCTTCTCCTGCAAGGGAAATTGAAGTGACCTCTCTCCATTGCCATTTGGAGGACATGAGCTCCTTCAGCTCCGTGACATTTTAAGAGAGGAAGAATTTCCAAACTGAAGCTGTGTTTTTCCTGTCAACATCGAGGTAGACCCAAAGCCATTTTAATTTATGCTTAAAAGTCATAAGGCTAGATGACAGATGGGGAGCTACTTTCCTCCATGATTTACCTATGAGAAGTCATCCATATCCCAGCAGGCACCTTATCTCAGATGAAATCCAGTGGGACACATACCCAGAAAGATGTGAAAGTGGGATGCACCTGATTATCAAACTTACACAAATTTGCTGTATGAAGGTGTCAAAGAATTTTATTTAAAAAGTCAGGGAAGACTTTAGAATGAGAAAACCCTCACACAAGTCTTAGTAAGTACAGCCCTTCAAAGATAAAATCTCCATATTATAAACAGTGGCCATACATTGAGACAGACCACGCTATCTACAGACATTACAAATAGCCCTGTGCAAGGAAGGAGAAATACACGGAATGCCCGGAGAGACAATCTACCCAGGAAGAATTGAAAGATACGCACCTTCCCGTAGAATCAGTGGGACAGAGAGGAAGCTGTGTCTACAACAAAGTGGTATTGTTACCAGCCCTGTGGTGAAATCTGTGTCTCAGTTTGGCCTCCTGCCCTGAATAAATCAATTTAAAAAATTAAATTCCTATTGAAAAGCAGAAAAGAAAGACATTTACTCAGTATGGCCACATTGGGTGGAAGGGAATCCATAAGGTGTGGATGCGGGATCTGAATTTAAATGGGGTACGAGCAGTGCCATTCTGGTCAAGGTGTGTTTCCACCCACTATTGTCTCATCACTGCCTGGGATAAGTCCTCCTACAAGGAGGTCCGAAAGATTTTCAGAGCTGTGCAAAATCTCTTTGGGGAGACCAGTTCCTCCTCTGACTGGTACCAGACCTGGTAGTTTTCAGTACTCTCTCTCTGTTTCCAGCGGGACATTTCTGGGGAAACTTCAACTTCTTAGTGTTCATTGTTTCTCAGTCCAATTATGAGCAGGGGGTGGGTGGCTGGGTGGGACACAGGCATATTTTCACCATTTTTGTGCCATGTGGTTACATTACCACACAATAGTCTGGTCATCCCCCTGGATAACTGGGATTCTAGCATCCCCCATGTTACTGAAAGATGATTCTTCCCAGTTCCTGAGGAGAGAGTGTCACTCTCTGGAGAATGGGTGAATTTGTCAGTAAAAGCAGAGAGGGGACCGTAGACCACCTGACCGTATAGAGGCATTTGTGGCCCAGGAGCTGAGGCCTGGTGACGGTTCCCTGAAGAAAGACAAACCCAAACTTGTTGCAAGTTTGCCTACTTTCAGCCTATGCATCTTGAGGTGGAGAGAGAGAAATCAGATTTTTGTCTCCCAAGATGCATGTATTACTGTGGTTTCAATCTGAAATGTCTCTCATAAGCTAATGTGTTGGAACATTTTTCTCGGGTAGTGGCACTGCTTTGGGAGGCTGTAGAGCCATTAGGAGGAGAAACCTGACTGGAGGAAGTGAGACATTAAAGGTGGACCTTGAGGATAGATTGCTCTGATCCGCTTCCTGTAACAGCTTTCTGATTCTGGGGGCTGTCTGACCTCACTCTGTCATCATCATTCCTTCTCTGCCCTGCTGAACTGTATCCCCCTCCCCCCAACTCTAAGTCAAATAGGATCTTCCTCTCTTAAGGTGCTTCTGGTCAAATAGTTGGTGACAAGAACAAGAAAAGTAACTAATAGAAAACCCTTGAGAAGAACACATATAGAGCTTCCTTCACACAGAAAGGTAATGGTTCCTAAAGTGGAATCAATAGAACAAGAGACCCAATAGTAAAATTTTGATGGGAACTCGATCTACCCAATTCATGTTAACATCAGCCATTAGTTTTCCTGGTCTATATACCTCGAAAAAGTTTTATAAATTATGTTTTAGAAAAGCAGAGGGTTTTTTAAAAATTTTTTAATTATTATTTATTATTTATTCAATTGTGCGTGTATGCATGTATGTGTGTGTGTGTGTGTGTGTGTGTGTGTATGTAGAACCACGGACGAATTCAGGAACCACCATGGACGCCTCCACCTCCTCCTTGTTTACTCTGCCCCGGGATTCACAGGCTCCGCCCTACCAGGACTAGAAACGCAGGCCGCCTCCGCTTCCGCCTGACGTCTATATGTGGGGTCTAGGATCCAAACTCAGGACTTTCCGCCTGCAAGGCAGAGGCTTAACCCCTGAGCTACCTCTCCAGCCCCAGAAAAGCAGAGTTTTATAAAAAAAAATATATTTCACTTCGAAGTGATGATTTGCTGGTGCCAATTGCTACTGTCCTACTACGAAGATGGACACAAATGACTGACAGGACAATAGCAATTTTTTCACAATATCGGGTAATGACACTAAACTAAACACTTGCTAAGCATGGAGATTTACCAATGATAGCCTATCAAGTCTCTATGGATGGAACAATGTGGGAGGCAGAGATGACCCCATTTGGAATCATCTGAGAGTAATGAGAACTTCCAATGATGGGAACAAGAATGAATGAAACAGTTTCAATTTCATTGAACTCAATGAACTTTTACCTACTAGCAAGAACTAGTTATGTGTCAAGTACTTTCAAAGGAGGCACAGATATGGAACAAAGACACCATGAGCCCATCACTTGGGTGAATTCTGACATACTGAGCAAAATCTAAATGGAGGAATGACCTCACTGAAATGCAAGAATGTATGCTTTATTCATGGTTTATCTGGGTGAAGAATGCCTGTGAGACATGTCATGGAAATATTTATGAGGAGTACCATCAGTGACCCACACTGTGCAATTAATTAGTTCTCTTGGTAGAAGATGATACGCTAGTGATTTGGTTGTCTTTGACTTACTAGGGGTATGTGTATCACAAAAGTTCCTGGACTTGAGAGATCTAGTCATAAAAACAAAGCGAACACAAACATTTACTAGCTACAGTACATTATGGTGGCTACATACCTGATGTAAGGGAGGAACTGCCTATTTTTGCTCACAGTTTCTGAGGTTTCAGTCCACGGACCTTGACTCTGTTGACTTTAAGTGCATTATGAGCCAGAGCATCATGGCAGAGGGAGCTATATACTCAATGTCAATCAGGAAGCAAAAAGAGGGCATATTAAGAAGGAATAATGGAAACATAGCCCAAAGACATCCCAGTGGTTTACTTTCTCCAATTAAGTCTCACTTCCTAAAATTTCCAGAGTCTTCTAAAATAGCATCACCAGTTGGGGACCAAACATTTAATGAATGAATGAGTTTTTAGGGGTTGGGTACCTCATCATTACAACAGACATTTCTGACTCCATTTCAGAATGGAGTTTAATTTCTAAAGAAATTGTATGTAGACACGCTGCCTAACAGGAAATTCTTGTAATAGGTAAGATGTAGTTTATGTGCCCATTAGAATGTAAGAACAGGGAGAAGGAGAGTAATGGCAGATAAACCACTGCCAAAGAGATCTCATGCAGGGTCAGACAACTGGGAAGCCCTGATCTCTCCCACACTACTCTGAGGGCCCCATACAGCTTCATAGTTCGGGGTGCTTTGTGCCCATTAGTACTATGTTATCAACAACACATATTACTTAAATCCTCTTATTCCCCTGGAAAACAATGCACCTTGCTGTTTATTGATAGCACTATGAAGTATGTTTCTGAATCCTCGTGATCTGTGACAGAATACTGAAACAATGACAAAGGCATGAATTACCAGATGACATACATATGGCTTTGGGGAAAAAAAAATCAACAATGGTCTCTTTCCTTTTTTTTTTTTTTGTAAAGCTTTTCAAAATATATTTAGTTAGCAAAAATGTAATGGAACAATTTATCCTCAACTAAATGTAGTCTCTGTTGAATTTAATTAGCTAAAGTATGACACTGAAATGAACAGAACTCTTCTTTGGAATGAATCCAAGAAGGTCACTTATGTTAGGAACTAACTTACTACCCCATGGTGATCCAACCTGACTATCAGGGCAATCATTATGGTAACCATTCAGAATGGCTCATAAGCAATTACAAGTCTCCAATACGTAGTAGCAATAAGAGTCTTTGCATGGTTCACCATAGATGGCCCACCTGGGCTCTCTAGATGCAGTTCAATGTTGATTGCTGGGACAGCAAATATCACAAGATGCTTGATGACGTGAAGTTGCGGAGCCTAACTGTGTTCCCACAGTAATAGAAGCAGAGTGTGGGTTTATCAACAAGTTTGTCTACTCCTCTGAAAATGCTGTGAAAAAGGCCTATATTTAATGCATTGCTGCTCTGTGGATATTCTGGGAGTTCTATCTTTAGACCAGATGATACAAGCATTCTAATAAAATATGCTTCTCAAATGACATCATAGCCATGAAATTCAATTGTTTGCCACTTGCATTCTAATAAAAATTTGACATAAAAATATATAAAAAGGACAGAATCTGTAGTCATGGGATATAAGCATCTGAGGCATTTTACTACTGTAATATATATGTTATATATTAATATTTTAAATGCATTATTAGTGTGGTCATTGCAAAACAGTCATCTCATAAATCTTTCAAGCACTTATGACCACTCAGACTAATTTTTACCTCTGAAACATACCTGAGTGTGAGTGTGCACATACCTTTTAATGTTTGAACCTCCAATAAGAAAGTAAACATTAGATGATCTTTATTTCTTCATGCCCTAAACATACTTCTAGAATTAGAGCCCTGGATTGACCTAATTATGCTTGTTTTTCTATTAAATTGTGTTCAGTCACTTCTGAAGCTAAACTATTCTAAAGCATCTAATTCTAGTAATGTACCAGTGCTTATAAAACTGAAAAAAAATGCTTAGAAATTTGTCTTTGCCTCATATGACTCTGATTAATGCATCTTTCTATATGGTTTCTGTATGGCAAGGAAGACCAAGAGCTAAGCAAGGGAGTAAGGGATGAATGGAACTATCTTACTTTACATAGGAAATTTACTTTTGAACATACAGAGAAATGGGTGGAAATTAAAAAGAAGAGAAGAAAAAAAGAAAGGTTAACTAAAGCTTTGAGTTTTACCAACATTATCTGATGTGCAATGTACATATACTCTTTACTCAAAATGTAAACACAATCTTTTTCCAACTGTATAAGAGACACAGGAGCCAGGTAAGGTGGAACATGCACAAAACCTCAGAACTCAAGAAGCTGGAGAAGAAAGATTAGTGTGAGTTTGAAGTCAGCTTGACTGCATAATGACCAGGCTGGACTACACAGCACCATCCTGTCTTGAAAATCCAGAAGGAGAAAGAGGCGAAGGAGAAGGAAAAGAGGAGGAAAAAGAGGTAGAGAAGGAGAAGAGAAAGAGGAGGAATGGGTTTCAAGTTTAAATTAACATATACGGAATGGTGCAGCAATGCCTGACACTTGACAAACTCTTGAAGAATATCGTCTATAACAATGACTCACACCAAAACCATTTACCACCCTTGGCTAGAAAATGAGACACGATATCTAAACACACATATGCCATGTTATTAAAATTAATTTATTTGCAAGCAAAAAAACACTGTAGAACAAAGAATTTCAATAGGAATTAGGTTGAGAATGACTGTCGTTACACACAAGATTTAATTCTAAGTTTTCTATATGAGAATCAGACATAGAAACAGATAGTTTTTGTTTTGTTTTTCACTATTCCAAGAAAATATATGTTTGTATATGAAGAAAAATTATTCCTGACACAAAATACTGTGTGTTATATGTCTTGATGAATTAAGAGCCACCAATTAACATTAAGCATAATTTACTAACTGTAGTTTATTTTTAAAGCATTCATTTTGCTATAAAAAAGCCTTAGCAAAAATTGGAGCTATAACATTAAATCATGACTTCAAAGACTGTTCTTTGGGGACAAAAGCTAATAGAAACTAGAATTGCCATTGCCTCGTATGTCAATAATACAAAGATGTATCTTAGAAAACCTCTAGGAAAGGTTTGGTTAACATGTCCATTGTATTATTTACTTTTCCTCACAAATATTTCTGGGTATCATATGTACTTCTAATCTGTCTCCTTGGTAAACAGGCTCAATTCCCCAAGGATCACACAGACTATTAGACATCACAGTCTGGAACACCCTGATGACATCTTGTTCAGTGACACATCACATATACTATGCTGAATCCACAGGACATTACTTTGTAGCACAGTAACTACAGTACACTGTTGAATCCATGATGTCCATGTAATGGTGAAATGGCCTAAAGGGTACATCTCTCAAAACCCAATCTGTCATTGCACTAATGCTTCACTGTAGTACTATCATGCACACATTATTGAAAAAGATCTATTTCCCTCCAAATTCAGTGGAATCCACATTAACATTCTTAGATGCAACAAACATAAAATCAAATGGGTAGAAGAATGAGCTAGAAATTCACAAAGTGACCAAGAACATCTTTTAATCACAACTGTTTTACACCTAAAGAAAATCTACCATGAAAGTAGGAAGGTTGTTTGACTGACATGGGTTTTCATGTCCCAGTTTGTCCCGCCAAACATTTTTTTCTAATCGTTATAAACATTCAGTCACTTGATTGCTAAGAAGACAGAGCTCAGCTTTGAAATGCATGAAACAGTCTTGAAGATGAACAGTCATCAGAAATTATGACATTAGTCAACTGGGAATGATGAATCAGTTCATAGCCCAAATTTCTGCACGTCTTTTCTCTTACTAAAATGTCCTGGTGTACAAATATCAACACATGACTTTTAAATAACTCTGTGTAGTACATTTCATCCATAATTTAAAGTTCGTCTTAGAGTATTCTAAGAGGGATCAGTTTTCATGTTGAGGATCCAATTCTCAGCATATTAAGTAGAGCGATGAAATAGATAATTAATATTTATGGTCAGATATAGTTAGAGCACACAAGAAAACATAAACAGAAAAGTCATTATTCCTTACCTGACATATGGGACAAAAGTCAAGTTCGCAGGTTCCATACATATCCAAAGGAAGGAAGCCGGGAAAAAAAGAAAGAAACAGGATTATTCATGGTGGAACCAAAATGCAAGCAACAGTAAGAATGAACCACTTATAATGATAACTATTATGCCCATTCAGAAAGCTTACAATTAGTTGGGTTTGGTCAAGTGAATTATTTTTTTTCTGCCAAGTAAATAAGAGTTAAGTAGTCTATAATGTGGGTAACCACTCACACTAGACACTCTCGGGTAATGAACAGCTGTTCCCATGATGGATAGATACAATCAGTATCGTGGCTTGAATATAATCTGACAGGACATAAAGTATTGACCATGGCTTCATTTTCAGTAAGCACACGTCCACCTTGAGTTCTTTGCAATCACATTCAAAACTCATTTCCGAAGGGATTATGGACATAGCCCAGGCTCTCAATCTCCCGTACTCTCTAAGTATGGATGATTTCCCTAAAACGTGCTAGGGTCTATGGCAGAAGCCATATGGTATAGGAGGACCAAACGCAACCTTTTTCCTTTAACATCTTCCTACATGGATGCTAGGACCATGTCCCATAAATGGGGTCCCTGGAGAGAATGAGTTATGTAAGTTTAATGACACAAAGGCACTCCAAACAAAAGAGCACCAACATACATCAGTCCACATAAATCTAAGACTGTTTGATTTGAAAGGATACCATGCTTAGAGACCAAATGTAATAACACATCATTCTCTAATATTTTTAATGGAAACTTATGAGATTTCTATGGTGCTGGAACATGCTCCCATCCCTATAACTAAGATCTTATCACATCTCATGGTAAATCTCACGTCTCCCCGAAATTTTCAGCATTCTAAGTGAACTATCAGGCCATTGATTCCAAGCGGCCCATATAATTCTCAGTTCACAAGTGATGTAAGAAGTCAGACCAAAGCTATTCTAAATCCAGCACCTCAATCACAGATACTAATTATACTGTATATCTAATCTACCTATAATTTTTGAGCTCCTACTACATAAAGAGTTGTAACTATTTAGACATATTACCCATTCAAGAAACAATTGTCAAGCTGGATTTCAGTCCCATGAAAGGCACTATCCACGCAGAGGCAAAAAATACTTGCAAAAGCCAAAACTGCTAAGAAGCTGCTTTCTTAAATGAACAAATAACTTTTATATCAAACAACTTGATTTTTAAAAAAGAAGCCAAAGGCCTTAATGAACACATCACCAAAGAAAATATATAGGTGTCAGATAAAGGTATAAAGACAGGCCCGGAACAACTGTCTTCAGAGAAATGAAAACTAAAGGTATCACTCAGTACCTTTCAAAAGAACCAAATTCTAAAACATTCACCATACCAATGTTGGCAAGCATGCAGAGCAAAAGGAATCTCACTAATTACTGTGAAATTCCAAAGCGGGTGGGGTGGGGGCTGGAGAGGTGGCTCAGGGGTTAAGCCTCTGCCTTGCAGGCGGAAAGTCCTGAGTTCAGATCCTAGACCCCTAGATGTATAGACACCGGGCGGAGCGGGGGCGGCCTGCGTTTCTGGTCCTAAAAGGCGGAGCCTGTGAATCCAGGGGCAGAGTAAACCAGGAAGAGATGGAGGCCGTCCATGGTGGTTCCCGAATTCACCCGTGGTTCTACACACACATACACGCACACACACATATACGCACAATTGAATAAATAATAATAATAAATTTTTTAAAAAAGAAATTCCAAATGGGTAGAGTCAGAATGGAAAATGGTTTGGTGGGTTTTCATATAACAAACATGCTCTCACTATATTACACCAGTCTTTGGTGTTATGCTAAGGTGTTTCTCTCTCTGTCTCTCTCTCACACACACACACACGCACGCAGACACACACACACACACAGCATAGAGATGATTTTATTCATCATTGACAAAGCTCAACAGCAAACAGAATGTCCTTCCATAGATTAATGGATAATTAAACTGTGGCACAGCTAAACAATGAAATATTCAACGCCAATAAGAAATGATCTTTGAAGCTATAAGAAGACATGGATGCTACTAAGTGAAAGAAGCTAGTTTTACAAAGCTACACAATGCACAAAGTCAAACATATGACACTTTAAGAAAGGCAAATCAGTAGGGAGAGTGAAAAGATCGCTGGTTCCAGGGGCTGAAGGTTTGGGAAGAATCAAGACATGGAGCACAGAAGCTGCCTAGGGTACTGACGGCTTCTGTGTGACACTCCAGTGTCAGACACAACGCTGCACGACTGTCAGGACCTACAGAATGTACCAGTCCAGGAGTGCTCTAAATGTATGCTATGTGCCAATGTGGGGGGCGTTGGCAATGTGCGAAGCCATGTAAGTGTGTGAGGACAGAAGTTACGTGGGCAATAATTATATCTTTTGCTGTTTTAATGTGAGTCTAATACTGTTCTAGAAATTAATATTTTAATATACCAACATGCACAAAGCCAAAAAATGTAACAGGGGCTTACAGGTTGATTTTCATTACTCCCCAAGATAGTCAGTAGTATCATTTTATAAGGGATGACATGACAGTGAGCTACAGAATCTCTAATTTCTCAGTTTCCTAATTCTAAAAATGCTAAGCTTTGCGCTTTTCTTCACAATCAAGCTAAGCATCATCTCAGAATAAGAATCCGATCATGTTATTTATTTTCTTCATTTAAAATCTTTTAGACACTGTACATGATCTTGCACGTGTGATCTGCATGACCTTGAGGACTCTATTCTGCTCTCTGTCTTGTGTCCTCCCAAAATATTGCCCTTCTCTCTGAGTTCTTCAAAGATTCTAGTTTTCTTCCAACAATGAGTCTTGATGTCACTTTTTCTGTCCAAGAGTAACATAAATTCCACTTGCTATCCTGGTAACTTCTACTCACCCTTTAGGTCAATCTATGACTGACCTGCACACATTCCAAATATGATACATTCACAAAATCCATCCCTTTCCTTCACAAGTAGGAGTTCAAGTGTGTCTTGATTCATCGATATTATTACTCAGCCAATTAAAAAATAGGCCACTGACATAAACAGAAAGTTCTCAGAAGAAGAAATGCAAATGTCTAAGAAATAACTAAAAATGTTCAGCATTCTTGGCAACCAAGGAACTACAACTCAAAGCTACTATTAGATACCATCTTACCCCAATCAGAATAGCTTAGATTCAGAATAGTGCCAAGAAGTGAATAAAAGGGAACCCTTAACCACTGATAGTGAGAATGCAAACTAGGGCAGTCACTCTGGAAGTCAATATGGAGATTTAACAACTAAAACCACAACAAGCTAAAAGTAGAGCTCAGACGCAGCCATACCACCTCTGGGACTATCCCCAAAGGACCCTACTACACACCACAGAGACAAATGCACACGAATGTCCATTCAACACTATTCAAGGAAATGGAAACATTGTTGATGCCCATTGACTAATGAATTAGATAATGAAATTCTGTTACACATACGCAATTGAATATCATTCAGCTATTAAGAAAGATGAAATCATTAAATCAAAAAGTAAGTGGATGGAACTGGAAAATGTTGAGTGGAGTAAGTCAGTCTCAGAAAGACAAATATTGCATGTTTTCTCTCATATGCAGATACTAACATTAAACCTCCAGATTTGTATAGCTAGTAATCTCTAGCTCAGAGGATTTACTTAACTATAGTTGGTGATCAGCAGAGATAAGTATGGATAATTCAGCTCCAGGTGAGACACCTATCCCTTCCCCCTCAAACATCAGGGTTTAGGAAATCATATATATATATATATATATATAATTATATACATTTCTTTTACATGCAAGTTCAAAAATAAAATAGCAATTATTTTCAACTTTTTAAAGTTTGAAATGTGCTAGGTGTTTCTCCAATAAATACATATAATACTGCTTTGCTACTTTTTATTTTAAAGATATATGCTAAAATGTGTGTCATAGTTTTTAGCCTTTATTTTATGAATGGAAATATAAAAAGATAAAAAATTAAAAATATTATTGTCAATGGATATAAATTTCATATGGAATTTATATTTATGAATTACATATGAATTTATGAATTACATATCATCATTATTCTCAGTATCTAGGACATAGTAATTTCTCAATAAATATTGCTGATTTTCAAATCAGTTGGTACATTAAGAATTTCTTTGCTGTGTAACATGCTAAAAGTAAAACCAGAGGAAAACCTCCATTTAGTAGATGAAATCAAAGTCATAAATGGTTGTAGATAATGTCACAAGTGTAAATGAATTTTTTTCTACATAGTTTTTCCTAGGGTCTCCTTCATTTATAATCTTGAAAACAGAAAATGGCATATATCTTTGCAGATTGATATCTTTGATTTTACACTTTCCTGCAGATTTCTCTTTTACCTACTTAATTATTCTTGATGTTTGAGTAAAGGAGAAGGGGGAGAAATTGCTGTATGTAATTCATGGAGCATCATTTTGAACACTGGTCAGGATCTAAACAGATGAAACTGTCTCAGCCAAGAAATGACCTTAAATCAAGCCATATAGACATTGCTATATTTAAGAGGAACTTTTCTGAAAGTTAAAAAAAAAAGAATGTGAATCTAAAGAGATTACAGGTTATCATCATATGCGCACAAAGTACATTCTGTTTTGGCTTTCAAGGAGGCAGATTTGAAAGCTAATGATTACAGTATCATAACCAATTTTTCAGTCTGTCTCCAACTGGGAAGCATGACAGAGAAAGCAGATTGACAGACCAAAATAATGAGCCTGCCCCCAGAGACAGGACCCTGAGGATCAATGTCATGGGTTACTAGTAAATACCATTGTTAGTGTGCAATCTGGCAGCTCTATGGCTATTAATAATAATATCTAAAAGATCCACAGTTCATGAAAGGCACGACTACCATGTGCTTAAGGACCAGAGTAGAGAATGAGAAAAAATGTTCTGCTGAAACTTTCAGGAGTAGTAGAACACATATATATACACACACTTACATTTATTTTGGAGGTAAAGAAACACAGAGGGTGGAGATCTAAGAGCAAGGAAGGATGCATGCGGTGAAGAGAGGAGAGGAGAGCAGGACACAGTGATGGCAAAGAAGGGAAGAAAAAAGCAGACATGAGGGAGGTGAGAGTCTGGCCGGAGAAAGAGGATTTTGAAAAATAATTAGTTTCCCCTTGGAGCTGGTCACACTGGCCTGCTGGTTTCCAAAGCAGTAGATGCAGGACTATAACCCACCTCACATCAAGCCTGAGAGACAGGCAGGCAGGGATCACACTTGACTCTTCTTTTACAATGAGCCCTCCAGGTTCAAAGAACTGCAAGCTGACTGAAGCCCCAGAGCTGGCTGGCAGAAAAGGAAGATGGATTTGTGTGTGTTTTCTGACAGCGACCACCATCCCAGGAAAGCCACGAGGAAACCCCACATGTTGGAGGGACTTGAGCCTTGTGTGACTGCAGATGTTGCTGCTGATACAGCAGGAAGCAGGGGGAATCTGCAAAAGGAAAAGTTCTGCCGCTGACCAGACAGCACTTGATGAAGTCTTGTGCCCCTGCTTATTCTACCAGTGTCTGCTGCAAACCTACTGTGGATTGACTAGAGAGGAAAATGGAGCACAATTCCTTCCCAAGAATGAACTACTTCCTTTTCTGTGTGTACAGAGAGAAAAGCCAGACTTGGAACTCTTGTGCTGATTGCTTTCTCTAATCAATAAGCACTCTTCTGAAAGTTTTCACCTACTCTGGTAAACTTTTCTCAACAGCCTTGATAAGAATCCTAGGGCTCTTCCAATTCTAAATGCTCTTTGATTTCAGATAGCTCTTCTTGTAACTTAATTGCCATCTAAGACAGAGGAACCTAGATGATGTATTTAGTGGTCAGAGTAGATCCTGAAATTTCTTAGTCAGAGGAAATCAATGAATTCTTACTCTCTATTAAAAACCACTCTGAATAATTGCCTAAAATAAATTTAATTTTATAAAATATTTAAGTTTAATTTTACAAAAGAGAAGAAACTTTGGAAATGAATTAGTCTTTTTGTTTTGAGACAATCTAAGTAAGTGTTGAAACATTTCTTTTTAGTGCACTGCCATGTTTAAGTGGGTCTAAACATCTCTTCAGCATGTTAGGACCAGCTTTAAATAAATCTGCCACCCAGGCAACTTACTCATGGACTACTCAAAATAGTAAGTCACATAATCTCCAAACAAAAATCATTGCCTAATGAGAGACTGACACTGAGAGGCAAAGGTAGAAAGAAGTGGGAGCTAAAGAGAAGATAAGTGGAAAGAAGCTGAAAGGATCCAATGACAAGTAAAGAGCCATCCAGACAAGCCTGGAATTGCCCAAGGACAGACAGCCAAAGTCACGGATGCCACCCGGACACACAGACCTTCCCCACCTCAGGAAGCATCAGCTGGAAACTTGAAAGCTAAGTCCATCTCTCCCCCGCACCCTCCCCCCAACTTGACCCTGACACACACCACCTGCCAGTACTCTCTTGTGGTGGACAACGCAAACGTTTTCCATCATGGGAAAGTTGCCCCATTCTTGAATTCACAGAAGATCTCATTTGCTCAGCTGGCTGGGATCACATGACCAGTTCCAGCCAATATGATAGAAGCACAGTTCGCAAGCCATCTGGTTTGACTGTGCAGTGATTGCAGAGGTGTGCTTTTCTTCGAGAAGGCGCAAAGCACAAGGTTCAAGTAAGCAAACTATTAGGTATGTGGGATGATTGTCCAAAAGGTTTGCCTAGACCAGCAGTGAATTGTGTGTTGTTCTTTATAACAATATAACCTACTGGAAACTTGACTAACACAGCTCACTGTCCATATTGCTAATCAGCAGGTCCTCCTAATTCCATCTCATCAATATTCCTCAAATACATGTAATGCTACACATCCTCACTATCTTACATCATGTTGCTTGTCTCCCTCACCTGCTTTGAAGATGCTGGTGTTTCTTTCTGTGGTCTCATGCACAGAGTCAAGATTCAAAACCTTGAATCTGAGCTTTTCATTTATTGAACTTAAATTCATTCAATCAGCCTTCATTTATCAAGAAATCAAATATAACAAGGTTTTCAAGGCCTCTGAAATGGAGGCTTCAATGACCTTTCTGTTCTGGTCTCTCACCATTTTACTCTTACAATTGCAGTACTGTTTCCTCTTCTTGAAGTATTGTCATTTATCATTCACAATCCCCCCCAGCTACCTCCTTATAAAATAGGTTGAGTGAACACCTACTTTCCAGAGTGGTTGAAGCTGTAATACATGTGCCTGGCCAATATCTGTTATTCCTGGTAATGGTTATTGCTTTAGGTAATCACCTATCTCATTAATACAATTATAATTTTTTCTTAGGCAATACAACAGAGTAGTCAGGTTCAGAAGGTCCCAGAAGGGACTACATCCTCATAGAAGAGATAAGATCACTACTTCCAAAAGATTGCCAAGGAAGGAGTTCTTTGATACAGGAACTTGTCCCAGATCTCTGTTTACAGTATACCACAAAAGGAGACAATTTCTGGAAGTGGTCTGAGGACTTTCTCCTTGCTGGATAGCTTACACAGCATCAACAAATACTGTAGAAACTATGGGGAGAGAGAAATTATCACAAGCCCCATCAATGGCTTGAGATCTGTAAATTGCAATATAAATCACCATGGCAACAGGTGACCACCAGTGTAATAGTGGCACGAGCATCAAGGAGACAACCAACAGCTTTCTGATTGGAATCAAGACCTGCTTATCAGAATGGTACCCAACTCTGCTACTGTAAACTAGAACAAGAACCTAAAAAAGGAAAGGAAATAGATCGATAGGGAAGGCAGCCAATAATCCTATAGGCAGGAATACAGTATATCAAAGTGCTCTGTAGGCAGCTGATATTATACCCATAAGATGGGAACTCATAGTGGAAATCTTTGGGTCTAAAGCTGGATAAGTGAAGAGAAATGCACATCTTAGTGGGGTGGCCTGAAGAGAGGTAACTTTATATGCCTTGGAGGCCTGAGCCCCCATAGGAGTAGACAAGCTAGAGTGAACCTGGGATTCTATAGAAGCATACAGGCAGAAGGGTGAGCGGGAGTGGGAGGGAATAGTGAAGGGAAGGGAGGAAATGGGAGGGAGGGGGAGAGGGGGAAGCTGGGATAAATACTCAATATCCTTATAAAAGTAGAAAAATAAAATATAAAATAAAATAAAAAGGAGACAGTTCTTTGATCTTCAAGAACTTAGAAAAAAACCTTAGTCACTAAGAGTCAACCCCCAGCACAAAGAGGGCAAGAACCCTACTCGGACTTAAAGAAACCAAAACTAACCAATAAGGAAAAAAAAACACTTGTTTCAAAAACCACCTAACCCTCTAAGCACCCAAACTTGGGTGGTTTATTTTTCCCAAGTATCCACAAGCTCTTTTCTTTTCCTCTTATTATCAATAAATCTTGTTTACCCTCCCCATGGGTCTGGTCTCAGTCTTCAATTCTAAGACATAAGAACCTGGACAGAAATCCAGGTTCATCATTAACGCTGCCCAATTAGAAGGTGGTGGGTGGCAGAGGGACTTTTTTCCAGTCATCCTTTCCTATGTATGTCATTACACACAGAAGACTAAGGATTTGTCAAATGATGATGTGTGCGTGCGTGCATGCATGGATGGGTGTATAGATCAGTGCTTCAATTCAGCACGCCTCTCCTAGTTTTCCTTTGCAGTCATTCCACAGGCACAGCACAGAAGGAAAGAGAAAGAACTTATGAGTCTAATCAATCTGCATTTAGTTTCCCCTCTACACTTGGAAACTGTGTGACCCCAGGCAAGTAATCTAATCCAAATCCCATGTGTACAACAGGAGTAATCACCTCTTGCTTATGGAGTGGCTGCATAAATTGGAGTCTGAACATGAAACAGGCACAGAGTGAGAGACACACAGCACATGGCATCGAAGATACAGTGTTATCATTCTTATGACTGATCATATAAAAACGAATCCAACGGCTGTGATGGAAGTGCACTTACTTGTTGTCAAGGTCCAATTTCATTTGGAGCAGTAACAGAGTAAACAATTAGACAAGAGACAAGTCTAGGGACTACGTGGGGGATAATGAACTCCTAATCAGCCTTCTGTCAGCCTGCAATGAGGTCCTCATCCTTCTACTTCTCGAAACACATGTGTTTTCAAGCTACTCCAACATTCCTTCCTTCCTTCCCTCTTGGGTGCCACCGTCATTCCCTTTCTTCTCCATATTCTCTTACTCCACATCCTTAAAACCCTTCTCCACACATGTTGTCAATATCTGCAGCTACTGAGCACAAGTGAAACTGAGCCCGTCTATCCTCATTTTAAGTACAAAGTCTTAATTCCAGGTCTTGGAATGTTCACAACTGTTATGCATTCAACACGTATCGATTGAGCACCTACTGTTCTGTGCCTCAGGCACTGATAGGTAATTTTTTTTCCTCTCTAAGCAAACATTAATTAGTTACAATCTACTGGCCATTCCTAAGTAGGATAAAATTATTGTTGGGTAAAATAACCTCTTTCTGATATTTTGGCCTTATTGCTACTCAACAAGTAAGAAAGAATTTTTTTGTTTTGTTTTTCTTTGCTTTTTGTTTTTTGTTTTCATCTTCACATGAAGCATGCAGTGAATGTATAATATTGTAATTTCTTTTCACTACATATGAACACTGTTTCTTAACTATGAAAAATGATTGAACCAAAGACATAAGGGCGTGTGTGGCACACTCCGGAAACCTTTTGCTACAAATATGTGAATACTCTTATCTCTTTAATCCAAAAGTCAAAAAATAATAGAGCATAGAAAGACTATAGTCATTTCATTGTTGTTTTATGTGAATTGTAGTTGTGCTTCTATTTCATTCTTTTGAAATACAGTCCTTGAGCTCAAAGTTTGTGTCAAACAAATTCTCTATACTGGGGATATATTGATAAACACAGAAAATATTTACTGTCATAGGACTTACAGTGTCCAATGAGGAAACAAAATAAAAAATTAAATCATATTAATGTATGCTATGTCAAAGCATCATGAAAGCAACAAAAATGAGAAAAAATATGAGGACGGTACATGGGAGAGGAAACATTCAAATTTAAATAGGGGAGCTTTATGCTTATATTTATTTCTAACTATTTGTCAGTTTCAAACATATTCCGCACCACCACCCTCTCTCACCCTTTCCCACTTCCACTGACCCCCTTTTTCCTCCAATCTGCCCCTGCACCTTACTTTCATGTCTTTTGTGCAGAGGTCTTGCTGCTGTGTGTAGCATTGAAATGGATGTGCTCTATGAAGAACACAGAATTTCACTTCTCTCCTCCTAGCCTCTGCCTTTTGCAACCTCTTCCATAGTTTCTGGGCTGTGGGTTGGGGCATTAGAGATGTCCCACTCAGAACCGAAAAATCAATTCTCTTCTTTTCAGCCCTTTAACCAGTTATGAGTCTCTATAGTAACTCCTGTGCAGAAAGAATCTTTCTCTGATCAACATCTAGAGTAGTGTTTAATTCCTTAAAGAAATTTAATGACCATAATCCGAAGTTCTTCTATATTCCTCACCAATCCATTCTCCCAGTCCCAAAGACAAACTGTCATGTGCATTAATTACATGAGGCAGCAGTTTGGAGGACAGCATGCTGATCAGGAGCTGTGGAAATGTACCTGGCAATGGGTACTAGTCAATGAGATAAAGGAGGAGCAAGAGGAAATCTGACCTTCATTAATCTCAGAATGGAAAGAAATGCTACACAAGGAGTAGAGGAGTATTTTGACTATTTTAATAACATGCATTGATTTAAGGAAAAAACAAACAAACAAACACAAAGGAAGTTGAAAATAACTAGCTTTTCTCAGGAACCCAGTATTAAATAGTTCTGACTTACATGAAATTGCTCCTAATAATTTGCTCCGATCCTATCTCTGAGGGAGAGACTCTGAATTATTTAGAGGAACCCAAGGATACTATCAAATCAAGGTACTGTCATCCTGAGCTACGCTGTACCAGGTTTTGATATCAACTTTCCTCTGGGATTGCTTTTTTATCATTGACGCCACAAATATGGTCTCTTCCTATGATTCAGAACACTACATCACAAAGAAATATCCCATCCAAGTAACACTTGGCAACATTCACAAAATCTAACGTCACCACAGGTAGTAAACCATCTCAAGGAATTATTCAACTGTCTCCTTCAGGAGCATATCCATTGGTTACATCTAAGGACTCCAGAAGCTGTCTAACCTAATTATCTGTGCTCCTGCGGTCTTGAGGCTGCAGTGAAGATGAGGATGGAATGTCTTCATCATGTCTATTTCAAATCTATTCCTTACATTTAACAGCCTTCAGGAGCTAGCAAGAGCATATTTGTTCCTTTCAGCAAAAGCAGAACTTCCCCTTATATTCAGGTCGCTTGCTTCAAGTACTGGTTCTATCACCTGCCAAGGTATCTGCACATCTCCCCCAAGAAAGCCTGCATTCTAAAACAACGTGAATATGAAGGCTGAAAAACCAAGGTGTTCCTTTTCTTCTTCGTCGTCTGTTCCCGTGGCTCCTCTTGCCTTTCTATCTTTTAGGTATAAGAGGCTAAGCTACCTACCTCAAGTTTCATGTCACTTGTGAATGACACAACAGCTATCTGTTCTGTTCACTGTGCTGAGTCGCCTTGATTATCAGATGACAAAGCTACAATGATTTCAGCTTGGCTTGACTTCTTTTCCTTCCTACACCCATTAAAGAATGGCTGCTGCTCTTCTGATACACCAGTATCAGAAGGAAAGAATCATTTGGAGGAAGTTTGTCTTTTGTCAGGCTGATACTGGGTTACACAGTTTTCCCCACAGCTACATTCTGGCCCAAAAGATTCTGCTGACAGTAATCTTAGCTGACTGCTGTTGGTCCAGGGGTTTCCAAGGGAAATAAAGGAACACTTGTGAAAACTGTCTTGAAGACACTTGCATATTATCATCAAGCAGACTGACTATCTTGTTTGTGTTCCTGTCTAATGCCTTAAGGAAAATGTGCATCTGCAGAATCTGTGTTAATAGCTGTCATCAGCCTCATGTCACCCTTGGTTAGCATGCCCAGAGCTGCAAAAGCCATGCTTTCCTATTAGAAGGCATTGCATGAAGCACGCTTCCAAGTTCTAGCTCACCCTCCTGGTCCTCAACCAAAAAGGTAAAAGACTGAAGAATATATATAGCTCAGAGAATTAGGTCCATTTGGAATCCAAAAATGGTCCAAATTGAGTATCAGGCACCAGAGCAAGAACCTCTAAATAGAAAATAAAAATTGAAAAGCCTGTTTAGAAACAACAAAAAAACCAATTAGGCTCAATTATGGTAGGATAGAGTTGCATTTTAAACTTGAACTTTTCTTTTTATCCTTTTGGAGAAATTCCTGTAACTCTAGACTACTTTTCCATTAGGTAATGTGTTTAACAGCCAATCAATAGATAAAAGAGGGTTCTGAGCACTATACTCAGCTTCTATGTGATCTTATATAGTGCTTTACAAATGGTCTGTACCTTGATTTCTCTTCTGGAAAATGAAAATATTAAAAGCAAGCCAAAGGTTACTCAAAAGGAATAACTAAAATAAGTCTGACTACTGATAATATTTTTATCATTCTTTCTTCCATTTGAACAGGAAGTAAACCCCTCCAAGAAATTATATTTCTAATTTCTCTTCATTGTTGATAAATTGTCTACTTAGTTTGATGGCTAAAGGCAGGTAAGTAACTCCAAATGAACCCATCCTTGTTAATCATATAATACAATATGCAAAATACTATTTTCCCTTTTAATTTTCACAGGAACATTAATGAAAGGATTTTATGTACAGCTCTATCCTCTGATCCATATGGTCTTCTAACTTGTTACCATTCATTTCCTAAATGTATCTATCCATTTGAACCCAATCACTGCAGGTACTTAGATGATGTGAACAGTTGTAATATCATCTTCCCCATCTATCCTTCCTAAAGGACTTTCTGACTTCTAGAAGCCAAAGAAGTCGTTCACTCGGCTCCTCTCCAAACCTGATGTGTGGAGGCCACTAACAACTCCATGTGACTAAAGAAACTGTCATTCTCAGGACTATGCTTAATGAAGAACATTACCATTAAGATGTGTCCAATGGGGGAAAAGCATTTGAAGGAGGGGGTACATAAAATGAAGAAGATTCATTGACCAGCAAAAATCAATGGAGTCAAAATGGCCATTCTTCTCTCATTGATTTTTCTCTGCTCATTCTATATCGACTGCCATTTCTGCTACATTCCACTCCCTTTTGTGGCTCCTGGGGAGAGCACAAAACAACATAGGCTCACACCATTTGGCCAGGCCCTTTCCATTCTATTGGGTTCAAAAACCATATAGAGGAAAGAACTTCACACTGTCAAAAAAAAAAAAATCACTGGAGTTTCTCACTTAAGAGCAAATTTCAACCAACAGGCTCCTGAGAAACATTGACCATACTCCTTTTTTGATGAAATCTCACTGCATATCTCACTCCAAGGCTTCTTGACTTCTGCAAGCCACCTTCTCCATTAGAGTGTCCTGTAGGGACCACACTTTGCCTTTTTCTGGAATCAAACTCTCTTCCACAGACATCGCATTTCACAAAAAGTGCCGTTCATTATCTGAGAAAGCCGGCAAGTAGGAGTCCTTGCCAGGAGCAGGGCAGAGATTCTGAGTAACCATTCTACCTCTGTAGAACGAGCTGCTGCTAGAGCTGCTGGAGACAGAGGTGAGATGAGGAGAAAGCATCTCCCAGAAGGAGGTTGCGACACAAGACACTTTGGATTCCATCTCAGAGGCAATGAGGTGTGAGTCAAAGCCCCTGCCTATTTTTAAACAGCACATGCATTCTAAAAGAAGCAGCATCTACATCCTTTAAAAGGTTGTTGACTGTGATGTGTCACACTGTCACCTGGGTTCCGGACATGGGCATGAGCACTCACATATGCCCCTTTTCATGCAGGCCTGGAACGTGGAAGAGCTCAGCCTTTGGTGACACTTGTCCCTCTTGGTTTTTCCAATAAGGAGGTGAACCAACAGCAACATCCCCATTTCCTTACTAGTATTCCCCCAAGGGTACCTGTGGCTGAACTTTCACCCTCAAATCCATCAGTGACAAGGCAAGAAGGCTGCCTGTGTGATTGAACGAGCCCATGTGACATGTTAATATCAATGGAGTATTTATAAGAAGGTGGCGAAAGACAAGGTTGACTTTGGGAAGGGACTTAAGGTCTAAGCACATTCCTACAGTGTTTGCCATTTGAATAAAAAGAATAAAAGAGAAGTTGAAAAAAAACGATAGTACATGATCTCTTTACTGAAGACAAAAATATTATAAACATAAGCTTATTGGATAAATCAAAGAGTAATCACAATATATTTATACCATTTTCCTTCCTTCCTTCCTTCCTTCCTTCCTTCCTTCCTTCCTTCCTTCCTTCCTTCCTTCCTTCCTTCCTTCCTTCCTTCCTTCCTTCCTTCCTTCCTTCCTCCTACCTTCTTGTCTTTCATTCTTTTTCAATCATTGGTTATGTGCCTTCTTGCTGGGCATTCTATCAGATTTACTAGGACATGAAGCTAACTAAAGCATTACAGTAGACATTGAAGGATTTCAATCCTGTTTGGGGGACAGTTAATGGAGCACATAGAGCAAAGATAAAATGCTAGTGAAAGGACAAGATTTTCAGAAGCAGAGAGGGGTGTCATGTGAGTTTGGGGCAAATGATGGACTTCCAGGAAAAAGGCTTTGGTATACCTGGGTTTCAAAGACAGAACAAGATAGGTGGGTAAAGATTGAGAAGAGAATCCAAGAAGAGCTCTTCACCAGACATATGAAGTCACACACTCTCTTTGAGAGATATTAACTTTAATTGAAGACAAACTGTGTATATGGAGTATAATTATGAAGATGAAGCCAGAGGCAGCTATATGCCTTGAGCAACCTGCTGTGCCTATAACTTGACTTTGGAAAGTAAAAAATTCATGGAAATCATGTAAGAAATTTTAGAATAAATGTGACTCTTAGCCCTCTCCCATGAAGCAACCCGACCCCTCTCTTTCCTTATCCTCATGTTGCATTGAGGTTTAACTCTACATTGTCTTTTGTTTTAACTAAGAGGATTCGCTACTTCTGAGAGCAAACCATCAAAAGCATTCAGTGATTTTATAAAGATTCCTACCTAAGAGCAAGCCCCAAGGATCTCCTGTTCTTTCAATCCAAACTTTAGTTGGTGTAAAACCAAGCCTGACTGCACCAAACCCCACTAAGGTCAACCTACATCAGTCAAACATCAGCTTCTATGGACCCTGTGGCTCAAAATTATGGCCTAGGGAGACGGTTTAATGGTTAAAACATTTGCCTAACAAACAAACAGACCTGAATTCAGATCCCCAGATGCCATGTTAAAAAAAAAAAAAAAGCCAGGTGTAGATAGCAGTGGCCTGTAATTCTAGTCATGGAAGGGGGAGTCTGGGAAACCCCAGAGCGATGCAGTCAGTGGCAGAGCAATCCAGGATGATTCCTGATGCTATCTTTGTTACTCTCTAGGCACACACACTTGAGTGTCCTCTTAGACACATATCTGAACACATACATGTGTGCATGCAAAAGCAAGAAAATAGCTACATGTTCTGTAAGCCCCTGATGTTTGGGGTGCTGCGTATTCTCCTGACTTACTGTTTCAGGAGCTCGAGGCCATAATTACTGATCCTTAAGAGGATGGTCAACTCAGACTTCATTAGGAACTCATTTTGTGTAAAATGAGCTCTCCTGGTAGGGACAACAGACCCCATTGTGTTAATAAGAAAAGCGTAGAGACATGTTATAGCTGTTCTGCATAAAATCACTTTCTAGTAAATGAGCAATATTAGTCTTTTGAGGGTTTAGATTGCTTAAGAAAATGAGAGAAGTCTGGGTCTCCAGGAGTTGTTCACTCATGCATTAAACTATTTTTAAGTTTTATTTGTCTTCATGGTGAGATGCATGCATCACACCATGCATATAGAGGTCAGTGGACAACTCGAAGGAATTGGTTCTCTACCCCCACCACGTGTGTCCCAGGGAATGAACCCCAGAACCTTTACCGGCTGAGCTGCCCCATCAGCCCTTTTGTGCTAGACTTGAAGTGAAATCGACATACAGCAGTGTCTGCTTGACTCGTCCCCTCCAGTCTCTGTATGCGACCCGCCACCACCTCAGGGTGTAACCCTGGGGGTCACGCCTCTGTCACCCCTCTAACTCCTGCAAAGAGGATCGGGACTTGAGTTTGTAAACTCAGAAGAGAGAAAAAGAAGCCAATCAGGATGAAAGCTGAGGTGAAAGTATAGCTACATGACAGAGTACCTTCTTTAGACATATAAGGTCCTGGGTTCAATCCCTAATATAAAAAATCAACAATAAAGAAAAGGTAGTTTGAATAGGAGAAAACAAGGTTGAGATATGAAAGAGGCATCCACTAATGATTATATAACCCCTGAAAGCAGAGAACATCCAGACAAATTGCTTTGGTTCCTGAAGCTGTCTCCTCCTAGTCTCAGTTCCTCAAGGCCAACCAACCCTTTCTGCCCTTTGACCCAAGATGTAATAACAATAAATTCTACTTTGTTTATACTTGAGAAGGTTTTCTTTATTTGAAATGAAAAAAAGTTGGAAAATACACATGGGCCATGCACATGCTAGGAAACAAAGGAGACATAGGACATAGACAAATATATAAATTAAAAAATAATTCCTAAGTTACAAAAAATCCAGTATTTCCTCTACATGGAGGAGTCTAGAAAGTCATCTTGGAATAACTGAATGTTAAGCTGAAACCCAAATGGGGTGTGTGTGTGTGTGTGTGTGTGTGTGTGTGTGGTGTGTGTGTATATGTGTGTGTGTGTGTGTGTATGAGGGAGAGAGGCAAATGAACAGTTTCACCAGAAGGGTGCACTCAGCAAAGTCAAATGTCACCTAGGTGGCCAGTATGAGTTCTGATAAATGGCTTTTCACACAGACAATAAGGTGCATGGCTAATACTAAGAAGAATTTAATGGTGTGGTTAGGAAGCAAGGTTGCGCTGGGTTGAAGAAGAGATTAGAGCAGCAGTTTCCAGAAGCATGGGATGGAGTGGCAACTCTTTGGGTGGAGGAGTATGTGGGGAACTGAGGAGCACGTTGGGGGGGGGATGAGCAGCACAAGGGGGGACTAAGGAGCGTGTGCAGGGACTGGAAAGCATATGAGGAAAACTGAGGAGCACATGGGAGGACCGAGGAACAGCAGGGCGACTGAAGAATGCGTGGGTGGACTGAGGAGCACATGAGAGGGGACTGGGGAGCATGTGGGAGGAGTTAGGAGCACACAGGAGGAGGTGAGGACTCGTTTGTTTTCATTCGCTCACGTGGGAAAGCCTTCACATTCGTGCTCTGAGGAATAGATGTCATGGGCTGAGATGTTGTGAAGAGGATATCTTTTGTGGGAAAGAATGAGCAGAAGGAGAAGTACAATGAGATCGGGAAATAATGTGTCAAGAAGATAAAGACAGTCCATTCAGAATGTGCAAATGTAGTCAAACTAAACTGTTCTTATTATAAACCAACTGCTCAGAAGGAAATTATTTGGGGGGAGGAAATGCATTGCCATCCTCAAAAGGAATGCCTGAAAACTAATTACTGTTCCTAACTTATTCATCCCAATGCCTCACCAACACGATTCTTTGTAATAGATTCATATTTCAAACTGTGGAGAAAAAAAATATGTGCCAACTAACAATGACACAGAGACTATTCTCCCAGGTATAATAGTGAGGGGGAAAGTAGACATTGGAAGTCTTAATACTATAAAATTACAGGGGTGATTTCCCTTTACAAGTCTCATTTCCCCAGGGTATTGAATGCATAGCAAACAAATAACTGGAAATTTATTTGGTTGGCTTTGAAGTGTCTTCTGTGTGTATGTAACATCATTTGATCAAGATAAAGGTTTCCCGGGTTTAATTATACTTTTAGAGACAGGAACATGTTAGTAGGAAAATGGAAATGACTGCTGGGAAATGACCAGAGCATACGAGTAATGGAAAGTCCACGACACCTTTCCTGGACATTGCTTGGGGTACTTTTCTACTGTGTACTTTTTACAGTTGTTATTGTAATTGACACCATTGTTATCATGACTACCAACAACACCTTCACCCATTTCACATTCGCCATCTCTGCTTCTACCCTCATCGCTGTCACCATCTCTCAGAGTCCAGTTCCATTACTAACACCACCAATACCATTGTGTCACTATCTCTCCTTTCATCCCCATCAGAACCTCTATGGTAAATATTGTCACCAACTACTTTCTCAGTCTGATTTCCATGAGAACCATGATTTATATGACTCAGAGATTTTAAATGTGGATCATCTCATGTCACCAAGTTTTGGGCTGTGTTTGTTCCTGTAACCTTATTTGCAGTCTATTTCTGCTTAATAAATACACAAACACATATTGGAGGGATAGAAAGTATGAAATTCAATCTCAGACTGGACCACAGGGAAGGTTCTAAGTAGCGGTACTGTTTTGATGGTAAAAGAATGCATCTCCAGACATGTTGGCCCATTGCATGATGGATTTTTTATAGGAACTTCCCCAAATAGCATATGTAGCCAGGGTTTTATCTGTAATGTCCCAGCATTGATCAAAAAAAAGGGGGGATTCAACTAAGCCAATGATGGAGAAAACTAATTTCATGGTAAAATAATTCTAAAATGTATTTAAGGTGCACAGGCAAAACCATTTTCTAAGAAATCTGCATTACAAAACATGCATGGGAATTGAAGACTCCATTCACACAACCTCCAGCTGCTAAAGGAAAAAAGCAATGTTATTCTTTACTTCTCACCTACTGTTTCAGGTAAACAACTGCATGAGGGTCGAAAAATCTCCTAACCACATCAGCCCTTGTCAAAAATGAAAAGACACACAATATGGTATAAATATTTTTGTTTTGTTTCCTCCATTAGCAAACATTTCTTTTTCTTAATAAAAGACATGAATGAATGGCAAGAAAATAGTGTTGTTGAAATTAATCCCCGGCTTCCTTGAAGAGAGAAAAGTCATCTGAAATGGTCTTTTCTTTCAGTTCAGTGTCATATCTTTCTGCGAATCATTGTATTTTATGTTTAATACTAGAAGATCCAAACTAAAGATTTTGCTTCTTAAAAAAGTTCAGAATTCTAAGTTATTGCTTCTATAGCTTCTGCCCACAGGGTCACAAAGCTCTGGCGCAGCAGGTTTTCTTGTTTACAATGATGAAGCCACACCCTAGCAGGTGAGCCTCGGAGGGTCTTAAACTTGTAGTGGGATCTGTGATTTAAATACAGCTTTGTATTGCATGGTTTTACTTCTAGTTCCCATTTTTTTCCATGTAGATAAATAACATGTCTGTGTGCTTGTGTGTGTGTGTGTGTGTGTGTGTGTGGAGAGAGAGAGAAAGGGAAAGAAGAGAGCTGACAATGTTAAATAAATTCAAATGGCCACACAAAGTAATTCAATTTAATGATCGCCTAACTAAATAAATATTCCTTCAGTTCAATCTCTGTGTTTTTCAAATTTATATCCAAGTAAGAACAAAAAGCATTTTCTTCCTTTCTGAGATATCTTAAAGCTTATGAGGAAAAAATCCTGCCCATTCCGGGTGCAGAGTACAGCATGTGATCTATCCTTTACACTAGTTTCAAAGTGCAAGTTGAATTTTTCTTGAATTTAAAGCTTGATGTTCTCATTTGAGATCACGCTTGAAAAACATCAACAATAAGTTATGTGAAGAAAACGGATATTCTGTCATTAGGAGAACACTCCCCTTAGAGGTCAGTATAAGACACACAAGGCTGAGTAACACAGGTTGGGGGTTTAATGTAGCTGATTTTGAGTTCCTGGGTCTCCGCTGGAAGATTTCTGGTGAGGAGGCTGTGCTCAGTGAAGACTCAGCTCTGTTATACTTGGATAACTGCTCCTTTTCAGAGTGAGACAGAACTCCAAGGCACAGACGCTGGGTCAAGATTCAGACTGCCCAGCATTTTAATTTCTCATGTCTTGCGATAACTGCTGTGATTGTTTTGTGCAATTTCCTCATCTGCTTACTGGTGCCCGATAATAACCACACAGCATGGAGGTCATAAGAGTGAGGTAGGTTAAAAATGTGAAGAATGGTTATTCTCCAGGGAATGCCAAATTCAAGTTGTGGACATGCTCATTGCAATTTACTGTTCAAGTTTATTGTTATTACTGGCATGGCTACCCTTCCTTTAGAATATAGACTCCTCTAGGAAAATAAACCAGGTCCCATACACACGTGTAGCACCATTGCCACCTCATACATGGAACAAGCTGGATGAATTAAACATGGTTAGCCTCTAGTTTTTATTAGAAACCCTACTGAGGTAAGAGAAAAAATGACCAGGGGCACAATTATAAAAGAATAATGAGAATTCCAAAAATAGCTTATTTTTCAGCATGATTCTGCTTCTCTTTTCCTATGAGACTAATTAAAGCAAACCAGGACTCAGGACACATTTAAGCAGAGGACAGTGCCAAGTGCTAATGTAGCAATCCCCTGAGTTGTCCTGTAATCTTGTTCTTTGTCCTGGTGGTGGATAGAAACTACTGAGAGGTTCCTTCCAATTTAAAGGCAGTCAAAGCATAAAAGAAGTCAGGACATGTAATCAAATGAGCGTGTGAGATGGCTCAGCTAGAAAGGTACTTGCTGCCAAGCCTGATTACCCGAGTTTGATCCTTAGACTCTCCATGATGGAAGCAGAGCACTGACTTCTGCAAACTGTCCTCTGTACACGCACACTGAGGGAGAGGGAGACATAGGCACATGCATTCACACATGTGAACACGGTATCCATATATGCACACACACACCCCCACACACATACAAACACACACATGCAAATGTAAAACAGGAAACTTGAAATTTTTGAGAAACAAAGCACAGGACCCACGCATCACTAGATTGAATTCACAGCAGAAAGAGGAAGGTTTCAGTACACAGCCTTAAGAAGTATTGGAACATGTGGAAAACATACGTGTGAAGGTGAAACCCTGGAGGGAAGGAAGCATGCCCATGGTACAGCTTAAAAAATGTATATTTTTCTACTTTTTATTTCATAACTTTTGGTTTTTGCTAAAAGGTATATAAAGGTAGAATTATATCCAAGAGGGGGGATCCACCTTTGTCTATTGTGACCAAGAAGTCTTCATATGTGATACCTGCCTCTTCCTATCACAGAATGCTTCCAGCTTAAAAATAGTAACATGTTGCATGTCATTTATAGTTTACTGGGATACAGTTAACAAGCGAGGATCACATGTACTTACAATATCCATCTTGATGCTTTGATATGCATCTGTAAAGATTATATATGATCTTCACAATCAGACTGTTAACAGAGACATCATCTCTGCTTCTCGTTCCTGTCTGTCTCATCCTCTCTCCTCCCATCACTCCTTTCTCCTCCTCCTCTCCCTTCCTTTTACTTCTCTCCTATCCTTCTCCGGCACTCCCTTCTCTCCTCCTCTCTATCTACCCCTTACTTCTTCCCTTTCCTCACTTGCTTCCTTCTTTCCTTCTTCCCTTTCTTCCGTCTTTGATTTTTTCTTTCCTTCCTTCCTTCTCTTTTCCTTCCTTCCATCCACCCTATTTTTCTTAAAAACAAAACAAATTCTGACATTTACAACAACCCAGATGAAAATGAAAAAGAAATTCTAAGCAAAATAAGGCAGACAGGGAAAATGCATACTATGTGATCTCACTGACATGTAGGATCTACAAGAATTGGGATGAAGAGATGGCTCAGAGATTAAGACTCTGCCTTGCAGCTGTATTAAGACCTGAGTTTGGATCCCAGATCTAGCATAAAAGGATGAGCAGCTTTGGAAAGCCAAGCCTGGGAAATCCCAGAGCAAAGCAAAAAGAGATAGAAGCAATCCAGGATGAATAAAGAAGTCACTGTGTACTGAAACCTTCCTCTTTCTGCTGTGAATTCAATCTAGTGATGCGTGGGTCCTGTGTTCTCTCTCTCTCTCTCTCTCTCTCTCTCTCTCTCTCTCTCACACACACACACACATACACACACACACACACACATATGCATATGTACAAGCATAGGTACAAGCATACAAACATGTGTGCACCAACCACACAGTGAATACAAGTGAATATATGCAACTGAATATATATATGTATATATATACATATATGTGTGTGTGTGCGAATATATCAAGTGAAACTTGCTTCGATGGGGTTTATAAGATGACCCCATACATAAAAGCATCCTGAGGTCAATCCCTCAAGCACAAGTCAGGGCAGAATGGCTGAACCAACTTTAGGAAACTGTCCATGGACCTCCACATGCATGCCATGACACAGATATACATACACATACCACTGAAATAAATGTAGTGACAAAAAGTGGAAGAATAGGTAAATTTCTTTCAGACTTTCATGGTCATCTGAACACTTAAGAGAATAGAAAATTTCAAGGACAAGTTTTACATTGTCATTCCATGGTTCAGAGAGTATCATGAAGACTTTGGGTCACTGCTTCCCACTTTTGATTGTGCCACAGTGGAACACGCCATCTAGATCAAAAATGCACAAAGGACATATGAACATTGTAAAGAATGCTCCACACCTTTGTAAGCAGCACTCGCACTCAGAAGTACGGCATCTTACTAGAATCTAGTGCAAATACAACATGCCCCCATCTTCCCTCCCTCCCTCAGCCAAAATCTGCTTTTGCAACCTGAATAGCAACCATTAATAAAACAGTAGAAATTTCGTTCTTAACATTACATCAATAATGTTGGGCCATGCATTTAGGAGTCTTACGTTTTATTCATCTCATGTCTAAGAGCCATCATTATTGAAGTCCCAGATTTCTTAGTGCAATTAATATTTATTATTGGGAATATTCCATCACATAAGGAAGACCCCCGGGTTGTTTGCTTGTTTCGTTTGTTGACTCTGTTGTTGGTAAACACTTGAAATATCCCCATGATTTTCTGCTAAAATATTTTAATGGAAAGTTCCTGGTACAAGTATATTAAAATTCTCCAGGGATTTCTCTTACTAATGGAGCTCTGGATACATGAACTCAAATTATAAGCAGTCCCAGTATGTGATATATCATCTAACCCCACCACAAGTGGATAAGAGTTATATAAAAATGATGTTGGATGTTATCTTCTTCTTATTTTACCAATTTGCTAAATGTGTTTATTGACAAATGCTTATGATTTCTCTCTCTCTCTCTCTCTCTCTCTCTCTCTCTCTCTCTCTCTCTCCTCTCTCTCCATGGCTTGCTTGATATATCGAGTATCTTGCCAATATATTACATACAATATAGCATATGGATACTATGACAAACTATAAGCTGTTTTAAAGTAGATCAAGGATAATTAGAACCATTCTGGATTCCTATTCCTCGTCCTATAGACGAATTATAGCCACTATGAGAAAAACGCTTCTGGTCAGTAGCATTGCTATTCTTTTAACTTCCTCCAACCAGGAATTTAGAGACCAACCCATTTCTGCAGCCTTCCACTTTGCCACCTACCAACAGAGGATAAAATTCTACCAAGACTAGACCCTAAACACACAGCAATTTCTAGGAAATTGGTTCCCTGTCCAATAAATTCCGCTCACAAAGCCTCTACATTGCGTCTACAGTTTAGCTTTGGCAATCTATGATGCTATGTGTATTTCTGTTCAGTAATGTGCAAAAGTTTCAGAATGCAGAGAGAACAAGTGGTATTTTGAACCAAGAGGTGTGAATGTTTATATTTCCCAAGATATCCCAAAACTGAATGAGGACTCTGTTGCTCTCTTAACTTCTCAAGATCATTGAAGTTTTCTTCATGTCGGGAGCCGGCATGTTCTTTGCTTACTACTTGGTTCTCTGCCTACTCAAGTTATTTCACCAACTGTTATGCGTTGTGAGCGCTTAGAGTTCTAGTTTGTTCTCTATTGGAATGCCTTTTACTTGTTGATTGAAGGAAGTTCTTTTATGTGACATGGATACTTCCATTTGGCAAAGTGGGTGTGGCTTCACCTTTTTTTTTTCACTTTGTTATGTCTTATGAGCAATTCCTTGGTTCGACTATGGGCAGTGACATGGCTGTTTTCATCTGCCTCAAGGAATTCTTTTTGACTTTGTAAAAAACGTGAAAACAAAGCCCCATGATTTTGTTACACATTTTAGATTTTTCTCTTGCATGTTTACATTTTAAGGATTTCTCATGTATTTTTTGCTCAGAGGTGAGACCCAATTTACTTTTATCCTGAGATTCATCTTTTTCCAAGCATCCTTTCCACTTACTTCTGTTCTGAAATGCTCTCTCTATCAATGAGGTCTTGTCTGACTTTTTCAAGGTGCTCTGTATCTCACGTCCTGTTCTTCCTGTTTACCTTCAGTCTACGCTACAATGCAGATTAAAATAAGCTGCGTGTTGGAAATTCTTGCCTTATTTGGTCCTGAGTGCCTTGGACATTATCCTTTCAAGAAATTTCTATTAAGTGTCCAGGGAGATGGCAGGTAAGGTGCCTGTTTACAAATCCAACTGCTTGATGTCTATCCCCAGAAGCCCACATGCTGGAAGAAGAGAAAGCAGAAATTATTTCCAAAAGATGTTCTCTGACCTCCATCATTGTGTCCATGCTATGTCATACAGGTTTGCGCTCTCTCTCTCTGTCTCTCTCTCTCATTCTCTCCCCTCCTTTCTTCCCTCCCTTTCTCTCTGCTATTTTCTTTCCAAATTAAGAAATAAAATACTTTTAAAATTTCATATAAAATATGAACAATATATCTACAAGCATTTATGAGTTTGTTTCTTATTGCATATATTTTTCATTAATTTCTTAGTGCTAACTTCTAGAAAGGAAATTTACTTTATACACTGATTTTACAGATATTGACTTGCTAACCTGTCTTTTAAATGTCACTGGCTTGTTTCTAGGTTTTTTTTGGTTTCTAGATAGGTAACATTTAAACAATGAGAATTAGCTGTCTTTCTCTGATTCATATTTTTCCCTTGTGTCATAGTGTTGACTAAAAACCTCCTGTTCAGTTTTGGACAGTATTGTTAACAGAGGTTATTTCTATCTTCTTTTGATCTTTAAAGATTTGGAACTTTTTACCATTAGATACATGTTTACAAAAAACTTTAAATATATTCCCTTCAGAGACAAATGAAGTTTGGTTATTGCTCTCATTTACTAAGAATTACCTAAATGCCTACATCATTAAAATTATTTTTTATTCTATCAAATTTTTAAGAGCTTTTCAAAAAAGTCCTTAGGGTTTTGTGTAGTATACTGTGTTAATCCACTTCATCATTTTAAACCAACTTGGTGTCTCTTAGATAACACAGCTTGATCACTTCTCACTTTCTTGGGGTATCTGGTATTACAGATATGACTAGATATTTGCGCAAGCACTCATGAAAAGATTGCATAATGATTATCTTCTGATATTGCAATTTCAGTACCACAGTTATCTTGCCTTATGTGATGTGTTTGGAATCACACTTCCTCTTGAGTTTGCACAGCCTTGGGATTACTGATTCCTCAACTACCTAGTAGAACCACTTGGCCCTGATGCGAAGGTTCAAGCTCTTCTGAATTTGGCAGAAACTCTCTGAGACAAAGCCGGCCTGGGAGCACAAACATCTTTCAGAATTCCAGCTCCTGCTGCAGGTTTTGGTATCTTTGGATCCATTCCTTCTGCACTAGCTCAGAAACACATTTGTGAGTTTTTAAATATGTATTTGGCAACCTGAAGTTATTTCCATTCGGTGGTCTTTTGTGCTGTCATAAATGGAATAGTCCTGTGGCCGGGTTCTAGCAACAACTGCCCTCGACAAGGGCATGTCTACACAAAACTATCACTGTCTCAGGCATACAGCAGAGGCTTAGGTAATACTTATATATGAACCAATGAGTGCTAAACTGCGCCCAACATATTTTATTGTCATCCTTATAATTATACATTATTATTTTACTTATGTGCTAATCATGCCTACAAAACTATCAGCTCTTGGAGGATATGAAGCTGTTTATATCTGTTTATGTGTCTCCTCATCCCTAATGTCTAGCACATAAATGTGCTGACTAAATGAGTGAATAAGTACATATATAAATCTATCTCTATACTTCATTTGAATATATGTAGGTTAAATTTTACCCAGATGCTTTTTCATCTGCTACCAAATCAGTAATTAATGCATTGCAGAGAAACGAAGATGTAAATTATTGAATTCTGCAGCAAAGTAAATTTACTGTCACTTAATTGGGTGTATCTCCCATTTTGTAGAAATGCTTATGTAAATCTCAGATAATTAAAAGCCCACAGTGAGATGGTCTATCTGATAAGACTTTTTTTTTCATTTATGACCCTCAATGGCTCATACTTGGAAGAGATGTCCAGCTCACACCCACCGTGAGAAGAGTAATTCCTCTTGACAATGTGCTCAGAACATCACCATTGAATCAGAGAACAGTCAGGTTTATGCCTGCATATAATCCTGCCACACAACTGCCCTGAACCAAAAGCTTCCTGCAAATGGAAATCAGAGTCGACTGACCTGTCTAATCGCTGGTATCTGAAATCATGGCTTCCACAGGTTATTACTAAGAATAAAGATGCCTCCCTCTGGTATAAAACAAAACCATCTGTAATCACCCAATTATAATATCGAGAGCAAATCAGTAACGACACTGACGCAGTTCTTACAGGTACTTGAGCCCATGGACATGGGTTTGGGAACTTGAACTATGAGGTCCTTGTATGTCTAGTACAAGTTCTAATTCAACCTCCTTGGCAGTGTTTTTAAAGTTTGAAAACAACAAAGTGCTTCCTAAATCTGAAAACTCAGAGAAGACAAACCAATTAAATATAAAAACTCTTAGTAAAAATTCCTAAATCCTAAGAAGGAAAAAATTTCAGGATGAAGAAGCTTTCCTCAATAGGAAACCATCACCAAATTGACAAGCAGCAAACATCCAAAGAGTCTGGCATGGCACACCGGGATGGGGTATGGGGGAGGGGGAGGCGGGAGAATGAGGAACTCAAGCCCAAATTTGGTTATATAGCAAATTCAATGTTGGTCTGGGCTAAATGGGACCTCTCTGTCTCTGTCTCTGTCTCTGTCTCTGTCTCTTTCTATCTTTCTGTGTGTGTGTGTGTGTGTGTGTGTGTGTGTGTGTGTGTGTGTAAGAGAGGGAGAGAGCAAGAGAACAAACTAATAAATTATTTTCTGTGTTGGCTTGCTTAATTCATGACAACGTGTTTCAGTGTGAAGTCAGACTTCTCTATGCATTCTTTGGTGTCCTTGCTTTTTGCAGAGATTAACAATGTCACTTAACTGGGTTCAGAACATGTGAAGAATAGCTAAACTCTGGAAAAGCAAACTTTTTTCACAGAAAGTATTATTTAACTGCCTTGTCATATATAATATCTTGGCTCCATCTTGAGCTACAAATAAAATATTCTGCTTCTAATGAAACCCTTGTCTTTAATAACTGCAATATAGCGAATTTAGCTACTCAAAACTATTTAAAGTAAACCAATTGGCTCATTAATCATCATTATACTTGCAAGGAGAATCAAGTGAATAACCTTTCAAAACATTTCTCAGGTCAAACTTCAAATCACTCCTACAACTTTCAAACACTGAATTTTTAAAGGTGGTTTACAAATATATACACACACTGCTGCCAGCTAATGACAACAAATCTTAATTACACCATTATTCGCTTATCATTTTAAAGTTGCAAAGCTAATGTGCACACTGATCAAGTCCTGTGCAGCACAGACTGCACCGTCTATAGAAGGAATCATGGCTGCTCATGTGCCTGGAGCTAGAAAGGGACATAGGATGAAGTCTTACCAAGAATAATTGCAAAACAAGAAAATTAAGAGTAAATTTCCTTCCAGTGAACATATAGCAATAACCACATTGCAACACAAAAACAGTAGAAATTTGGGGTCTATTTCCAGTCACAAACCAGGTATTTAGACCTCACATCAGGGATATCAACTGATCTATTCGAGATTGTAGTAGACTTCGCATTGAAAGCTGAATGATCTTCATGGTGTGTTGGGATTTTTTTCAATACCGTGACCAAGACAATCTTCATTATTGGTAACTCAAAGACAATCTTGGTGTCCCTTTCATACATATGGTTCAACCTGAGGAAATTTTCTTCCTTTCTTTGATAACTTGTGTTGACTTGTGTTTTCTTCTTTATTTACAATGTAATAAGCAAAATAAATGTGAGCTGCAATCTCAGAGGACCACTGATTCCTAGACCCCAGTGTCACTTCACTGGGACTCATTACAAATTATAAATGCTCTGCTTCTCTCCTTGCCACCTCTTTCAAGCCTTTTCATTTTTTATCAGTGTCTACTGCAGTCTACATTCCCCAATGGTTTTAATAACGCCCCTACTCCCTCAGAATTCATATAGCAGGAGATGGAAATATGATCCGGGAATTTCAAATCTCAGACTGCAATTCAAAGAGCTTTCTCTTTTTCTCTTGCTTGCTTGTCTTCAGAACCTGACAAATGTAACCGATTAGGCAGGACGGTCTCTTAGAACCTATTCCAAATGTTAAGAAAAGAAAGTCAAATCAGAAGCATGCGCACCTTGACGATGAATGCTACTGCTTGCCAAGGATTTGCTCCTTCTAGCTTATTCTTTGCCCCTGTGAGTGAATCTGAACTTTATCTTAGCAGCCAGAGAAATGGCCCTATTGGAAGAACTGAGCAGGAAATAATCTAAGAGGAATTATCCGAGAAGTTTCAATATAATACCATACATCAGAGGTGGCACAGTTGATCCTGAGATTTAAGGCCACTTTTTTTTTTTTGCCATGAAAAGGTTTATATGCACAGAGGCTTAAAACAGAAAAACATCTTTTTTGCTTTCCCCACAGTTATCACTTTCTTAATTCCAGTCTACTAACAAGGTGAACATGAAAATAGTTTCAACTCAGTAATCTGTTGTTGAAAGAATTAATAAGACACAGTGAACCTGCAGAATACAAAGCAAGGTTCTGTCCATGTAGGTGATGGTAAAAGAAGAAGCACACTGTGTTACCAATTGGCAATACTGCTTTCTTTGAAATCTGACTTTCCCCATGTTTCTAACATTAGGTGCAATACTACCAAAACATGAAAGTTACCTCGAAGAACTCAGTACGGTATAAAATTTATCCACTAGCTGTTGATACCAGAAGGTAAGTGGCTTTTAGAATTTTTATTGAGGGAAAATAAATAAAGTCTAAGGAACACCTGCATATTTCTTAAGAAGATGAAGTAAAACAAGTTTTACTGCAGACATGTGTACATGCAATTTATATCTCAAGGAAAATATTCTAAATCTTTCTCAAGAGTCTCTGGTGATGAGATTTCAGGCCTAAATTAACACTTCTCCTTGATACAGAAATAGGCTCCTATTGATCAAGTTCAGCAGAGGGCAAACTAAGCAGTCTTGTCTGCTCATCTGCATGTGTTTTGTCAGCTCAGAGTATCCCTAAGAGGGACAGAATTGCTCCAAATCAATACCATCCGATCCAATTTTGTTTTTCAGGGTTATCAAAGACAGATTGGTAATTAAGAGGCAATTTCATGAAAATGTCTAGTACCAATGCTATACCAAGTAGCTATCCTATTCTCAGTACTTATATTCAGTACCTATATGTTCAGTACTATATAATATGCAGTCTCTATACCATACTTTAGTATTTATGCTATACTCTGTAACTATGCTTTCACTATAATTAGTAACTTTATTATTCTCCATACCTAGACTATACTCAATAGAACTCAGATAGATCCCTGTTTATGAAAACTATTTATGTATTTGGCTTGTGCATCAAATTCTGTAAAATTGTCACACAGTCACCCAGAAGATGACAATTTTCTCTTTATGTCACCTGAACAGCAACAGTTGCAAGTTGAGAGAAAAGACTTCATGATATTTGAGACTTAGGGTTACACTAACAATGACCACCATGGGACTGGGAAGTTTGGATGGAACATTAAGCGTTTTGCAATTTTTCAGCTGCTCAGGGTGTTAAGGATTGTAAAGATAAATAGCATTCTTGTCATACTTGCATGGGAAAAAGGTTTTCCATAATAGAGTAAGTGAGGGTTAAATCCCTGGAAAATACTTGAGAACTACAACATAAGACTCTAACTGGAGCCATTAAGCTAATTACAACCCACCCATGTATGTCCACTAGCATATGAAATCATATAGAACAACAACTTTTGTCTGTTTTATGATACTTTTCTAAAATGTCGCAATCTAATTCCTACAAATAAGAATCACTTGTATATACTGATTGATACAGTAATAACTCAGATTAATTCATTTTGTAAATCTGCTATCACTGTCTAATATAATGTATTTTCCAACTAAAAAACTTTAGATAGCAGCCAAAGAATCTGGAAAATAAATTTGAAATCAGGACTTCACAGTAAAGGTTATAATTTATGCCAATAATCTACATTTGAATGTATACACACACACAATTGTTGGGAAAATGCAGGACACAGTGACTTCAGCTTAAACACTATCATCCCTGGGAAAATTGTCCAAAAGACTGCAATTATAAGTCATGTTATTGTTTGGCTACAAAATATGCCCAAGGGGCACATGTGCTTTCTCACATGAATGCCAGCTTGTGGTGCACTTATGGGAGGAAATTTCTTGAATAAAGGTCTATCTGGCAGACCTAGAGCTTTAGAGACAGGATTATGCACGGGCTTGCTTCAAGCTGACTCTTAGCTTCTCCCCTTCTTGTTCGGCAGAGGGGTAAGCAAGTCACACTCCAAGTTCCCACTGCCAGGGAACCAAGCCACTTCAGCTATTACTATTACACCTTGGCAGCAGAACTGACTGTGTCCCCTGAACCTTGATACACAATGACCTACTCCTCCCATAAGTCATTTCTCTCAGGTATGTTTGTCTCAGAGGTGAGTACAGTAACTAATACAGTTGCTGTCTTAGAAAACTTTGTAAGCAATTAGAAAGAAATGGAACCTTTCCAAAACTTGACATGCGAGGGTATCAAGGCTCACAATATCATTGCATAATAGCCTATGAACACAATGTGCAAATGAGGCAAATTGGATGACTCTGCGGATAAAGCCAAGAGAGTTCAGAGGTTAAAGATGCTCGGAGCTCACATCGCAGAAAGCGAGAACTGACTTCTGGAAACTATTCTCTGACTTCCATGTGCCTGTTGTGATACACGAACCTGTTCTTTCTCTCTCTCTCCCTTTTTCTCTTCCTCTCCGTCGATCTCTCCCTCTTTCTCTCTCACTGTCTTTTTCTCATGTAACTAAATATTTAAAATACTATGCAAATAAAATTGACCATGTAAACATTCACCATTCAGAAAAAAATAACAATTTATGAAAATTTATTTGCAGATTAGTAATTTGCTTAGTCGGGGTGCAGTGGGGGGGTGATTGACAGCTAACTCTTGATCGATAAGACTACTTGTCTCATCTGAAAACTGCATACAAATGGAAAATATATCTTTTACTAATTTTTGATTCATTTTAATAGCAGAACTTCCAACAGAGGTTGATATGGCTATTTATCTCTAGTTTTCTTCAGCATTACATAGCATGGATTATAGCAATGGAGTCAAAATACTACTATTCAATTCACTTTTATTCCTACTGTATTTACCATATCTATTCTATCAAACTCCTACATAAAAAGATGGAAGATTAATGTTTTTTTAAAAAGTATCCCTAAAATGCTGATATTTTACTTATATCACCAAGAATAAATAAATGCATGCATAACAAAAATCACTTCACAATAACAACTCTTCTATAAACAATAGCTTCATCACATTGTCAGGAACAACTCAGAGATCATAAGTGTTCAACTCAGGAGTCAGTTTTAGCCATCAACCTTGAAAAGATATTTAGTCATTTTCTACACCAATTCCCATGACCTGGTTACTTTGATTTCTCAAAGCACAGGTTTTTCTTCGTCAGCTACAGAGGCAACATCAAAGAATTTGACACTGGCCTGAAGTCTGACAAAAAATCCAACTACAGGTATGTATTTTTACAGTGGTTTACATTAAAGGCAAAGCTCTCAATTATCTAACCATTAAATTTTCTTTAGAGACTAAACAAAGGTACTGAAAGTACCAAGTAGTCCAAATCCAATGGCTACAAGCACCGAGTACCTTTTAAACTGACTGCACCAATCATTGATTCCTGGAGCTCCAAATGCATGTCCATACTGTATAGACTACACAAGTATTTAATTCATGCTTGATTGCTTCCAGTGTGAGAATATTATTTTATGGAACTAATGCTTATCAGAGACTGATTTATCCTAAGATTTTTTTTTTTTGCTTTGTTGGGCTGTTTTGTAACTTCATGCTAAATCAATCCATTTTACAGCAAAACAACCTTGGTTAATACATATACTAGTGGTTAACACTGGAAGTGAAAACAGGGAATGGAAAGTAGATGCAAAACACAAGAACAGTTTATGTCATTCACCATCCCACATACAGTTAATATCTTAAAGCTCAATTAATTTTGGCAAATAGACAATGTCTCTGCTTAGCTTACATAAAGTCAGACATCATATTTGGGGGCTCAAGGATTCAGTAATATTCCCTAAGTATAACAGAAATAAAAGAACAAGGTGTAAGCCAAATAATTAGCTATTAAAACTCAAGTATTAAAAGGTTTGTGCTCTTATTCTTAAGCCCACAGCTCCTGATAGGAGTCCACTACCCATCATGATTCACAGTTGAGTTGATTGCAAATCTGATGTTTTTTCTGATGCAAATACATCTCTCCACCCATCAGAAATAAATGTGAATAATTAATGCTTTAAGTTGCAAACAGAAAGCTCTGTTATTTTAGCAGATATCCAGCCAAGTACCGACAAAGCATCATGCATGAGAAGATTTTATAGTTATAATCAATGCAACTTAAAAACATTGATCTGACACATATTTAATATTATGAATCATCATTGCGCAGCATGGTAATTAGAGATAAATGTGAAGTCGTTCACATAAATGACTACAATTAATGTTGGGTTTACACAGCAAAATCAAATTTCACAGTACTGCATTTTTCATTAGATTATCCCCAAAATCAATGTCTGCTTTTATGTACCAAGCTCTTATACTCACACTGAAAGAGTAAAAGACCCTTACCTTAGACCCTCATGCCTAGTGGACACCCTTAGTTTGAGTTTCCCAAGTCTTTGCTGTGATTTTATTAACAACTCAATGTGGGGAACATTTGGTTCATTCTATATTCCCTAACTTCCAGACCTTAACCAGCTAGCTCCAAGAATGGACTTTGTATCATCCTCCCTAGGCTTACTCCAGTTTTCATTTACCAAAGAGTCAAGTTAATGCTAGAGAAATAGTGAAAACTTCAAGCAAGCTAGCTACTGGTTAGGTAGTGCGATAGTAGATATAGGCGTCAACTTGACAATTGACAGCTGAGCTAAGGACACACTTCTGAAGAGTTAATAGTTAAGCCAAGTCATTAAATGAGTCTGCAGGAGATTGTCTAATTGATGAAGGAAGACTCAACAATAGTGTGTGGGACTACTTTTCCCTGGTCAGATGAGTAAGATGGAGGGAGTTGATTGAGGGAGTTGGCGTCCTTTGGCATACTTGGGCAGTCAGGCTGTCTGGGAAGTGAGGTTTGCCTCTCAGCAGTTCCATGGAGAATAAGTGGCTAGTTCCTTCAGCCTCTAGTATTATTATGAGAAATCCTGCCAAGTTGGATTAAGCATAACTGCATAATCATCAGACAGATAAAATCTTTTGATTCCATAAGCCATCTGGTCAAAAATTTATGGGAAAATTGCAGGCAATGTGTGATACATAGTATCATGGAAAAGGAAGATCCTTCCCTTTTCTATCAGTTTTTCTCAAGGCTCTTGAACAATTTTTTTCAATCATTGCAAGAAATCCTTCCAGATCATCATAATAGAAGAATCACATAAAGGAATGTTTAGAAAGGGAAATCTAGTTTTCTTTATTTTGCATCTCAATGATTTGATAAAACCTGACTGTAAACTAACCTAGCAGAAGTTTACCAAGAAATACTTAGATTTTTTTTTCCCTTATCATTCAGAAAGATGAGGTATGAAGAGCTTGAACACTGCAATACTGGTGATGCTTTACAAAATTTCCAGACACATTGAGATTTTGAGGCTTTCTTCTGAATGAGCATAGAGCCTCATAGCTAAATAGGTGGCATGGAGGTGTAAGCAAATATTACCTTAGAACCAGTTTTGTGTTACCAAGGAGACCCTCTGGGTACACAGTTTGGACAGAGTTGGAATGAAGTAGGACCCATTTGCTTGTTTTCACTTTACTTGGAGAAAGACAATTATCCATGGTGCTTCTATACGTCATGTCTACATATGGTGTTCACACATCAGCCTCTTCTCTGGCCATGGTTTGTGTGTTCCATGATTTAGATATAGGTTGTTCCCCAAAGTTCATGTGAAGGAATCATAGTTTCAAGTGTGGCAGAATTGAGATAGCGGAAATTTTAAGAGATGGGACAGGTGCAAGGGCATGATGCTTCACACTGTGAAGCTATGAATGCCTTGACCTTTCTTGTAAGAGTGGGTCTGGCATGATGTGAGCGGAACAGTTCTCGTAATTGGGGTACTATAAAGTTATGTCAGGCTGCATGATACCTCCATCCCACCTGCAGCATTTCCCTACCTCCTTCTCCATCTTGCTGTGATGCAGCCAAGAGATCCTTACCAGGATGGGGCTACTATGTTATTTAGACATTCAAACTACCAGAAACATGTGCCAAATAAAACTATTTGATAAAGTGCCCAAGAGCATGACTATGCCACACATCCTTCTGTGTTCAGCATCGACCTGAACCATTCTTTCTTCCTCTTCCTAATAGGATTTGATGAAAGAGCAGTAACTACAAAGCACATACCACCTGCACATACCACCTGTCACATCAGGAGTGAAAAAGTCTCCCAATCCAAGGGTTGCATGTCTCTGCCAGTATCCATACAACCAAAGCAGGCTAATTTGTGAGCTTGCAAGTGAGATAAGATCTCACCGCATAATTCCTCTCAGGTTCAAGAGCAGAACATTTCCATGCATTCTCCAACTCTCATCAGGGAAATCCATTGAGGAATATCTTCTTCCAGTCAAAGTAGTTCTGATTCTGGAGGAAAACTAAACAGCCAGCAAAAAACTTATAGGATGGCCACATTTCCAGAACCTAACAATTCTTTCTATTGTGCATTTAAAAAGCCTATCAGATACGTGACTCTTTCCTGATTCCTAACAGAGGAAGTGCAGCTTCAAATTAAATAAATACACTCGGGAAACTAAGACAACCTCCTTAAATCACTTTAAAAAAAAGAAAAAAGAAGCAACATTAAAAATCAGATATCCTTTTTCTTCCAGATCATTTACAACTGATGGGGCATGATCTCACCAGAAGGGGAGGGCATATAGTCTGGCAGATAAGAAGTAACCATTTTGCAAATGGGTGATTGACTCCTCCCTCACGTGGTTTCCTACTTTTATTACATCTACCTTTTAATATACTCTTATAACAAGACTCTAGTTTAACAGCTTAGTATCTCTGGCCAGGGGGTGACATCCAATACCCATCGGGATGGAGTGAAGGGCATTGCAGGAGCAGCAAAACTGCAAAAGAAGATCAACAAACCATAACCCAGAACTTCAGAAACCTCTATATTAACCACCTAGAACTAGGCCAGCCTAATCTCTCCCCATCCTGAAGCTCAGGGAAATTTGCGGAAGAGGGGGCGGTAAGAGTGTAGAGCACAAGGATGGGAGGAGCAATGATATGCAAGATACTCCACACAAGTTAGGGCAAAGCAATCATAATTGGACTTAGCATGCCCTGCACAATGTCCAACACACTATTGACCCCACAAAGTCTAGCATTTGCTAAAAGCACCAAGATCCTTGGAGGCAAGGTATTGACAGCCAAAATTGTGTTCCTATGCTTAAGGGGAACAAAGGAAAGGGTTCAGGGAATTGCTGCTGGGTCCTTGTACATCATCGGAGAGGAGGACCCAGAGGAGAGTTTGGCATGCACATTAAAGGATTCTCCAGGGATTGAGGGAGGGGAGGCACGGGGGGGGGTGGAGAGGGAGGGGTGAGGGGAGGGTGAGCAGAGGGGTCGGGGGGAAGGAGGAGGGAAGGAGGGAACCGATGTACCTATTAAGCTTGTATGAGCGGAGATAATGAAAAATGTTTTTAAAAAAAAAAGAAATATAATTTAAAATAAAAAAAACAGCTTTTTATCTCTGGCCAGGGGGTGACATCCAATACCCATCAGGATGGAGTGAAGGGCATTGCAGGAGCAGCAAAACTGGAAAAAAAAATCAACAAACCACTATCCAGAACTTTAGAGACTCTATATCAACCACCTATAACTAGGCCAGCCTAATCTCTCCCCATCCTGAAGCTCAGGGAAATTTGCGGAAGAGGGGGCGGTAAGATTGTAAGAGCACAAGGATGGGAGGAGCAATGATATGCAAGATACTCCACACAAGTTAGGGCTGAAGCAATCATAATTGGACTTTGCATGCCCTGCGCAATGTCCAACACACTATTGAGCCACAAAGTCTAGCATTTGCTAAAGGCACTAGGATCCTTGGAGGCAAGGGATTGATGGTCACAGTAGTGTTCCTATGCTTAAGGGGAACACAGGAAAGGGTTCTGGAAAATCCCACTGGGTCCTTGCACCTCATCGGAAAGGAGGACCCAGAGGAGAGTTTGGCATGCACATTAAAGGATGGTCGGGGCATGGGAGGGGGAGGCACTGACGGATGGGGAGGAAAGGGGGAGTGGAGGGGGGCACAGGGCGGTGGGAGGTTGGAGGGAGGGAGGGGACCGGTGTACCTGTTAAGTTTGTATGAGTGGAAAAAAAAAAAATCAGATATCTTGCTGCCCATGTTCATTTACAATTTGCCCACAAAACATTAACATTAAACTCAATTATTCTCCTATCAATGAATTTTTCAATCTTTTGAGGGAAGCAAGGAGAATTTTATCATTCCTCAGCATAAGGAAAATTGTCTTCCTTAATGCTTAGGTTACTCCTGATCAGCTGTGTCATAGTACAAATTCAGTGAAAGTGTTGCAAAACATGGCTTTTTCTTAAGTTCTGAACCTCTATGAATTAAAAAGTTTTACTAGATAGATTGCACTGATGTTTATGTTCTCCTTGGTTAATTAACACTTTGCAACATCTAATTCTACATCACATAAATACCAGTAAAAAGAGTAAAAACCAAAAGTAGATGCAAATTTTATGCTCATTGCAATGTGAAAATTAGGCCACAGGGAAAAAAAAAAATCCTGGCTGGATTCAGCATTTCCTTGTGCCAGCTAGAGGACAGAAACAAACCAAAACAAAAAAAATTCAATTATTTTTCACCAATTCAACAGAGGTAAAAATGATCTCATAAAACCAGACTAAACAAAAACAATTCAACAAGGCCTCCACACGTGAAGCTGCACAAATGAAGGACTGTCAAAACATTTCAAAATGTCAGAAATTCATTTAGAAATTTATGGGGTCTTAAAAAGAAAAGAAAACTCCCCGTGCATAAATGTGCTCTTTTGCAAAACATGTTCCCAATCTCTCATTATCACAGGAGTATCGGTCTCTTCAATTTCCAGGATTGTGTCTATAATGTTAATTTGCAGAGCGTAAGTGTCTGCCAACACTTCATCCCAAGGTGCCCACTTGATTACAGTGTTTGAAGAAGATGGCCTAGAAGGGCAAAACTGTACACAAAAACAATCAGCCCTGCACAAGACGGCTCTTCAGATCCATTTTTACACTTGCATAAATCAGAAATGCATTTGTGTTAGCTAATCACTACTAATGAGGCTTGAGCAGAGAACTCAAACTTCAATATTTAGCACAAAAATGGAGTGCGGCATCTGAATTAATTTAATGCCCTTGCTCACAAGGCTATGATAAGGCATTTCACATCTTCCAGTGTGGATACAAAGACCCTGTGTTAAATAATATTAATATTTAGAAGACTAAAATTCAAAAAGACTCAAACGCCATTTTTGCTGCCGATATTGAAAATGCAAAATAAAAATGCACTTTACTCTTTTTGAGGATAAAAATTGTATTATTTTTATTGACATTATTGGGTGTGTTTTTAAGTAGCAGAAAAATGGCTTCCATAAGTCCATCTCCCCCCTTATCTAAAGGCAGGTGATTTTTCATATGTAAGATAAACCATGGTTTGTCAAATATGAGAAAATGCTAGAAAGGAAATAGCTTAGGTAGAGTTGCTGCAGTAGTCTAAATCTATTTCTGGAACATTGCTTGATCTCCAGACATGGCAAAAATTGAGACTGGTTTCAGCTGAGGCCATCTTATGAAGGTTGGGAGAACCCCACGTTATGACTTCACAGTCTATGGTCTGCTGTTTGTCTAGCACCAGGTTATTTGATAGCCATCCAGACTCTTTTGCCAGTATCATAATTTCAACTCTTTAGCAGACCTGCCAAAGAGCCTGTGACAGGCTTAACTACACTTTTGGCCCCATGTACTCAATCACAAGCAAGGGCATTTACTGTCTCTTTTCCAGCAATGAAAATAGCACTACAGTATGTTTTCTTATTAATTACAGGTACATTTCCATGGCCAAGTTGGTCAGGAACCTCTTGGATAAATTTTATGCTCCAGACAATCATCATTCCTTCATGTGGAACTGGTAAATATTTGTTCTGGAGAGTGAAAGAAGATGGCCGTGTTCCAGGACGTGGAAAAAAATTCTTCACACCAGTCAAATACCAGCCAGAAAAAAAAAAAGAACATAGAGCAGGGGTCTCTATTCAACACGAAATATTTAAAGACAGCTTCATCTAAAAATAAACAGGGCTCACAATAATTCTACAAAAAGTCATCTAAGCTGAGATTTTTTTTTCCCCACAAACACCAGTGTTCCATTGAAAGGAAGAGACAAGTTTTTAAACAAATCTCAAATCAAGTCATCAAAGTTCATATGCCAAATGTCACTGGGAAAAGAACAAAGTAACAGTCTTCCAGAAAGAACCATAAAACTGATTTAAAAAAAAAAAAAAAGCCCACAGTAGCACTGGGCTACCTCTCTCTCCTCTGCCCCACTCCCACCTGGAAAGGTCACCTTCATTTGTGCTTGTGGACTAAACGTGGGCTAACATGAGTCAAATAAAAAAAAAAAAAACAGGTGATTCAGCTGATTGCATACAAGGAAGGGCGGAAGGGAGGGAGAGAAAGAAAGAAAGAGAGAGAGAGAGACAAAAAGAGAGAGAGAAAGAAAGAGAGAAAGAAAGAGAAAGAGAGAGAAAGAAAAAAGAAAGAAAGAAAAGAGAGAGAGAGAAAAGACTGTTCAAATTTAGCTGAAATCAAGTTAGAGGTTTCTCTCAAAATGAGAGTTTCCAAATTCACCAACCAGCAAAACATTGTTTGTGGTAAATGAATCAAGTCCCCCATAAAACAATGAGCTGAATTTGAGGGAAGAGAAGCCATAATTATGGGGAAAAAGACAGAAATAAAAAAATCCCAAAATCCTCTAAGATGTTTTTAATAAATCCAGGGGTTTGCTATAACTGTGCTTTTCACAAGTCAAAAAGAGTCTTAGCAAACAATAAAATGTAATGTAGAACTCCTTTCATCAAATGGAAATTTTACCTTTAAAATTCTACAATGCGGGCTGGAGAAGTGGCTCAGGGGTTAAGCCTCTGCCTTGCAGGCGGAAGGTCCCGAGTTCTGATCCCAGATCCCACGTATAGACGCCAGGCGGAGGCGGGGGCAGCCTGCGTTTCTGGTCCTGGTAGGGCGGAGCCTGTGAATCCCGGGGCAGAGTAAACAAGGAGGAGGTGGAGGCGTCCATGGTGGTTCCCGAATTCGCCCGTGGTTCTACACACACACACATACACACACACATACATACACATGCATACACGCACAATTGAATAAATTAAAAAATTTCTACAATGCATTTGTCATGGTTTGAAGTGTGACTGTGCCCCACGGGCTCACGTGTATGAATCTTTAGTTGCTTGGGAAGGCTGCAACAACTTTAAGAGTTGATTAATGGAGAAAAGTGTGTCACAGGAGGTGGGCCCTGACGTTTGTTAGCCCCACCCAATCTGTACTTGTAGCTGGTAGTTTGGCAGCTCTCAGACTCAGAGAGTCTGCAGTGACTTCAGCCTTCTCCCGCTTCTGCAGCCTGCCAGGCCTTTTCTGCCATACTGTCTGTATCGCCCCCTCTGAAAAGGTAAGGTGAATAAACCCCCCTTTCTCCCTTTAAACTACTTGAGTTTGAGTAGTGTCTTACAGCAACAGAGGAGAGCAACTGATACACCATTTTTGTGTAGCAGAAAGATAAAAGAAGCAATCTGATATGGCTTGGTGTCCTTGGAAACTTTTTATGAAAGTAAGTTGGTGGTGGCATTCCCTTTCATAAAAACACACAATTTCAAAAGAATACCTAGGCCTTTTTTAGCTTTCTGACGATTTACACACACACACACACACACACACACACACATACACACACATGCACACACACACACATGTATATGTAAGGTATTTACATATATATATAAAATGTAAGGACTATATGAAGTAGATACATATAGATTATATATGTAAAGAAAGGGTAGGGCCTTCTGGAGATATGTTTATGTGAAATCTCACATTCATACAGCCAATAAAAATATGTTTACAGTATCCCTTGGTAACATTGGAGTCACTGTTAACAAAGAATAAGGAATTTGAAAGACTGAGTGATATAAACATCCACCATTATAAACTGAAAAACCTGTAACTGTGCAAACTTGATTCAGAAGCTCTGCCAGTTTTATTTGTCTTGAAAGCTCCGCGTGGGTTTTGTTTTGCCCAGAATGGCATGATAGATAGTCATGAAGGGAGCCTTAACAATGTCTTCTGGAGTAGAACAGGAGACAGGATCTTCATTCAGTATACTCAGGGTGGCCACCAAAAGGTTTCTAATAGTGAGATACAAGACAAACAGAAATTACATCTCATGACTAACTATGTTCATTCTATGGCTGCTAAAATGCTAGGCAGGACATTATCACAATCTCATAGCATATTGACATACCGAAGTGTTACAGAAGGTTAGACGAGTTCCAGGAAAGAACATAGGAGTTGAGAGGTGTGGGTGGGAAGGTTCCTCAAAGCCCATACAACAGAGTGTGAAAGGCAAGTGGACAGTGAGAAAGTAACATTATGAGGGCATTGGGTGGAAGTATTTGTTAGAAGCCCAGGTGTTTGAGGGTGGTGAAGACGTGTTGAGTATTTAGTGCCCTGCATGGCAGATCATTTGGAAACACTGCTGAGATCAGAACAGCAATGAGGAATGGGGACTGAAAGTGTTTATGTTTATGTTCTACTACTGAGCATCACGGCAAGTAGCTTAGTCTCCACTGGCAAAACATGTTTTTACATGGAAGAATTCTAGTCTTGGGAAAATATGATCATCTTTGCATTAAAGAGATATTTCAGTGATATATAGGATAGATGGAATTAAAGTAGAAACTGGTGCTTTGTTAAGTAGCTAACCACAGACTAAAGAATGGAATGGTAGGCCCTGAAAGACTACCTGATGAGTGAGGGTTGGAGGAGTACTGGGTATTGAGGACTCTTAGTAAGAAAAGCACAAGCCAAAGATTAAAGAGGTAGAAGAAAAGAGGGCTTGGTGAGGTCTGGGGTGGGTGAAGAGTGGAGAAATTATTTCTGGCCAAATGATGAAGCAGGTAATGTTCTTACTGGCTGAACTAAGGAAGGAAGAAAAAGAACCACATCAATGCAAAAGGTGTCCTAGAGGACTGCACAGCATACACTCCAGAGTTGGGTAGCTCAGCAAATAAGATTTCATCAGCAATCGATAGTGGATTGGGGAGGGGCTTGCTGAACTGTTGGCTACTGGTGCATTCTGGGAGAAAAGCAGTTAGGATCTTGAGCTGTGTACCCACTGAGAAGCCCACAAGAATCCATTGACTGACTAAACACCCGTGATCACAGAGTCATTCCTGGGTAAACTTCTGGACCTCTACAAAATAAAAAGACATGAAAGCAGAAAAGGGAATTGTGGGAGACAAGTGAGAATGAGATACGAGAAATAGGGAGGAGGATGGAATAATCAGAACACTATATATATATATAAGAAATTGTCAAGACAAATTTAATAATCCTTTAAAAATGAATGTTCTATTTATGGCTAATGGAGATTACCCACGGAGTTCTTCCAGACCTTTCACATACTTAATCTTATCCATGGCCAAAAATATGTATGGATTTGTTAAGAAAATGGGTATACTGGGTTGGGGAGATGCCTCAGGGGTTCAAACCTTTGTCTTGAAAGCAAAAGGACCTGAGTTCAGGTTCCCAGATCTCATGAAATAAATGCAAGGCAGATATGAAGGTGGCCTGTAAATCCAATGCTGAAGGCAGAGCCTGGGAAACTGCAGAGCAACGCAATGAGGAGGCAGAACAATACAGAATGAAACTGGATGTCACCACTGGGCCTCTGCAGGCATGCACACTTAAGTAGGCTGGTACACAAACACACACACACACACACACACACACACACACACACACAAAGTGTCATGGTTAGGCACAGGTGTCAACTTGACTGTTGAGGGTTTGAGCACTGGGCGTATTTGTAGAGAATTAGTAGTTGAGTTAAGCTCAGAGAAAACCTGAAGATTGTCTAACTGATGGGGAAGGCCCACCCCATGGTGGGTGGGATTAGGCCCTGAAATAAATCATGGAGAGCTGATTGAGAGAGTTGGCATCCTTCTGTACACTTGACCAGACATGCTGGTCTGGCAAGTAAGGATTGTCCATTTCTCAGCCGTTGTGTGGTGATGGTGTGGCCAGTTCCCTCAGCCCTAGTGTTGGTGCGTGCTCTCCTATCAAGCTGGACAGAGAACAGACTCTTCGTAAAGAAGAGTCATTTATCAGCAACTATGCCGGCAAACTGCAACAAGAAGGAAAGAAAATAGCTGCCGGAAGACCAATGATTGGAGGATATCAATATTTAGCAGAGAGGTAACACCAAGGCTTTGGCAATTCTCTTTCCATATACTGTGAACGGGGAAAACCATCACACTTGTGAATTCAATAACATTCTCACATAGAGAGTATTTTCCTTGTTAAATATCAGGATCATAGGAAACCATGCATATTTGAAGGTCTAGTTAAGGAGGTCACTATGCATACAATAAGATGCCGCTCATTAAATTCAGCCTCTATTCATTGGTCTAAAATTAATAACATATCTAAAACCTTTTAATCTGGAATTAATTTCTACAAATGGTATGTGTTTTAACATTGATATATAACCTACATGAATTCAATAAACAAGACAATTTACTTAAATCCTATACTGTGGTAATAAAATTATTTTTACCAAGGTAATATGAAGAAAAATATATAAAATTATATTCTAAGGGGTAAAAACACATATGTTTATTGCATTTATGTATGAAACTGTCAAAAATAAATTTAAAAAAATAATAGTAAGTTAGATGTTCATTGAAAGAGGCATTTTGTGCTTAACAAAATATAATTTTCAAGCTTTCATATTTTCTTTAAGGGTAATGGTTAATAAATGTGGAAAAAACTTGCTTAGTTGTCATGTGCTAATGTTGCTAACACTTATGTTGAGCAGCCCTCAATACAATTTTCACCCCAACTTATTGTTTTATTTCATAAAAAATAACTGCTGTGTTTTCATCTTCAGTAAACGCTAGGTGATATCTGGTTCAGTGATTTTCAGTACAAAATTACACTGAAGAAAAGCCAATGTAATAGGTTTGACCTATTATTTTTACCTATTTCTTCGCAATTTCCACAGTCTATTGTAGCATCGAGCAGTGGTAATGTGGGGTAATTCATTTCTGATTCTCTGCAATTGACCCCAAAAGATGCTAAGGTCACTCACTGCATCCGATACCCCCCATTTTTTAAAACAACTTGTCCTTACATTTAGATTTTGTTTTTACTTAAAGTTTAGCGTGCTCTGAATTTTTGGATTTGTAGAGAATGTGTGTATGAGATTCAGATGCTGTTAGAAATGAAAGGAGAGAAAAGATAAACTTCGAAATTGCTGCTTCAATCAGGATGGAGCCAAGGGTGGTGCAGGAGCAGCAAAACTGAAAAAAAAAAAGTCAACAAATCATAATTCGGAAAATCAGAGACTCTACATCACCCACCTGGAACCAGGCCAGCCTAATCTCTCCCCATCCTAAAGCTCAGGGAAATTTGCAGAAGAGGGGGCGGTGATATTGTAACAGCCTAAAGATGGGGAGGAGCAACGATGTGCAAGATACTCCACATAAGTTAGGGCCAAAGTAACCATAATAGGACTTTGCATGACCTGCACAATTACCAACCTATCATTGAACCCCCAAAGTCTAGCATGGATCACAGGCACTGTGATCCTTAGAGGCAAGAATTAACAGCCACAAGGGGAACACAAAAAAGAGCTCTAGGCAATGCCACTAAGTCCTTACACCTTATCAGAGAGGAGGACCTAGGGGGAAGTTTGACATGCACAGTAAAGGATGCTCCAGGAACGGGGGTGGGGGGTGGGAGGGAGCACTGGGAGAAAAGGAGGGAGGAGGGAAAAGGGGGGAGGGAGCAAGGGGATCCAGGGAGGGATGGAGGGAGGGAGGGGAATAGGGTACTTATCAACTTTGTATGAGTGAAATAAATAAATAGATAGACAGATAGATAGATAGATAGATAGATAGATAGATAGATAGATAGATAGATAGATAGATAGATAGATAAATTGCTGCTTCAACAAACATGATCCCTTCAATCTGTTTATAGGAAGCTAGAGATGAAATTTTTGGTCTCACCTTTCTATGCTAAGAAAATTAACATATATAAATAGTGCAATAACAATATCTGTTTTATATAACATATAATTGTATACTTTACCATGTTCAACCTTCTTTATTGCTAATAAAAAAGTGAACTCCATGAAACATATCCTATATGAGAAAACCCAGCCATTTAGACTTCCTACTGAGCTCAGAAGTGACAGCACAAGATGCCATTTATGTATAAATCTATTTTTGTTCCATTACCAAAGTAACAATTTTAAGATTTCAGCATTCGAAAATAGAGTTCAATTATACCATTATTAGGTTGTTATGATTCTCAAGTTGTGTTCAACTTACAGAAACAGAAAAACTTATCTGTTTAAGTGAGTTTTAATTAAACATGAATTGTGGATTAGTAGACAATCTTCATCATATTAAAATTTTGCTCCCACATCAGGGTGCACCCCAGGAAATTGACATGCTCTATGATGAAGGCTATTTCCCTGGCCACTCCCAAGAAGCAGTAAGGTCTAACTGTACCAAATCAGACAGCAGTTGCTTTTGGATAGACACCTGTTAGAGAAATAAGTAGCACTTTAGTTTTCATCAAAGTTGGTGATTTTAAAGTGCACCTACAATATCTAGAAGGGGCGCCTGTTCCGTAGTGTACTCTTTCACCTCTCTCCATCCCTACCACCGCTGTTCTTCCTTCAGCTGCTAGGAAAATGTATGATTGGATAGTAATACTGCATGTCAGCATAGTAAGAGTTAAATGAGCTTGTATGTGTAAATATGAGATATGTATCATGTTGGATGACGGTTCATTTTACAGTATCTAGGTGAACAATACCAAAATCTAGGATGGATATATTCTGCCCTAAGACTCAAATTATCTCTTTGCCACAAGCCAACCTGCCACAAGCATTGACTTATTATAACTGTTGGTAAACTGCTTCTCCATTCAAGCAACAAACACACTCGTCTACATACTGGGAATAAGGGGCGAACAAGACCAAAGCACATTTACTAAATTATACTTACAGAGAGGAAGAAAATAAGTTGGGCTGGAGAGGTGGCTCAGGGGTTAAGCCTCTACCTTGAAAGAAGAATGACCTGAGTTTGGATCTCAGAACCCAGCTACAAACATGGGGCAGAAATGGCAACATCCTACACTTCTACCCCTGGAAAACAGAGTCTGGGAAATCCCAGAACAAAGAAATGGTGGTAGAAGAATCCAGTATAATAGCAGAAATCTCCTGAAAAAAAATTAATTTTTTAAACAAGAAACTAAGTTTGACATGCATATTACAGGATGCTCCAGGAATGGGGGGCCCCCCACTGGGAGAAAGGGAGGGAGGGGGGAAAGGAAAGGGAAAAGGAGGGGAGGGAGCAAGGGGATCCAAGGAGGGGTGAAGGGAGGGAGGAGAATGGGGTACTAATCAACTTTGTATGAGTGGAAGACATTAAAAAAAAAGAAATGAAAACACAATCTTAAGGCTCTGATGGTGTGATCCCCCATTAAGTCTTGTGACTTTTAAAGAAAAACATTCAAAGAATTTCCTATGATTACTCAAAATTAGCTTAAATTTTAGTTTGTGTCACATAATATTTTCTTTTTTTGCCACTTTTGATCTTATTGAAAGTGCATTTCCTTTATCATTTATCAATATTTTACTCTTTCTATTACTTGAAATTCTTCTCATTATTTTTTGAAGCCAGCACAAAACTCATTGTCTTAGTGTTTTATCTCTCCTGTTCCCTTTTATCCAAGAATGTTTAATACTTTAAGTTTTCATCTTAGTTTGATTTTCTACAACAGAATTCCCTAACCTAGGTTGTTTATGAGCAACAACTATTTATTTCTCATACATATTTCCTTATTCTGGAAGCTGGCAGTCTGAAATTCAGGAAAGAGCATGGTTCAGTTCTTAGAGAAGGCCTTTCTTCCGAGGTTAAGGATAGTTGTTTTGTTTTCTTCCTGTATTTAAATTTCAAAGAAATTGTGAGCTGGTTCTGAGGCCTCTTCTCTTAAGGATGATAATCACATTCACGAGGACACCGCCCTCCTCCTCACAATCCTTTACCACTTCACTTTTTTTTTTTTTCCACATGAATGTCTCGCTCTCAAGCATTTTGCCTCATAGGCTCCTGGGCTACCTGTAGTCTCTGGAATTCTTTGGCTCAAACCATTGCAAACTCTGCTGTTACAGTTAGTTATCAGCACTCTTCCACTTGATGGCAGTCAAGGTGACACAGCTTTCTGCATCTCATCCTTTGACATGACATCACGGTCATAACTTTGCATGAATAAAATCTTTGAATGAGAGGAACTGACCATGTGCTTGCTCTGATATCTTGGACTAGGGATCCCCTCCTGGTTTCTACATAAGGAAAATCGTATGCTGAAGCTGCAGACAGGATAAAGCCTGCCTTTCTTGTGGAGTGTTTCGTTGCCTTGTTGTTCCTATATGTCTGCAGGATTCCCAGAGTTAATCTGTCCTTCCAAGTTTTGTGCCTCCTTACAGTTTTTCTTGTTCTTGAGAATTAAGTTAAACAGGGGTCACCAGATCATAAACACAGTTGTGCCTCAAAGTCTTTCTGATAACTAAATGGTTGCAAAGTGTAGATACTCTGGACTGAGATGCTTCATGACCTACGTGGGTGGAGGAGGTATAAGAATTCACCACGCTCTCTAGAGCAGCATGCAAGCAGAAACTTACCACTATTTATTTCTGTGATTTTTATGTGCAAGTAGTTGACACCTCAGAACATGAAATGGTGGGGGGGAGGGACAACTGCTCATCAGCGAATCAGCCCCAGCTCATTTGAATGTGCCCCCAATTCATGCATGCCCAGAAGAGAGTTTCAGTTTTGTCTTTTGTTTGTCTGTTTTCTGGTTTCCATTTGATTCTAAAGGCAGAAGTGACCAATAGCAACCAAGATGTCCCATACTGGGTGATATAGTTTGCCAAATAAGTGAAATCTTCACATCTGTAGAACTTACCTAGGTTCCTTAGCTACAGCTCTACTCCTGGGGTCACTACACAGCTCTGTAATGTCTAAACATATACCTAATTTGTGGCTAGCCATCAGATCATGCTTATTTTAAGATAGTCTTCTTTCCATACATTTAACATTACAGATGGCCCTCATACAATCTTACAGTATGCAACTCTTATCTTCCCCAATTTACAGGAACTAGGTGCAGGCAAGAAAAGTAGCTTCCCCTTGCTACAGAGTCAGAAAGTTTCAGAGACAGGAACCCACACACAGTCTGGTTCTAGAATAGGTGCCCTCACTCCCCATGCACCTTGCTTGCAATCTGTGAGTTACAATTCAATTGTTTGAATTGTTTCAGAAACCACTTAACACATGTCCTTTGTTATTATACTTAGTGTTTTTTCTTGTATAACAGGTAGAATCATCCTGCTATAATTAAAGAGATTACCACACCCAGTCTATGATTAATATCTTGCCTTTTTATGCTTTCAGTACTCAGACACATTATTCGGGTTTGGTCTATTTATCTTCTTAAGAGTGTTACTAGAGAAATGTAGTAAGGAACGAGGACCGGACCTCTTGGAAGAGAGGTAGGACTAGACCTACAGTATGTGGGTTTCTATTCCATTGTCTTTTTGCAAAGGAAAAAAAAAAGAAATTTCCAATATGTAAATATGCAGATACAAGGTCTAGGTGAAAGCTTTTAGAGGCTATGTATGCATCAGATGAGGCCTAGCATTGTAAACCACTTAGTGTAATTTCTTAAGATTCTAGATATATTTTCCTGGAGTCACCTAGTATATTGTCGGTCTGGAATAATTGTGAAGACTTTTAACAGAGTCAGTAGCATTTTTATTAAAGCCCTATTCACTGGAAGCCAACTCTTCTGAATAAGAAATGTGAAAAACATTAGAATTGTCTAATTTTAATCAAGGTACAGTGAATCAAAATCAGGCATGCACAAGAAAGGACTCTCTGGGAATTGGGGCGGGAGGCACTGGGGGATGGGAAGGGACAGGGGTGGGGAGGAGGAGCAGGGGGTACGGGGGGAGGAGGAGGAAGGGAGGGAACTGGTGTACCTATTAAGTTTGTATGAGCTGAAATAATAATAAAAATGTATTAATATAAAAAAAAGAAAAAAAAAGAGGAGGTCGGAGAAGAAGGAGATAGGAAAGAGGGAAAGAAGAAAGAGGGACAGAGAAGAGGAAACTAGAGAGATGGCTCAGGGGTTAAATAAGCCTTTGACTCTATAAGCAAAAAGACATGAGGTTGGATCCCAGATCTCAATTAAAAACTACAGGTGGAAATGCCAGTGGATTACATTTCCAGCCCTGGAAATCTCAGAGCAAAGCAATAAGGAGGTGGAACAATGTGGGATGATTCCTAAAGTCACCCTTGGGCCTCCACAGGCACACATAGTATCCTCTTATACACACATACACACACACACACACACACACACTCTCTCACACACAAAGAAAGAAATATGGATATAGAAGGAGAGAGAGGAGAAAAAGGAGAGAAGAAAGAGAATGAGACAAAAAGAAGGGAGAAATGAGAGCAAGATGGAAAGAAGAGAGAGACAAAAAGAAGAGAGAGAAGAAGTTAGGTAGGGAGAAAGGAGAGAGAGAGAAAAGATGGTGAGGAAAAAGAGAAAAGAGCAATAGAAGAAGAAAGAGAGAAAAGACTAAGTGAGACAGGAGGAGAGAAGGGAGAGAGAGGAGTGACAGGAGAACTCATAAGATTAGAATTGAGGAGATGTAAATGCGGATTCAGCCTGGTTTCTGATGGCGTCCGCTTCCATTCCTAACTAGCTGTGCAACATTGATCAAGTCGTTCCGGCTTCCTGGACCACTTTATCTGTGTACAGGAACTTGCCGTGGGAGTGTGTATTATGGTGGGACACTAGGTCAGAATCTACGATATCTGTCAGAATATGATGAAAATACATATATAATAAAACTGCAAAGGGCTTTTCTTTTCCCCACATACCAAAGGTGGAGGCAAAAGAAAAAGTCAAATGATCACACACTGGCTAGAATATATTAAGGCAGAAGAATGAGTCTGAACCAAAGGCAGACATTAATCCCAGGACACTGTAGAATACACACTGAACGAATGAGCAAGAGGAAAGAGACGCATGCTTGGCACAGTGAGATGTTTGAAAGATGAAGCCTGCTGACATTTGTAAAGAGTAAGTCATGACATCATAACAGAGTGTCCCCAAGCGAGTTCACTGTTGAAAGTGTTACTTCTCCCCAAGACAAGTCAGAAATTTCTAATAACATTTGTCTGTGCCTTTGACTGTCAAAGGGATTTATTGTGCATTTACACAAGCGAGAAGGGAAAAAAATTAGAAAGCAGACCAACTCTCATACTTTTTAACATGAAGAGTATACCCTGTAGGGTTTCTGGGCAAACAAAATTCTCTTAAAATAATTTAGGTTCCTTTTCATCAATAGCAGTTCACTTTCTCTAACATATATAAACTGACTCCAGCAGAAAAAACACAAATAAGAAAAGGCAAAAATTTAACCCATAAAAATAAATCTACCTTTGCATTCAAATGTCCCTTCCTTTCTGAAAACAGATATGGGTGGTTTTTATTAGCCCTTTTGCTATTCACATATTTGAACACCAAACAAATAGTCAAAACACATCACAATTATCAAATGGTCTGAATTTAATTCAGACGTGTTCTCTCTCTCTCTCTCTCTCTCTCTCTGTCTCTGTCTCTGTCTCTCTCCTTTCTCAAATAAATAGTATTTTAGAAAAGATCTTCTACCTCAAGCTTGAACAATAAATATATTTAGACATTGAATGCAGCTATATGCTTGCTTTAGGAGTTCTGGCTCTCACAACAATGGAACCCCACAAGCCGGGAAAGTTTAAAACAAACAAATTCATCTTCTCACTGTTAGGAAAGATAAGAAAGCACCCGGCATGATCCCCCCAGTGAGTACTTCCTTCTGGCTGTAGTGGGCCACCATCTTGCTACATAGCCTCACATCATCTTTTCACTAGGAACATGTCTGCCTTGGGTCTCTGTGTGTGTCTGTTCTTCTTTCCTATCGTGGACAACAGCCAGTTTCCGAGGTATTTGTCAGTTCCAGCTTCATTTCTTTATGTCCTACACTAAAGGTGTGGGTCTTACCATCTGGTTTTGAAGGGGAAATTTTACTTTATTATGTATTTCTTGGATCCCTCTGGATGACTGACCATGAACTAAACTTTGCTTCTCCATGTTCTGCTTCCAAGACGGAAGCATAACAGGGCATCAAGGCAAAGTCACTGACCATTCACGGATAGACAGGAACCTCCAAAACCATGAGCCCAAAAGAATCTGTTTGCTTTATAAAATGATTGTCTGGCATATTGTTTCATAGTGAGCAAAAATTAAAATATCACAAATAAATATATAAAATAGAACCGAAGAATAAAACAGAGAGAGACAGAGAGAGAGAACAAATTTAGTCTGTGGCTTTGGCTGGTTCCCAACTTCATTTTTCTTACTATTTATTAGCTAAATAGTTCTGCCCAGAATTTAAAGCCAAAAATGAGGGGCAAAATTACCATGCACTCTTCACTTATGATTTTCAATATTTTAAAAAGAGCTTAAAGACCTTTTATTTTATACATTTTCCAGTAATTGTCTTTATAGTTTTATTGGTATTAATTTCATACAACCCATTTAGAATGTCAAGCCACATATGCAACTTGGTAATAAAGTTATGATTACTTCATGGAGATATAATTATAAGTAATTTTGGTTCTTGCATTCTTGTCTTTCCACTTTCTTCTCATTTCTGTCCATGTTTTATAGGAATGAAGATGAGTTTGCTGACCTTTTGCTAAAGAACATTTAGTCTGAAGAAACTAATGATTTCATCCTGGCTGAGGCCTGTGGAACTTTTAGTTTCTAGCTCCATTAGCTTTTCAGGGTAAGTCTGATTATAACAGTACTACAATACAAATAAACATCTAAATCCAGGGGAGAACACAAATGCTACAGAACAGTAAATAATTCAAATAATATGGAGCCCCTTTTAGCCAATGAACCATGTTTTAATACAATAGATTTTTTCTTTATTAACAATGTATTAGAGGAGATAGTATTTAAAAGAAATGAAAAAAGCATTAGAAGAAAAATAAAAATTCTCATTATTTGTTAAAGATCTGGTGACATACATCATTAAATGTAATACTATAAAGTTTCTCAGTATTAGGTGAACAATTTAAAATATGCAGTGAATGTAATCTACACCACTAAAGTAATTTGCATATTTCTACAAGCTTCATTAGCCAAAGCTTTGAAGAACTTTGTGACTCTATTAATTCTTACATAAGAGAACTCCCCATCTGGCCAAAATGTAAGGCAAAAGTATAATTTGGCAAATATTTCAGTTCCAAATGTAAAGAGGGAAAGGCAAAAAAAAAAAAAACAGAGATGAAAAAAATCCTATTTCTAGATAATGTGGTGAAGAAGAATCACAGTAGAACTGTTTTGTGGCTGGAAAAATTAGAGGAGGGGGGAAAAGGGGAAGGAGAGAGAGAGAGAGAAAAAGAGAGAGAGAGAGAGAGAGAGAGAGAGAGAATTGTGCTATTGGTTTTTGAACCAAGAGCATTGTGTTGCAAAAAAGGATACCCTATCTACCACTGAACTACACCCCAATCCAGAAGACCTGGAGACTGCAATCTTAAAAGTAGATAAGTCCTCACCCTCCTTTGAGGGCATGCACTATGGGAAAATGAGTTACAATTTGTGAATGCACCCTTGGAGCTGATCATGCCTTGAGTCTAGCAAAGATGCAAAGTAGACCACTGAACCATGTAACCACAGGTCATTTCATTCAGTGGCAAGTCTGAGATGCTAGGGTTTTGGGGAACTAAGTTAACTTAAGGGTAATAAAAAGGTCAATGATTAAAAAGGTTTCTTCCCACGGAAATGATATTAGAGAATCATAATGAGTGTCAAGTGCTGATTATTCTTTCAAGCAAAAGTCCGTTTGGGTCAAGGCCTTTGATCACCTAAGCAGAACCTGAGGATGTACAATAGATAGAACTTTGAAAGGGAATGGACTAAGCTTTACCACTCGCAAACTAGACTGTCCAAAAAACTTCCAACACGTGGAGTAAAAAATTGGTGTTGAGAAATGTCCAAATTAAAGGAACTACTGTTTGATTTTGCTAGCTAAAAGATGCGCCTACTGACTCAGGCCCATAAAAAACCACACCTGTGTCACAAGGCCTGATCTGAAGACATTGGGCATACCTACTGTCAATCAATCATCACTTAGAACAGACAGCCAATGAGGCTTGAGGGTGGAGAAGAGGGCTGATCCTACCCCTGTCTTAGTGCTATTTTCTTGGGCCTGGGTCTCAAAGATTCTTCCTTATGGACAGAGGTAGACAGAGACAGAGAAAGGTAGGACCTGAAACAGAGAGACAAGCAAAGAATCGAACAAGAAACTCTGTAAACAAGCCGATCAACATTCAGTACTTGGCCAGGCAGAAGTGGCTGAAGTGTGGAAAGGCTGAGTGAATGCACAGCTTTGGAAGGAAGCTACCCGGGTTGGTAACCTCTGAGAGGAGCAGAGAGGGCAGCAATACAGAGAAGGAGCCTTTGCAGACTTGAGCTGGCTGGTTGGGAGAAAGCTCTAACTGTGTCAGCAGATAGCACCTCCTCAGAAGAGCCTGAGGCTTGCTCTGTGCAGCAAAACAAAGGACCAGATAAAATAGGGTGTCCACTCCCCTCTAGGGGGCCCAGGACTCGCTATACTAGAAAGACACGGTTCCTGAAAAATGATCCTGAAGAATCCAGAAGAGAGAGAGTTTATCTACATCACTCACTAAGGGACAAGGGAAGACTTTGAACATTGGATATTTTTCCCAGGCTGGTAAGACCCGGTGGACAGAGACATGCGATGCAAATCAAAATAGATCTCTCCCAGGAAACCAGTAGTTAAGTTTATTCTAATTTCCTAGATTGGAAACCAGAAGACTGTAAGATTTCCTCAGAATGGGAAACAGCAGTATGCCAAATGAGAATTTAAAGCCGGTAGCATTCACAGCCGCGCTGAAACAAGAGCTGTTCTCTTGTCTTAGAGGGTGAGCGACTACAGGCACCTAAATCAAATTGCGAAAGTACAGTGATCAACATCAATTTAGATTCCATGAATGAGCCCCTATATTTTCCCATGCCTTTCTGTCAGGGTTTATTATTTGCTAAGGGGTTTAAATCTACAATAGAAAAATATTTCTGTGAAATCCAGTAACACACAGTGGTTAACCACAGCAGCATTTTATAAACTATGATTTGTCAAATAATTCATGCTTTTTTTTCTCAAATGCAAGCCCTTGCATTATTCTGACAGCCAAAAAAAAAAAAGAGTTTATCTTTTCCCTATAATTTTCTATTGAACCTACAGCATATCTGCTTTTCCTGAATTTTTAGAGGGTTTGGAATTTAAGCCGAAAAACCACTCTGTAATAGAAATGGAGTCTCACAGCTAAAGGGACCAGAAATACTATTTCCCCAGCCTTCAAACAATACCACATCTACACCTGTTCTGAGAGAGGGCATAGCACACTGTTACTCTTTATATACTCCCAAGAAATGAAATTACACAGGGTCGAAAGTAACTATCAATCAAACTAACAGTTACTGTGCAGAAAGCTTTATTCTAAATCTGCATCTGCTAAAATTGTGTATAGTCACTTAGTTCTTAAAAAAAATAAATAAATGAAGCTGACAGTACTCTCTTAGAGGTCAGGTTCTTTGTCCAAGTTCATTCTGCTATGCAGTAGATCAGGTATTTAAAGGCAGATGGCTCCACAGCTTTGTACAGTATCATGCAGGCCCATGTATAATCTTTCTGGGAGTAAGCTGCTGGTTTGGTCAGGCTATTTTCCTTCTGTTTTACTTGGAAACTTGTTCATTTCTCTCTGAGACTCTCGAAGTCAGTTCTTGCAAGGTTTCTGAACAGCTGGTCACTGTCCTTGGTTTAAGAACTCCCACAACCATAATGAACTCGCTCATCAGCGATTTCTACTTTGGGCTGAATAAGTCCTTTTTCAATGTTTCCTTAAAAAAGACTTCTGTACCTTTAAATATTTAGCAGTGTCCCCATATCATGGTGACTTATACAGCTGGAATATGGGACATGTGCTTTGATTAGAGTCATTTATAAGCACAAGGATTTCTCCCAACCACCACCCCCTCCTTCATTTTCTGTCACCAAATGCCTTGTGCTGGGTGGGTGAGCAGCGGAGGACCCCCAGGGAGCGTTCTGTCATTTCAGGCACCATTGTGCTTGCTGCAACCATTTTCTCTGATTTGACAAGAAACTACTCTATTCCGAAGGAGTCCTGCCAATCATTTCCTTTACTGGCAAAGCTCTCTCTACCTCTTTTCTTTCACCACATGTTCCTATTTGATCAGCTGACTTGCTGTAAGGTGAGCCAATCGCCCCATACTAACTCCTACGATGAGACCCAGATGGCACTCCATTGAGAAATGGACCCTGCAAAGAGGTGAGTGAGGTTAAAGGAAACCTTGTGATTGACCCTACCAAAGGAGGACTTATGACTAGAGAAGGTCAGGACACAACTCTGGTGCAGATGTAAGACAACAAGAGAAGACAAGCCGTGTAGGGGCAAGAGGGGCAAGACCAAGTCCTTGGGAGAAAAAAAACCCTGCGGGCACCTTGATTTCTGAGCTCAAGTCTTCAGAATGCTGAGAGCTTAGCTGTCTTGTCTCCAACCACCAGCCTGTGCTACTTTACAAGGCAGCCTTTGCAACCCAATGGAACCTCCTAGAGTGCAGCCCAGGCCCCTGCCCCTGTGGTAATGCTGGAAACTTCTTCAATATTATATTCCCCTTGTGCCAAAAAGAGTATGTTGCTTCTGTGATATTTTACTCCCCAATAAAAGCTTAAATTCAGTCTATCCATGGAGAAATGTTATATTGGGAGACATTCCATGAAATAATTGCCAGTTAGCCCTGTACTAAAGGGTAGCTGAGAAAGTCTAGAAAGATAATCAATGCCATAGACTGGGAGAAGTAGGAAGTATGAAAACCAAATGCAACTTGCCTGTCTTGGAGCCTTTCACAGGTGAAGATAGTGGAAGATAGGTGGAATTTAAATGCCAGCATCCCGGTTTTTTATGTTTTATTTATTTATTATTAGCAAGACATGGGGAGAGACAAAGAGAGATACACACACAGAAAGAGAGAGTGAGGGGAATAGAAACAGAGGGTGCACGCATACATGCTCATGGATGGAGGTCAGAGACAACTTTTAGAAGTCAGTTCTTTCTCTTTACCACATGGGCATCCATTGATTACACTTAGGTCACCTGGCTTGCAAGTTTACCTGCAATTTCTTAGTTTTGATGAAGGAATTAGTTATGCAGCATGCTCACACTAGGGAAAGATGGGTAAAGGGAATACAGAAACTCAGTGCTGTTAGTGATTTTATTGTAATTCTAAAATTATTACAAAATAAAAAGAAAAATAGCAGTGTGCCATCATACAAATAATGTATCACAGAGTATAGATGCAGTTTTATAACATACTTTCTAATACTTAAAAATAAATCACAAAATCAATAAGCTAATAAATCACCAGCAAGGGAGAAAAGTTGCATATTTCTTCTCACTGTGCAGATTCTGCTGAGATTAAAGTCTGTATTTAAAGCCAGAGGAGAGAAGGAGGCACTAACATTTCCTGAGATCTAGATAGCCTCACACTGGGCACTTGGCAGGTGCTACTTCATGCAATCCTCGCCAAGGCACTGCCATTTGTAAATGTGACAACCGATAAAGCTGAAGCTCAGAAATATTTAAGTAGCTCATCCAAGGTCACAGAACAAGTGACAAGCCAGAGTTTCAGATTCCAGTGTTCCAGTCCCAACATGCCATGCCTGATCTACTCTTCAAAATTTTTATGCCTCCTCAACTATAAAATTTCTAACTTGAGATCACATTGTTAGGTGAATATCAGGATCATTTGGAAAGTTTTTTTTTCCTACTTTTGAGTATTCATCCCGGCTTCCTTCCTTCCCTCCCTCCCTCCTTCCCATTCCCTTTCTTCCCTTTACCATTCCCTCCCACCCCCACTCACCCTTCCATCTGTGTGCGTCTATGGACTCCCGGGTTCACTCTAGCTTGACTACTCTTATGGGGCTCAGGCCTCCGAGGTATATCAAGTTACCTCTCTCCAGGCCACCCCGCTGACTCGTGTATTTCCCTTCACTCATCCAGTTTTAGATCCAAAGATTTCCATTATGAGTTCCATTCTATGGATATAGTAACAGCTACCTACAGAGCACTTTGATGTACTGTTTTCCTACCTATAGATTTATTGGTTGTCTTCTCTATTGATCTATTCCCTTCCCTTTTTTTAAGGTTCTTGTTCTAGTTACAGAACTGTTGGTTCTCTTCTGGGTACTCATGCCACTATGACACTGGTGGTCACCTGTTGCCATGGTGATTTACATTGCAACTGACAGATCTCATGTCTTGGATGGGGTTTGTGATTATTTCTCTCCTCCAACAGCTTCTGCAGTATTCCTTGGTACTATGTAAGCGATCCGGCAAGGAGAAAGGTTTTTAAAAGGTCTTGTGCCCATATTCCAAGACCCTATTGTAATTTTGGGGGGGTTTGAGCTGACCTCATGATTCTCTCTCTCTCTCTCTCTCTCTCTCTCTCCCCCCCCCGTGTGTGTGTGTGTGTGTGTGTGTGTGTGTGTTTCTATGTGTCTCTGTATATCAGAGGGCGTTGTGTATGCCCGTAGAAGCCAAAGGGTGACTTTGGGAATCATCCTGGTTTGCTCTACCTCTTTTTTGCTTTGCTTTGAGGTTTCCCAGGCTCTGCTCTGCAGGGCTAAAAGTCAGACCACCATTTCCACCTGGTGTTTTTACATGGGATTTGGGATCTGAACTCAGTTCCCCCTGCTTTTGAAGCAGAGACTTAATCCCTGAGTCATCTCTCTGACCTCACGATTTCCAGACTAGCTCTACATGTTTCAGTGTATATGAAGCAGCTGTACTGGGCTAATGTGAAGATCACACAGTTGTACAGCATTAAAACCTTCACCTGCGGGCAGTTATTTTTGTCCTTTTTCCAGAAGCATGTACTCATCATCAAATCAATTAAACTTAACTTGTGTAACATGTTATCTATGGAAACAACAAGAGAAGAAGAAATTATTTAAAAGAAACTTGAGGAACTGAGACCAACTTTAGAGGAATTATCATCAGCCAAGTGCACAGATCACCAATAACTTAGAGACAGTTGACTTAAAGAGATAAATCCCAAATCCCTCCTAACATAGAGAAGACAGGGCAATGTTGTAACTATTGACAATCAAATTACTTAGTCTCTGATGTAGATGTCCTCTGGTCCCTTTAAAATGGCAAAGAGAATCTATCGAGCTATGCAAGAGTCTAATGGAAAATAAACATTTTCCTGCTTTTGAGTGGAATTGGAGCTGGGAGAACAGAATAGCTTCAAGGTGAGGAATGAAACACAAAGTTGCAATGAGGGTTCTGGGAAGCCATTCTGTGTGCGGAATTGTCAGCCATGAAAGCACTTATAGACAATTACAGCCTCAGAAAAAAACAGATAAAAAGTGTGTAAGTAGGCACTTTAATACTTCTTCCTAATTATAGGGTTTACGAGCTGGATTCAAAACACACAAATAGAGGTGCTGGAACAATAGTAACCCTGAAATGAGGAGAGGAAGCTCATTAGCTCCACGTAGTTACACAGCTCTGCAGGAAGAGGCGACCCATGTCTGGAGCAGTTCCTCTTGTCTTCACTACCTGGTCTTGGTGTGAATGTGCTAATCTACATTTCAGATTTTTTTTAAAGAGGGGGGGACAATTTAGGAATTGCTAATATTTGACTTTTGAAATAACGATGTCCTATTTTTGAAGTGAATAGAAAGAGTATCTCTCGAGGTTTTCAAGCCATGGATTTATTTTTCTTTAGCCTCTGAAGCATCCATAGCACCAACCAAGGGTGTGAATATCGGAGCCTTAGTATGCCTAGTTAAACCTGATGCAATAAAACAGAAGAAGCTCAGCTACCTAGAGGGAAAAGCTGTGTTTTCTAATAATTAGCCTAATGGAAAAGGCCCCTGGAACCACCACTTGGGATATATATCCTCCCTCCTGAAATTTCATTTTTGTAATTGGCCTGGGTACCAAATAACACTTCAATTGACAGTTAGATGTTACTAAAGAATCGTTATTTTCTGTCATTCTTGACATGTGTAGGGTCAAGGTTACGGAAATCAGGTGGGGTGAAAACCTCTCACTGCAGTAAGCACACACAGGCTCCAGAAGTTTCGTAATTAACTATTTCATATGTCTATGACTCAAGGTTGCTAATCATCTATTTTTAATAGGTGAGAAAAGGAATCCAGGGAAAACAAGCAATCCATAACAATAACATAAACTATTAGAATACTTGTCTAAAATGTCCAGTAATAAACATTGCAAGCTCCCTGGTGCATAAAAGCATTTTATCTTCTGACAAGCAAATATGATCTTGAGTTTTTATCATATGTGCTATGTAGAGATTTTTTCAGAAAGTTTCATTCCAAGAACTGCAAAAGCTGTTTAAGACTTTAGGCGGCAAACTTCAGAACAGAACAGAAACTTGTTTATTTATGGCTTGTCTTTAAACGCATTTGTGTTTAATCCCCACAGCAGTAGAAGGTACTGGCACCAAGCTCTTGACCATCTCGCCAAGGAGACAAAAGCTTTAAAATGTCATCTGCCCAATTTCATACGTCCATCAAAAGGCAAGATCTGGGCTACAGCACAGACGGTCACTCCTGCCCCAACTACAGAATCTCATCTCTTTTTATCCCAAAACGCTCTGCTACAAGGCTCACTAAGAATATTCCAAAACTACATATTTGTTTTACATTTGCCTTGATGTGCATGGCAGTTGATCAACTGCACTTACCTTGAATGACACAAAAGAAAAAGTGAATCACTAACCTCTTAGTGCTGATAGATCTAACTACATGGATATTGTGGCTTTTTAAACATTTTTTATTGTTATTATTTGCGCTCATACAAACTTAACAGGTACACCGGTCCCCTCCCTCCTTCCAACCTCCCACCGCCCTGTGCCCCCCTCCCCTCCCCTTTTCCTCCCCATCCTTCAGTGCCTCCCCCTCCCATCCCCCGACCATCCTTTAATGTGCATGCCAAACTCTCCTCTGGGTCCTCCTCTCTGATGAGGTGCAAGGATCCAGGGGCATTTCCCAGAACCCTTTCCTGTGTTCCCCCTTAAGCTTAGGAACACTGCTGTGACTGTCAGTCCCTAGCCTCCAAGGATCCTAGTGCTTTTAGTCCATGCTAGACTTTGTGGGGTCAATAATGTGTTGGACATAGCACAGGTCATGCAGAGTCCTATTGTGATTGCTTCGGCCCTAACTTGTGTGGTGTATCTTGCATATCATTACTCTCTCATCCTTGTGCTCTTACAATCTTACTGTCCCCTTTTCCGCAAATTTCCCTGAGCTTCAGGATGGGGAGAGATTAGGCTGGCCCAGTTCCAGGTGGTTGATATAGAGTCTCTGATGTTCTGAATTATGGTTTATTGATTTTTTTTTCGGTTTTGCTGCTCCTGCAATGCCCTTTACTCCATCCTGATGGGTATTAGATGTCACCCCCTGGCCAGAGATAAAAACCCTGTTAAATTAGAGTCTTGTTATAAAAGTATATTCAAAGGTAGATGAATAAAAGTAGGAGACTGCGGTGAGAGAGGGGTCAATCACCCATTTGCAAAATGGTTACTTTCTATCAGGCAGCCTATACGCCCTCCCCTTCTGGTGAGATCATACCCCATCAGTTGCAAATGATCAGGAAGAAAGTCTGTGAACTTAACCAGATGTCTCATTACTTACTTGCAGTCCTTGAATGGTGGCCTATTTTCTCTGTTGTAACATAGTCCCCTCTCTCCTTGTTTCTGGTGGGGCCCTCCTTCTCCATCCCTCCTATTTTATAATCTTTACAATTACTGTAGGTATTACAGAGATTTGTCTTTGAGTGTCTCTAAGTGGGTTTGGTACTAGGATCCACCTATTAGGTCCCATACAGCAGACATTTACCTCGATAGCACAAGCACGACCATGTTCATAGCAGCACTGTTTACAATAGCAAAGTCATGGAATCAGCCCAAATGTCCAACAGTTGACGAATGGATAAGGAAAATGTGGTACATCTATACAATGGAGTACTACTCAGCCATCAAAAATGATGAATTAATGCAATTTGCTGGGAAATGGATGGAATTAGAAACAATTATATTGAGTGAAGTATCCCAGACACGGAAAATTAAGCACCGTATGTACTCCCTGATATTGTGGCTTTTGAACAGTTTCGCTGAACAAAGTAGGAAATGCTTGAGAATTTTCACTTTATGGATTTACAAATATCGTTCTTCAGAGTTTAGTGGGCCAATTGCTGAGAGAGATCGTTTGGGCCCAATTTGTGATGAGGGAAACAAGGACTTGGTTGAAGTTGAATTTGAACACGATGGACTGGTTTGGTTGACAGAGGAGAGCTGTGTTGGCAGCCTTGAAGGTTTGGATGTGCAAAGGGCAGGCAGCAGAATATCTGCTGCTGATGGAGAAATGAGTATCAGCTAAGGAAACCTAGTGACTTGCACTGGGACGGTGGAAGACGTGAAAACCACTGTATGGCGAGTTTGTGGTTTGAAAACCCAGATTCCTTCAGGGGCCGAAAGCCCAAGTTAAAGCTGTTTCTTGCACTTTGCAAATTTGGCTGCCTAGAAAAAAGGCTTTTCCAGTGTCAGTGCATTAAGGTTAGTACAGCTGTAGCTCCAGTGGACTATGCTACGTTTCAGCCTTGCTTCGGAATCTGCAGCATCCCTCAAGTGATACTGGTTTGGGCATACTACTGAGGGGTTCGTGGAGAGCTGCAAAAGTTTGGCACCAAGTGGCAGGCGTAGAGTTCCTGCAAGAGATGGTGAAGCTTAAAGCTGCAGAGGAGAACCCAGAATTGTGTTTGAGATGTCCAGAACTGTGGGACTGCTTCTGAGGACGACTGTGAGTGGAGATTCAGCCTGGTTCAGAGGAACTCTGCTCTTACAACTTTAAGCTGCAAACAGGGACTGGGAATGCCTAGAATCTTTGAGCCGCCTTGACTACGTGATGAGCAAAAGAAGATGGACATTGAAGTACAGGATGCAGTATTTGATTTGCTGGACTTTGATCTTTTTAATGTTTTCTTATTGTTTTAAGATCCTTCTGTTTTAATGTTTTATCTGTTTTAAAGTAACTTATTCTGATTTAAGAGTCTTAAAGTTAAGAAACTTTGAGCTTTTAAAATGTTGGAACTGAAGTTTTAATGAGAGAACATTTTAAATTTGTCCATGAGATATATTTATATTTTAAAAATAACTTTTAACATTTATGGGGACAAGGAAAGGTTACAGTTTAAAAGTGCTTTGTCTTTGTGTCAAGTTGACAAGGGGTGGAGTGTCATAGTTAAGCACAGGTGTCAATTTGACTGTTGAGGGTTTGAGCTCTGGGCATATTTGTAGAGAATTAGTAGTTGAGTTAAGCCTAGAGCAAACCTGAAGGAGAATGTCTAGCTGATGGGGAAGGCCCAGCCTATGGTGGGTGGGATTAGGCCCTGGAACAAATCACGGAGATCTGGTTGAGAGAGTTGGCATCCTTCTGTATACTTGACCATTCTCAGCCGTTGTGTGGTGATGGTGGCCAGTTCCCTCAGCCCTGGTGTTGGTGCGTGCTCTCCCATCAAGCTGGACTGAGAACTGTAACGAGACTATTGTAAGAAAGTAAACTCCTTGTTCCCTTAAGCTGTGTGATGGTCATTTATCAGCAACCATGCAGGCCTGACTGCAACAATAGGTATGATGTCAACTTCCTTGTATTATGTGGTTCCTTCCCATGCACCAATGTGTCTGCCTCCTGTAATTCGCACACTAAATCCAGATGCCCAATTGGACAGTATTTGGAGGTGCTCATCTGTAGGACCAGTGGTTTCATTAGAGACCTCAGAAGAAAGCTACTACTTTGCCATCAGGAGTGAACACAGTGAGAAGATGGCATCTGTAATCCAAGAAGGGAACTCTAAGTGGACATGGAACCTTTCAGTACATTCACCTCGGACTTCCAAAACTATGGGAAAGAAGCCGTCCCTGTGTGGAATTTTGTCATAGCTGCACAAATGAGCAAAGGCTTCAGGGTTTGCTACAAGTTCATTGTATCAGAGAATGTGGGCTGAATAAAACAGGAAGATGCACCCAGTCAAAGTTTATCATAGTCCGAGGTGAAGTATTAGCATTTATAATCTTTTTAATTCATGTGATGGTGCGTTGTGTTTAGAAACTAAGAAGCGAAATCATTCTCAGTCACAATCATTGAATTAGAAATTGGGGTCAAGTTCTGTCAAAGTAAAAGCGACTATAAATTGGGACATAGTCATTTTAATTGAAAATATTTCAACGTTTAGCAATGGATGTGTTTGGTGATGTCACCTATGGGGAGCAAAAGTATTTCGCTGAATGTTATTGTGATGGGACAAAAGTTGTGTCACAGGAAACATGCGCCTGTGATGTGAGCATGAACACTTTTGCAGTAGTTTTGAGTCTAGTCTTCATGAAATTTGGATCATAGACTTGGATGGCTCACTGCACATGGGCAATCTGGATTCTTGCTGCTGAGGTACAATGGCATGTTTGGTGAATGGAACACTTAGTTTGGAAAACGTGCAAACCTGGAGGACTATGGTAGATTTATGTCAGCCTCTGTTTTAATTTTTTTTTATTTTTGCATGTGTATGTGTGACAGAGAGAGAAAGAGAGAGAGAGAGAGAAGCGCTGTGCATGCCTGTGGAGGACCAAGGGCGATTTGGGGCAGCACCCTGGACTGCTTCTACTTCCCCTTTGCTTTTCTCTAGCATTTTCCAGTCTCTGCCTTCCAGGGACAGAAGTACAGCCCCCACCATTTCTGCCTGGCATTTTTACACGGGATGTGAGATCCAAACTCAGGACCTTCTGCTTATGAGGCAGAGGCTTAGCCCCTGAGCCATCCCTCCAGCCCCATATCAGTCTCCTTAAGCCCAGAGTCTTCACCTCACCTAGTCAGACTGATCCTTGTAAAACATGGCTCACGTCAGTCACTCTCCTGACGTGGACCATCACAGGCTGCATGGATATAAAGTCTTCCAATAACCAATGAGGTTCAGCCTATATTCTGCTCTAGTGTGTCCCCAATTTCTGTCCCTCAAACTTGTCATATGGATTCTTACAGCAGAACTCACTGCAGCAGCTCTCCCCTTTGCCTGGAATACTTTTCTTCTGGAGGTTCAAATTCTGGCTTTGTCTAAATGTTGGGGTCTCCCAGATCACCTTGCCTGCCCTACCCCAACTCAGTCCCCTATACTCAACTCCAGCTTATCTTTCAGCAGCTTTGTTTGTTTGTTTGTTTGTTTGTTTGTTTGTTCAAACAGGCTTTGTTTCCTACATGTCCCACTCCTAACAAGCTCCCTAAATGTCATGGCTTGACTGTGAGTTGCCCACAGGTTGACATGTTCAAACACTTTATTTCCAGCTGGTGGCGCTGTGGAGAGGCGTTGTAGAGCCTTTAGATTACGGGGCCTGCTGCCAAACATAGGAGGCAGACAGGGCCAAGGTTAACTTCTCTTCAGAGCTCTGGGCTTCCTGACTTCCACCAGTGTTATTGCCCATCCTGCATTCCAATTGGAAGCCACTCTGGCTACCACACCTTTCCTGCCATGGTAGAACTGTACTTTCTCAACCATGATCCAAAAATAAACCTTTTCTCTCTTGCTAAGTTGTTTCTGCTAGGTATTGTCTCACAGGGACAGCCAATGTAAGTGACAGACTAAGGGGAAGAGTTTGTGGGTGGGGCAGGACCGATAACTATGCTAGGCACATAGCAGGAATGAGTGGGAAATGGACTAAAATCTGCTAAAGAATGGGAATGCTGATTTGATGTTCAATGTTAGTAGGGAAATGACAACTGATCCTTCATCAACAAGGAGACACAGTTCATAGAGTCCAGCCAGATGGCCACTTCTGCAAAACCTGGAAAACACTGGGAGAAGCACGTGAGCTCCCAAGTAATAAGGAAAGGAAAACCTTCATGCTTTTTCCTGTTCCCTATTGGTGATGTTTGCTTCAACTGCATGTTCGTTACATTCAGTGCTTCTGTGGCTACTATTTAGCCTTCTTTCAATGTTCATAATTAAAACTACATTACTTTGATATTATAACAGTATTACAAAAACTACAAATAGGAATCGATGCTTGGGAAAGCAATTGAAAAAGTGAAATACTACCAGTAACAAGTGAATGGAAATTTTTATTTTTACTGTTGCATTTTCCTGGCTTCTTGTTTTGAGCTTCGTTACAATCCTTTTAATTTGCAGTGTGTGCACATGGCACACTTAAAGGACAGAAGCGGGGACTGAAATACACTAGAAAGAAGAGCCCTGGAGGAAGTAACTCCATCATCATCCACATGACATGAAGACATTAAACCCTTTGTCCCCAAAGAGATGCATCACATGGTGGTAATCACTCCTCCAGCCTCCTCTAAAGTCTCCTGAAATTATGACATGCTTTCTGCCATAGTTCCTTCCAAACAACATTGGAAGCTATTGAGCGGCAGTCTGCAGTGATAGATATAGATCCTTCATAGAGTCAGGGGATTTACACCAGTCCTTAATATCCTGATGGATTAGGACATGTTTTCTAGAATATGCCACGGAGTACTTTCCAACCATACTATAACCCTCCCATTGCAACATTCCAAGAATACTTCTATTTATTAAAATGATGTTCCCAATAAAATATAGCGACAAAGAAAACGGGGTTGTCGAGCACCAAGACATGTGCTGCACTGGGTTGGGGTGGGTTCTCCGGCTGAGCGGTTCCCACTGGAAGGTTCAGGAAGGTGGGGTGCAGACCCTTACAGCTCTCATCAACTGAATGTGAAAGTACATGAAATAGCAAAAAGTACATATGAACAGTGTTGTAATTTTCGTTTTAATTACAGAAATATTTCTAAGATAAATAATGTTAAAAGGAATTGGTATACTCAAGAAAGCATGAAACATGCAATCTATTTAGAAGGAGGTGCTAATTATTTCACGAATGAATGATGAAACAAATTACTTAAAGGTATGTAAAACTGAATTGAAGGGGAAAATAAGCCAAGGCAGGAAAGCATATCTTTGCACAATAAACGCTTATTTATAAGCCAGATACTTAGAAGTATAAATTAACATGTGGAAATAAATAACTTGTTCTTCACCTCAAAGAGCTTGAAGTCTACATGGAAAATGAGTGTCAGACGAACAACATGCTGATGGTTTGAAAAATCACATGCAATACAGCCATGCTGTGTGGTAGTCAGGAATGTCTTTATACACGGCTGTTAGTAAAAATCTCAAGGCACGATCCCAACACTTGGCAGACAGAATCAGCATGGCTCCCTGTCTCTAAACACTCTATGTACATGGGGCTCTCTCTGCTCCTGCCCGTTCTACAGACAGCCCAATTTCTCATGTTGTGCCAGCTACATCCCTGAGAACCATGGTGAAGGTCAATGTGAATGGATTTGGCCATATTGGATGCCTGGCCACCAGAACTGCCTTCGACCTGACAAAGTGGACATTGTGGACATCAGTGATCCATTCACTGACCTCAACTGCATGGTCTCCATGTTCCAGTATGATTCTACCCAGGGCAAGTTCCATGGCGCAGTCAAGGCTGAGAATGGGAAGCTTGCCATCAATGGGAAGCCCGTCTCCACCTTCCAGGAGCGAGAGCCTGCCAACATCAAAGGGGGCGATGCTGGTGCCCAGTACGTTGTGGAGTCTGCTGGTGTCTTCAGTACCATGGAGAAGGCTTGAAAGGCAGAGCCACAGGGTCATCATTTCCATCCCTTCTGCCGATGCCCCCATGTTCGTGATGGGCATGAACCATGAAGCACGACCACTCACTCAAGATAATCAGCAACGCCTGCTGCACCGACCACCTGCTCAGCTCCCCTGGCCAAGGTCATCCACGACAACTTCGGCATCGTGGAGGGGCTCATGACCACCGTCCATGCTGTCACAGCCACCCAGAAGACAATGGACAGCCCCTCTGGGAAACTCTGGCGTGACGGCTGCGGGGCTGCCCAGAACATTATTCCTGTGTCCATTGGCACTGCCAAGGCTGTGGGCAAGGTCATCCCAGAGCTGAACAGGAAGCTCCCCGGCGTGGCCCTCTGAGTTGCTACCTCTAATGTGTCTGTTGTGGACCTGACCTGCCGCCTGGAGAAAGCCCCCAAATATGAGGACATCAAGAAAGTGGAGAAGCAGACATTGGAGAGCCCTGAAGGGCATCCTGGGCCATACAAGAGACCAGTACCCCTGAAGGACATCCTGGGCCATACGGGGGACCAGTACCCCTGAAGGACATCCTGGGCCATACGGGGGACCAGTACCCCTGAAGGACATCCTGGGCCATACGGGGGACCAGTACCCCTGAAGGTGGGCAAGAAGGTAGCTCAGTATTAGATGAGATTCGTAGTCTAATTTCAGCGCTACCGTCCTTTTTCCTTCCTAGAGAATCTGTGGCATCGACAGCAACACAACACATCATGCAGTTTCTCCTTGTCTTCCTCAGCCCAGGGGTGGAGTCGTTCTGTATGTTGATGATGCATGGGCGCGCCAGAGATAAATGATGGCATGTTCTCTATGTTAATCCATCACCCCCCACACCCATCCCCCATCCAGCTCTACTTCTCTATCATCACAGTGCACCTGGCCACCCAGCTTTCTCTGCCCAGCTCCAATCACAGCATTACTCTTCATTCCTCTTTTCCACTTTTCCAAACAGTTGTTCTATTTTTCTCTCCCATTTCCACATGGCTTTGGGACTAAGGGCTCTTCTTGCTCCAGACCTTTGCAGCATTGTTTTGTATCAAAATAGAAAAAGGAACTCATAATTAATGATTTACATTGGTTAACTAATATATTTTAACTGAAAAGCATTCACACTAAATTGTGAATATTTTTATGATCTTTTCTTTGCCTCTGTAATTACAGAAGGAAAGACTTTTTTCCTCCACGATGGGGTTTCAGATATCTGTCTGTTCAATTGACCCTGGAAAAAAAAGTATTGGAGTGAGAATCTTTTTTTTTTAAAGGCTTCAAGACAGCAAGTCAATCATGAAGGCAGTTATGGGCACGGGGCGTCCGTTTGCCAAGCTTCAGACTTCACGAGGTGTGGACTGGGGGAGTTCCTCCAGTCTTGAAAGGACAGTCTGGCTGGGCAGGGTTTCATCCTGGGAAGGCGTGGCCTCAGGTTTCTCAAGTGCGGAGCAACTCGGTGAAGCCCGGCTTTGTGGTGGAGACGCAGGAAGCTGGCATCAGAGAGCTTGGCCCTGCCACTGCCTGACGGAGCCGGGGCAGCTGCTTGTGTGCGCCGCGCCCCTCCTGCAGCCGCCACTTCATTCTCTGAGTGTTCTCAGCTCTGGGGTCCTGGATGGACGACTGAATCGTCGAACTACGTGCATCTCCTAAAGCATCTGCTGGTAACAGCAGAAAGGGGCTCGGCATTTACACAGACCTCTTGTCTCTCTGCCCACAATCTATAACTCCATTTCATGCGCGGAAGGGTGGAGGGCTGGAGAGATGGCTCAAGGGGTAAACCTCTGCCTCACATAGCCGAGTCACTGAGTTCAGATCCCACGTTAAAAGACAGGGTGGAAATGGCAGCCGCTTTCATGTACCGTCCTGGAAAATGGAACCTGGGAAACCCCAGAGCAAAGCAAAAAGGAGATAGACCAAACTATGATGATTTCCAAAGTTACCCTTGGGCCTCTACAGGCACATACACTCAAGTGACTGCTGATACACACACACACACACACACACACACACACACACACAAAGCCATAGCTGATGCTCAGAACTACTGACAAAGACAAAAGACATAATTAATACATCTTTTCATTGACAGTCAATCATGACTTGCAGAATCCGGGTATGTAAAATGCCCAACCTGACACGAGCTGTCTGGTGCTCCTTAGCTCCTTAGCTCCTGGGCCTGGGGAGATCTCTGTGCTCCCTAGCTGCATTCAAGCCTTTATTTTTGTGAAGATTGATGCTGAATCACAGCACACATTAAGAAAGTTACCTCTAAAGAGAAGCACAGGAAAGTGGAATGAACAGCTAATGAACTTGCTGTGACCAAAGGATTTATGCATGTACTTCCCCAAGAACAACTGGTGTGCACTAATTCAGGGGTCACATCAACTACATAGAGAAAAACTACCATAAGTAATAAGAATAAACATGCATGTGCTCAAATCCACTGTATGTGAGCATGTATATGCATCCATGTAATATGCTGATATTATGATTACATTATATGCAGTCTCTAATTTTTGTATTATATACATTTGTACTATGATAGACTCTGTGAAAACAGTAGTACACTAAACAGGCATGATTATATCCCTGTGGGTTTTAATATCTAGTAAAGGAATAAAAGATTGATGACCAAGTCATTTTGGGCACTTAAGCTGAAATTCATAGGTTCTTGTGTTTCATCAGCAGCACAACCCTATGTTTTTAATCTTCATTTATTCCTCTCTTTTTCTCAACTGACAATAAGCTAGAGTAAGAAGGAATATTTCATTAGGATGTAAGCTTGTAAGGGCAGATGTCTTTATCAGTCTTGCCCTGAGCCCCCTCCCAGTTCCTGCGGGTCAAGTTTCTTATCCATAGTAGATATTCAATAAATGAGGGGACGTACTGATTCATGAAGTTACACCAAAGCTGGAAGCTAGGAGAAAAGAAAAACACACTGCAAAATAAAAACTGTGTGGCATGCTCACTTATCTGCTAATAATTTTCCCAGAGCTTACACCCTGTCTAAAGACTGCTATGTGTGTGCTGTTAAGAAAGGACACCTCAAACCTCTGCAGATAAGCAATCGAGCAAGCTTGGAAGGCAGACTGGAGAGAGAGAAAGAGCTATCAAAAGAAATACACTGGTCTAGTTTATGGTTTTACAGAAGGATTCTTCTTTGTGAGTATCTAACACCTTTATGTTCTCCAATCAATCCATGTATTGAGTTCAGTTGCTCAATAAATTTAGCTTGTATAACCAGCAACAAAAATTCTTTAAGTATTTCAGGGATGCTCAATAACAGCAGAGGCCATCAAATGAAAAGATCATCTATAATATTGTTGCCGTTCGTTCCCAAGCCCATACTGAATGGCTGCAAAATGTCCATTATCCCAGTATTTTTGTGTGCGTCAGTCTACCTGGGATATCAGCCAATCCAACTCCGCAAGTGATTAGAAGCGTTAAACAGAATTTTTTTTTCAACTGATTGCAACTATACTTTAACACACGCATCCCCAGTTACTGGCAATACCAACTGGATGAGAAGACACAGTTTGGCCACGTGCCATCTTGCCACTAACTAAAGGAAGTTAAAGACTGCTCTACAAATCTCCTAAATAAAAAAGCAATCTACTTTCTGGCAAGGAGATCAGCAATGGCCATTTCATATAAATGAAGCTGTCATGATTTCATTTGCGCACAAGCTCGATCATCCAAAATAGCAGGAACAGCAGCCCCGTGGTGTGGCTTTTCTTTATCTATTTTTGATGGACTGCTTCTCCTCTTTCTGCCCCAAATGATGACTGCCATCCATGACAAACTACACTGGGAAATTGCAAGAAAATTACTCTCAATTTTAATAGTCAACTTACATACCGAAGAGAAATTGTCCCTTTTATTTTGTTAGCGCTTTACAGATTCCTAACACAAGATCGAGTACAAATATTTTCCTCCCTGAATATATCTTCATCAGAATTCGATAAGTGGAGTATGACAGGCTGTAAACCACATTCTTTGCTTATTGGTCTGCCCACCTGTTCCAGATCATTTGCGGGCTGCCAATAACAGAAGGAAGTGTCCTCAATGAAACATGTCTTTTTCAGGAAGATTCTCTTGCAATACCCACAGAGAACATCAGCAGTATTTGCTAAAGCCAATCAAAGGTCTTCCACACCAATGCATGCATGGAGACAGCCATGTAAACTCATCTCATCTCCCTCACCCTCCCTCACATCTCCCTGCCACCATGTCCCAGCAATTCCAATCACGTGGTATATAAGCTGCTTCATTAGGCAGGTCCAGCAAAGACAGCTTTTCTGAAATGGTGTGTCCTTCACTCCAAATAAAAGCAGAGCACTTTATTCCTTTCCTTTCCTTCGAAAGGCAATGAAAATTGCTGTAGCTTAGCGAGAGGATAATAGAAGTACATCACGGCACTGCGAGAGGCTTAAGAGATGAGTTATCCTGTGTCCCTTTCATCAACAGACTTGGGGCTTCTGGCAAATCTCTGAGACTTCACTAGCAGAGGAGGAAGATGACTGTAACTCTCTCCCTTCCTCCCACGACTGGCTCCCACCCCACCTGGACCTAGCATCACGTACCCTCAGGAACTATAATGTTCTGACTAAAGCAAGACTGTCCAAAATGACTGAACAAGTCATTCCATACCATAAACAAAGGTCAATGAACAAACTCAATGTCCGAGCCTGTATTTCCTTAGTGAAATTAGCTGGTATAGCTCCCGGGGCTGAGAAAAATTTGTGGAATCCTCAAAACATGTTGTCTCTCTCTGGAAGGAAGGGGCATTTAATCTCTTGCTCAAATATTGCAGGATTCTATGAAAAGCGCCATCTTTTTTTCCAACAAAATGCATCATTTTCAAATAGCTCAAAGTCAATTTTCAGGTAAAATGCAAACCCGTATTTATTGGATAAGAGCAAGCACTAGTATGTGAATGTTGGATTTCAATTATGAACGCTTATCCTGTTTGCATTATGTTAAACATTCTTCAGCAGCAGGCCAGAAGAGTACTGGGACATGTAAACTGAAGGTGAAATCGCAAAATCTACTAAGATTTACCTCTGGGTAAACATACCTCTTTGGTTCTCATACTTTGCATATTTAAATTAAAAGGTCAGACTAAATGACATTAAAGTCTCTTCAAACTCTAAAATTCCAATATTCTAACTGGCTAAAGAACACTATAAATAAAAAACGATTTCTAAAATGTTTTTATTTAACAGTTAATAAGCCACCATGAAATGAATTTTTCTCTCAAGAGGACTGGCCCAGATGAAATTTTTATTTTTTTAAATATATCTTCTTCATGTACATTTTCAGAACACTTTAATGGTTTACAGTCATGGCAAACTGAGGACATTAAGACCATAAGAACTGTAAGTAACAGGCAGAGACACCACGTGGGTGTGAAGACACACTGAAAGGCTGCTTTTTGCATCTTTTTTTCTCTACCAGCTTCTCTCTAAATGGATTCTGGCTACCGTCCAGTTTAATTTATGCAACACTTTGCTGCCTGTGTTTAACATAATTGCAAACATGATATGCATCCATGATTGAAACCTAGGTTCTGATATTCTATTTTTCATCTCATTAAAAAAAAAACTAGCTAGAGGAAGAAAGAAATTCCACTATGGAGTAGGGTCACTCGGATACTAAAGAGCAACAGACGTCAAAAATATTAACAAGACAAGTCTGTCAAACACGTGTGTTCTAGACTTTTGATGCCTGCAAATCTTAAGAGATGAATTTAGATGCAAAGCATAAACTTAACAACTGATCCATGATACGTGCTCACACCTTTACTGTTTCCTAAATATGCTGTCTTCACCTGGCTGCTTTTAGATGTGAACTCCAGAAGGATTTTAAGTAAAGCAAAAGCACTCATGCAATGAATGTGTATACACGGTGAAACTAAGAATTCCTGCAAAAATATCATTTTCCTATAATATTTTTACCTGCAAATGCTGATATGTAATACGTGGAAAGTATTAATGGATATTTGGAGAATTCATAGGCATAACACAATTCACTGAATTTTTTCATCTTGTCCACCCCTAGGTTCTTTTCTAGCACATGTGATATAAATCATAGCACTCCATAAGGATATCAGTTCACTTTCTACTTGTTTTACAGCTATAATACTAGGCTCTTACCCAGTAGTCTTTTCACTGATTATAGTCATTCATTTTGTTTCAAAATTCAAAATGTTAATACTCCAAACTTTTTTATTAATTATTTTTTCTACTCATACAAACTTAATAGGTACCCCGGTCCCCTCCCTCCCTCCACTCTTCCCTGGACACCCCTTTTCCCCTTCCTTCCCCCCCCCCTTTCTCCCATTGCCTCCTCTCCCCCTCATCCCTGGAGCATCCTTTAGTGTGAATGTCAAACTTCCCTCTGGGTCCTCCTCTCTGATGAGGTGTGTAAGAACTCAGTAGCATTGCTTAGAGGTCTTTCTTGTGTTCCCCTTTAGTATAGGAACACTATTGTGGCTGTTAATCTCTTGCTTCTAAGGATCCTAGTGCCTGTGATCCATGCTAGATTGGGGGGGGTCAATGTTATGTCGGTCATTGTGCAGGTCATGCAAAGTCATATTATGGTTACTTCAGCCTTAACTTGTGTGGAGTATCTTGCATATATTTAAGAAACGCTTTCTCTTATATATGTACTATATAATATATATTACTTGTTATAATATATAAACATTCTATTTATGTATATATTATTTATTTACATACTATTTTGTTTATATTATGTACATATTATTTGTGCTTAATCTTATAAATTCATATAATATATAAAATATATAATATAAAAATTACCTATAATATGTATATTTACCTACAATATATAATATATAAAAATGCATTATATAATAAATATATTATAATTAAAAATTTTTCCCTAGGAAGATGAGACACTATCAAATCTGAAGCTGGCATCTCAAAATTCAACTCAAATATAACATCATCTGACATAAAAACACAGAAAACATCTCTTCAAAAAGACCCTCAAGAAGAGCATGGTCCCTTCACACATCTGCCTACATGGGCACATTCTCAGAGCCTGAGTCAAAGGCAGTCTGCTTTTGTACCTGAGACTAGACACAAAGACACAGAGGAAAAGCATAATCTGGAAAAACCTAAGGTGGATGTTACGCTATTTTATTCACTTTCCTCTTTCTCTTCCTTCAACTGTTCATTCAGCAGTTCAGCAATTATTGATCAAACACTACCCTGTGAGCTCTTGTATGCTCATGTACATATATAAATGTATACATGAATCTTTTACCTGCAATAGCACATAGGTTTGTATAGAATGTATTTCTTGAAAACTGCTTGAAACTGAATCAGAGAAGTTTCTATTGAAGGCTTCCATATAGCTGGAAGAGCTCCAAGAGAAACCATCCAATACACTCTCACTCACCTTACCTGTGTCAATGCCATTTTCTACGGTGGCACTACTCTTTCGTGTGGCTTCTGTGATCTCTCTCTCTCTGTCTCTCTCTCTCTCTCTTTCTTTCTCTCTCTCTCTCTCTCCTTCTCTAATCATTGAACCTGTTTTAATCTATGCATCTTTTTATACATTTAACTATATAAAATATGACTGCTTTTCAGAATTCAAGTCACCCCTATGTGCCTAGGAAGTTCATGCCTGCATTTAATTAACAATAGTTGTATCTATATTGAACATGGACCCTTTCCTCATTATTAGTTTCTAAGCAATACTTGGAAATACCTATTTACATAGCATTTACACTATGTTACAAATTACACATCATCTAGAGAGCATGTCAAGTGTTCAGGAGGGTGTGTATAGATTATGAGCAGGTATGACACCGCACCATACAACATACCCAACTGTCCTTGTGTCCTGGTGCCTGCAAGAGAGCCTGGAATCAATATCCCATTGATGCTGAGAGACAACGGTACATCATCCCACACTTATCTTCAAAAAATGTGCCCTGAGGATTTGTTCTTCTTCCTACCCTCAATGTGGAACTTCCTCAATGTGATCTCAGTCTTCCAAACTGAAACACTGTGTACCAAGGATGCTTTCAACCACCTACCGGACTCCTTAGAAATGATATCTCATGCACGTAACATCCATGTGACCTTTCTGTTATCTGACCTGCTTCTTCTGTAAATCTTGGGCAGGTCCTTCATCAGCGTCATGGTAACCTGGACCTGAACCTTTCAAGTATGAGATGCTTCCCATTCACATATCCATTCATTTGCTGGCCAACCTTTCCTATTTCAAATCCATCTCCTCTCCATCCCCAAAGCTGCCTCTTTTGTTCACATCCTAACTGGATCCATTTGCACTTAGTTAATATTTGTTTTCCCTGCTTCACATTGGCTTTCCCACCAACTTGTCCTTTGCTTTGGCACTGGAGTAGCCATTCTGTAATACATAGGTCTCCTCTATACAACCTAAATTTGGTTTCTGTGCTTTGCAAGACAATAAACGCCTTGGCTCAGGTAAGGTATTGAGGTTAGTTTGCTCCTGTGTCCCATGCCCTGCAACAACAAAGGCAAACAAGTAAAGACCACCTAAAGTTCAAGCTGTTCCCATCAAATCATCTAATCAAATTGATTTTAAAGTCAACTATGTGCTGGTCATTAGAACTACGTTCAGAATCGATGAATAATAGAAAGATTTCAACTTGATACAAAGGGGCTACATAACTCATTACTCACCAGTCTGGAGCATTGAGCCCCAGTACTCCATCACCCATCAAAGTCAAGTGAGTGCTGCGAAGAAAATGTCTAAGCTAAACACAGAGGTTACAAGAATTTTCACTGGAAAATGTTTCATTATTTTCGAAGGCTTAAAGGTGCTTGTTCAGTTTGAGATAGATGAGATAAGATGATGTATTCTGAGGATACAGCACGTTGGTGGGACTGGAGCAAAAGGACCATGTAGGCATATGGTAGGAGGTGGGGTAGTAAGGAAACAAAGAATGAAAAAAATACCACCAAGAATGTGCTTTGGCTCTGTGTGTGTGTTTGTGTGTGTGTCCTTGTGTGTCCATGAGGTTGCATAAATTTTCTTTATTTAAAGTTCAACATCCTCATTCCTAGAGATGAATTCTGCAGTTCAAATAAATTAAGTTCAGATAGTCACCCTAAATTTTGTCATTATTTCCTAAGATCTATATCACCTCTTAAAATTTGTGAATTGCAGTAAGCTTAGAGAATAAAACCTTTATAACTAGAATTATATGATTATAGAGTTATTAGCTTTTAAGTGTACTTCTGTTTTTAATATTACAATTTTCACAAAGCAATATCACTGTATATATGCTGGGTATATAATACAGCATTACTAAGCATTTCATTCATTTTTAAATGTTTTATCTAAATATTTAATTGGCTGCAAGTGGAGTAATTTGGCTAGCAACAACCACAGCTAACCTACTAGAGTTTAACATATCTCTGGTGCAGACATTTAATGTTTTTCAAGTTTTTATTTTTGAAAGCTGCATTGCAACAAGTACTCAAACTGGTATTTTACCTTCAAGTAGTCTTTTTACTGTTTACCCTAAAAAGGATCTTTTTTCTTTTTTTGTTTTTAATCCTTTACCAATTGACAGGTAATAGAGGAAATTTTGCTATGGTTTTAGTTTCTATTTCCTTGAGAATCAAGAAGGCTGTGATTGATAGTTTTTGCATGATTATTGTCATTTTACATCTCTTTAGAAATTTACTTGCTTCCTCTGTCCATTTTTTAATTGCAAACCCTGCATTTTTTCTGACCTATTTATCAGACACTTTCAGATTATGTCTATTATGCTACATGTGTGTCCTAATGTAATGATGTGCAGTTTGTGTTTTCACAACTTGCCATTCGCTTTTCAAGTTTGTGCCTAGTATCTTTTGATTCACCTGATTTATAGAAGCTGTAAATATTTACACCATCGAATCCATCAATTTTCAATGTTGTTCCTTCCTAAGTTGCAGATAAAATGTGTTTCTCCATACCAATATGAGGACATGATTCATACCTTAGTACTACTGCGATCTTTTATTTTAATTTAATTCTGTTATCTAGCAGGCATGTATATTGCCTGCTATTTGAAGTAGGATGAAATAATCTGACTAAAATTAGCTGTAATCCTACTTATTAAGTAACCATTTGCTTTTCACATGCTTTTAACACTACATTGGCATGGAACACTTTTTCAATGCTTCATGTAACTTTTTGCACATTTTCAGGCCTTGAATAAATTCATTCATTTGTTTTTAAAAATATTTTCATTCTTTGTAGCTTTTAAAGACAAATACCATGATTTTGTTTGATTTCAACCTCTGCTATCCTCTCATCCTCTTCTCATCCCACCCAACATGTTCTCCTTTCTAGCCTCTTGATATATAGTTCCATTACCTTCAAAATATTGTTAAAGCCAGCTGCAGATGATTTTACAGATTAGAGCTGACTCACAAGAGACACTTTTCATGATACAGGGCAAGTAAGAAGGCAGATCATTGTGTTGAAGTTTGCCATATGCCCTCACAACATTAGCCATGACAATGTTCTTAAGTGTTTACTCACCACACAAGCATGGTTATCAATAGTTCACCACATAGCTTCCATTGTAGAAGTCATAATTTAACAGATAGATGAGCACCAACAGTGTGTAAACACACAGCACATCCGAAGATAAACAAATAATAGGAGTATTAACTCAACACTTAACAATCCTAGCTGTTGCGTACAATGTAACTAGAGAATTTATCCAAGCAAACACTTAATAGTTCCTGTCTCAGTTTTTCATTCTCGTTACTGATATGAATACATGATCCAAAAAGTTTATGGGGATGAGGAGTTTATTCATGGTCACAGTTTTGTTCTATAATACATTATGGTGGATGGGGTTATAGTTTCAGGAACTGAATGGGTTGGACACATAGCATATCCACAGGAAAAACAGAGAGGGGTGCAGTTTCTAGCTTGCCAGTCTCCCAGAGCCATCGCATCTCCCTTTATTTTATTGTTCTGAAAGAGAAAAGATCCCATCTGCTGCAGGCCAGGTCTTCTCACATCAATTAGATAATCTGCAAACTTGCTCATGTGTCTTGCCTTAAGTAATTCTTCATGGGTGTGCCTAAAGGTTCAGCTCTTAATTGTCAATTTAACACATAAACCTACTAGTGTCTGCTCAAGTTTGAGGGTTGGATAGTGTACTATTTTATTCATATAGGGTATATCCATAGGGATATCAGACATGCGCCATTGGATAAACAAGGCAAGTTAGGTGAGTTCACTGAGATAGTCTCCAATTCAGCTACTTTCTCTCTAAGAAGATATTCCTGAATATTCCAAGGATCATTCTGGTTCCCTCCGGATAACCCTGTTACTACTCTCCCTTTATCTTTCCTAGAAACTCGAGAGGCATAGCATTCTCTGTTGTAAAACATTTACACCAAGTTCTATGTGAGTGTGAAATTTTTTTTTTGCCACTACACCATGCCTGCCTGTCACTCCCACTTCATGAACCACCTCCTGACCAGGATTGGACTCGTGTCCATCCTGTTATGCTTCTGAGAGCCAACAGTATGCTTATGGTAACTTTTCGGCCATTCAACTCACACATGCAAATTAGGTTCCGCTTCTAGATTCAAAAATTTATGTTCATTGAATAGATTAACCACATTCCACCTATTTTTTTCAGTTATACATAGGCTTATACAATGTGTCCCGATCAGGGAATATTTTCTTTTCTGTGTGTGTGGGGTGTGTGTGTGGAGTGTGTGTGTGTGTGTGTGGGTGGGTGGGTGGTGTGTGTGTGTGTGTGCATATATGTATGCATGTTTATGAAAGTGCAGGTGTACACCTGTGTGAGTGCACACATGGCAGATTTTAAGGTCATTGACCCCTCAAAGATTGAGATAAATTCTTTTCTTTGTTGTTCACTGGTGTATAATCAGTCTAGCTGGTCTGTGAGGCTCTGCCTTCTATCTCTCCTTAGGAGCATTGGGATCACAGAAGCACGCTACCATGACCTGCTTTTACATGATTACATGGGTTCTACAGATCTGAACTCAGGTCTTCATGCCTGGGCAGCAAGCTTTTTATACATTAAACTGCCTCCTCAACCGGTTCTATTCATTTTTGATATTCAGCCATGCCACATATACAAAGCAGGTACTGATACATAAATATCTATTAATCAGCTCCATGTTTCAAAATATAAATATTAAAGATAAATTGGACAGACTTATTATCAGTATCAGAATAATGCTAAAATATCTCCCAAATTATCAAGTGTTACGTGAGTTTTGAGCATTAATTAAATCTTTCCAAAACTCAGAGGCTTTAGACTTATTTAACTTCTAAGAACCTTATGCTATACATCACTTAATCATCCAATTACCCCATTGTCTTTCATTACTTAAGTTAAAACTACTATTTTAGCATCACATGTGCAGCTATACTTATATTCTGTTTACAGAAAGTAATTATTCAGTGTTGTCTTTGCCAGCAACAAGAAATAACAGAGAGATCTTCACATGCATTTAGTCTACCTTCTACTAAGCCCAAGAAAATAGTGTGCATGGTTGAAAATCAAACCTTTATTTGAAGTAACTTCTCTAAGTTCCTGATGGACAGCTATCCTTGTCTACCTCCAAGTTTGCCTCCGTCTGTCGTAAGGCATGACAACTCTCATAGTTAGGCACAGGTATCAATTTGATGGTTGAGGGTTTGAGCTCTGGGCACATTTGTGGAGAATTAGTGGTTGAGTTGGGCCCAGAACAAGCCTGCAGGAGATTATCTAGCTGATGGAAGGGCCCAGGATATGGTGGGTGGGATTAGGCCCTGGAATAAAAAGATGGGGGGCTGGTTGAAGGAGTTGGCATCCTTCTATACACTTGACCAGACGTGCTGGTCTGACAAGTAAGGATCGTCCCTCTCTTAGCCCTTAAATGGTGATGGTGTGGCCAGTTCCCTCAGCCCTGGTGTTGGTATTATCAAAATGGACTGAGAACTGTAACAGGACTATCAGTAAGAAAATAAACCCCTTGTTCCCTTAAGCCATTTGATAGTCATTTATCAGCAACCATGTAGGCAAACTGCAAGAATGACACACTAAGTTTTGAAGAAGCCCTCACACTTGATCTTTTACTTTTACAATTCTGTTTTTTAGTGTTTTTTATACTTAATTTTTCTTTTTAGTTTTACCAGCACATTAAGTACTATTCCCTGCTTCTCTCCATCCTTCCTCCCTCCCATCATCCTCCCTTTCCCTCATCAATCCATTCCACTCCCTTCTACTCTCCTATTGGCCACTTCTATGGAACCCAGACTTGTCTACTCTTGTGGGGGTTCAGGCCTCTGTGGCATACCAAGTTGCCCCTCCGCAGGCCACCCTGTGCATAGGGACATTTCCCTTCACTCATCAAGCTCTAGTCCCTAAGGTTTCCACTGTGTATTCTTATCTCTCTTCAATTCCTCACAGTTTATGGGGGGCATGTTGGTATTTCAATCATATGTAAGTCTGGTAAGGACAAGTCTCACTACTATGAGTTCCTGGATGCAGCATCCTTGCTTTGAATGGAATCTTGTGCATCAGTGGACCTTCCCATCTTAAGGTTCTTTCACTCTTACCGCCCCCTCTTCCATGAGGTTCCCCAAGCCTTCGGATGGGGAGAGATTAGGATGGCCTGGTTCTGAGTGACCAGGTCGCCGGTACTCTGCATCATGGTGTGACTTCGTTACTCACTTAACTGCTCTTCTACTGCCTAGGCTCCACCCTGTCAGGGTGTTGAGATTCCCTCTACATCTCTTGTTACATTTATAATTCTTGACACTTGAAAAGAAACACTTGCCCGAATCTTTAAAGTCAAGCCATTCTGAAGAAAATAAAGACTAAATATCAAGCATGTTCCTAGCTTCCGGTTAAATTTCTCTACACAAGGTACAGCTCCCTGGTTGTGAAATGAAAATGAGAGTGTAAACATTCTGCTAATTCCAAAGGTCCAAGGAAAGAGGAATGCATGAGCATTCAGTATTCTTATGTAGAGCTAATGGACAGCCCCGCTATTTTCACGGACAGGAAACAAACTAAATAAAATACAGCTTTGTGAAAGTCAACAAAATGTAGAAAGTTTGTCATGGTTGCAGTTACTAACATTTGAGAATAAGCTGGTAACTCTGAGCCTATGAATTTTGGTCCAAGCCACGTACTCTTCCAAGTATTAATTGAAAGTTTTTGTATTATGTTCATATTAAGGAGCTGTCATAACTATCTGCATGTGATGCCAGATTAATGTCTGAATAAAAATATAAAACTGATTAGAAAAGGCTGAGACTGTAATTAAACTGAACTAATCCAAAATAAACACAACAGTTTAATGTCATTAGTATTCCAGCTCTTTAAACAGATGTGGTACCTCGCATAACAGGATTACAAATTTCAAGGAAAGTGTATTAATCACAGAGCTGAAAAGTGAATTAGAAAAATAAATTTCTCCAGTCTTGTTGAACAAATGTGAGGATTTTCTTTCTTGAAATTTCCCTTTCTTGTAGGGGGTAGAGAGGCAGAAGGAATAAATTGGCTCTAAACTTACCACTGAAAGTATCAGCCTTGAAGGTAATGACTCTTTAAAATAGAAACAAGACCACAACAAATCACTTGCATGAACATGTCAGACATCCTGTGAAATCTATAGTTCTTCCCAGTTAGCTCCATTTCGGTCTTTCCAAAGATTGCTACCTTTTCTGTAAGTGATCTGCCACCAAAGAGAAGGAGTTCTACATTAAAATAAGTGAGAACTGCAGGGTAGATATAATATTTTATTGAAAGGGTTGTGGTAGAAAGCTCCTGAACCTACTGTTATCCCATTAACAGATTGGTAAGCTCCTGAACCTACTGTTATCCCATTAACAGATTGGTAAGCAAGACATAGTACTACATTCAGAAGTTACCAAAATAGAGAAAAAATGAGCTTATTCTATTTAGATTATCCACCAGTCATAACTGTGAAAATACCGTAATTCCATGTGTGAGCATCTTTTATTCATCACCCCCATAATATTTATTTTTTTAATTTAATATATTTTTATTATTATTTCAGCTCATACAAACTTAATAGGTACACAGTTCCTTCCCTCCCTCCTCCTCCCCCCAAACCCCCTGCTCCCCCTCCCCTCACCCCTCCCTCCCCATCCTCCAGTGCCTCCGGCCCCAATTCCCAGAGTCCTTTCTTGTGCATGCCTGACTCTCCTCTGGGCCCTCCTCTCCGATGACGTACAAGGACCCAGTGGTATTTCCCTGAACCCTTTCCCATGTTCCCCTTAAGCATAGGAACACTACTGTGGCTGTCAATCCCTTGCCTCCAAGGATCTTGGTGCCTTTAGCAAATGCTAGACTTTGTGGGGTCAATAGTGTGTTGGACATTGCGCAGGGCATGCTAAGTCCAATTATGATTGCTTCGGCCCTAACTTGTGTGGAGTATCTTGCAAATCATTGCTCCTCCCATCCTTTTGCTCTTACAATCTTACCGCCCCCTCTTCCGCAAATGTCCCTGAGCTTCAGGATGGGGAGAGATTAGTCTAGCCTAGTTCTAGGTGGTTGATATAGAGTCTCTGAAATTCTGGATTGTGGTTTGTTGATTTTCTTTTGCAGTTTTGCTGCTCCTGCAATGCCCTTCACTCCATCCTGCTGGGCACTGTATGTCACCCCTTGGCCAGAGACAAAAAGCTGTTAAACTGGAGTCTTATTATAAGAGCACATTCAAGGGTAGATGTAATAAAAGTAAGAAACCTCAGTGAGGGAGGGGTCAATCACTCATTTGCAAAATGGTTACTTTTTATCTGCCAGACTATATGCCCTCCCCTTCTGTTGAGGTCATACCCCCTTAGTTGTAAATAATCAGGAACGAACGTCTGTGAACTTAACCAGGTGTCATGCAGTCCTTGATGGAGAGAGAGAGAGAAAGAGAGAGAATCTAGGCATGTTGTGGTGTACCGGTGGAGGTTAAAGGACAACTTTCAGAAGTCAGGTTTTTTTCTTTTTACAGTGGGAGTTTCATGGTATCAGATTCAGGTCACCAGTTATGTGAGCACATACCTTATCTTCAGGACTGTCTTACCAGTCCCTGCTTAGCATTTCTAAAATAAACAAATATAAAACATAACAAATATAAAAATAAACATAACTGGTGACCTGAATCTGATACCATGAAACTCCCACTGTAAAAAGAAAAAAACCTGACTTCTGAAAGTTGTCCTCTAACCTCCACCAGTACACCACAACATGCCTAGATTCTCTCTCTTTCTCTCTCTCTCTCTCTCTCATAAATTTTTAAGAGAAAATAATATCATTTAATGAAAAGAAAACTTGTAATTTCTCTGTATGGATCGAGTTTTCAAAGTATACAGTTGACGGTGCATAAAATGCAGAACTAGACATCAACTTGAAAAGCAAATCACACATGTAAATTCTGCGCTCTTGGATCCATCTGCATAGCGGGGCTGATGCCACCGTCTGGCACGTCTACACCAGCTCCTCACTGTCTTCTCATGCCCCATGTGCCACCATTTAAGTCTGAAATATTTTCTAGAGGCTTATGTTTTGAATACTTGGACCCTAGCTGACAGAGCTATTTCTACTTGAGGAGGTGGTGGAATCTCAGGGACATCCTGCATAGGTGGCAGGTGCAAACCCCAGCATGGAGCCCTGAAAGTTGTCTCCTCTACAGTTACGATCCTCCTGCTGTGACAATTCTGATACTTCACCAAAATCTCTGCATACACCAAAACCCACAAAGCCACTCTGCCATGCCTGCCTTCCCCACCATGATGGACTGACTCCCAGGAAACTGAATCAAAATAAACCTCTTCTCCCTGCAGTGACTTCTGCCAAGTATTTACTACAGCAAAAAGTAGCAACCCATGGCTCCATGAGGTTTTTCAGTTGCTAGAATGCTAATCCTCTGCTGGCGTCTGGGTTTACGACCCACTTTGACTCGCAGCATTTGCTTCCTTGTACTGCTCTACAAAACATCTTCCATTCTCCCCAAGCCCCAGATCTCAGTTTTTCTGATAATCTCCCCCAGTCTTTCATCACACTGACGGAGAGAGTCTGAAATAAAAGGTTCAGAAATACAACAGCCCACTCTACAATGCTAAGTGTTCTCTCCATCACCAAGTGAAGAGGCACATTCACTCAGATCTTTCTATGACAGACACATTCTTCTAAGACTATATTAGGTTCTTTTGGAGGTTACTAACACTTTGGGGTCACACAATACAATAATAGGTTGTGTCCCAGGGACTGAGACCCTGAGAATCCTCCAAGGGAATTTATCATGTATATGTGTGAAATAGCTGGGATCTTCCCCCCAAATACCACCCCCAAATAAAGAAAGAAAAAGTAACTCCCCAGGCCTTTGTATGGGATTTGAAGACAAGTTGAATGTTTAAAAGGTGTGAGCTTTTATAATGTTTTAAAATTACAATTCTTCTCATACAAACAACAGATGCTAAAGGAGTCATTGCTCTACAGAAACAGTTCGTTTTAAAATAAATCAATTAGAAAATGTTGCTGAAGACAAATAAAAATATCGAGACATTTCTCATTTACATTCAAAGCTAAGGATTAGGAGAACAACCCAATTACTCATGCAATCTGCCCATGTAAGCACCTGTCAACTAAAGGGATTAATACGCCTTATGTTTATGGAATTAGGGGCAACTCTGTCATAGTCTTTGCCTGGAAACCATTAACAAACACATTTTCTAAGTATGTATTAGCATTTCTTAGCTGTCACTACTGTAATGACCCTGATATTAGCTAATGAAAGCATTTAAATTTCACAGCTACATTGTACATAGGAGACAAAACCTTTTCAACTCTCCCAAGTAAAGAGGTGTCCCCCCCAAGAAAATGAGAAAAGAAAGACGAAAAAAAAAAAAAAGGAACAATTGCTTCCAATACCCAATTCATAAAAGCTAATTATTCTCACAGGGTTTTTTTTTCTCCTTGAAGAAAAAATTAAAACAAGTATAGGAAGGAAATGATTAAGTCACAAAAGTGTAAAAATGTAGAGAGCTCCATAATGCAGAAGCCAAGTTACTAGAGATACCATATGTAGCAGCTGCAGAAGATTATCACTCTCAGATGGCAACAACACCTGCTTTGGCTGTCCTTTCAGTGTGAAATTCTGAAAGAAAGGTATTGATACTTCACATCTATTTGAGGATAAGCAGAACACTCTGGCTGTGATTTCCTTCCATTGACAAGTAGAATAAATGCACAATAAATTTGCTTCACCTATAATAACATTTTGAGTATTATATAAGCACTCAAATCACATAGAATAATCAGTAAAGAAAAAGAAGTCATTGCAAATTAACAAAAGGCTTGTTAGCGCACCAAGGAAGGTAGAAAAATGGCCCAACAAGCACATGAAAAGAAGTGGCTTGTCACTAATGGGGTGCTGTAAGAAACTCTCTTCCTGCCAAAGAATGGCTGAAATAACAGACTACTACCAAAGAGGACACTATCCAAATGACCATCTCATCCCTGGATGGGAGGAATACAAAAATGGAAAAACTATTAGGCAACTGTCCAGCTCTTTCTCAAAGTTACTTTGTATCTACTCTATGAGCTAGTAAGGATTTGCTCTACACAATGTTATTCAAGTGGAAAGAAAACATATTTCTCTAGAACTATAAGAATATAGATTATGCTTTTATTCCTGAGAGCTGTCCAATCTGGAAGCAACCCAAATGTTCAACAGTAGAACAGATAAATAACTTGTGTGTGCAATACAGGATACCACTCTGAGGTGAGAAAGACTAAGATACTTTTGTATGTGATAAGATGAATTAAGTGTTAATAATATATTGGAGAAAATATTACATGCTATAATATTTAATTCGAATGAAGTTTTAAAACAGGCAAAGCTAATTTTTGTTGACAAAATAAAGGAGAACTTTTTTTTTTGCTGAGCAACCACAGGTGAACATAAGGAACTGCCTGAGGTGACACAAATTTTCTATTTTAATTGGAGCATGGATTACAAAGATGTACACAATTGTCAGAAGCTATTACCCTGCGCACATAAAGTCAAATCTTCCCACAATAAAACACACCCCTAAACTTGATCAACCACATTAATATTAACTAATTTCTAACCATTACAACCCACAAAATGATAAGAGTGAAAACTCACACAGCAGTCACACTACAATAGGCTTTTCTAAGAGGTTATATCTTATCTCATAGAATCCTCATAACAAATTTACTTTAACTGTTCTAATACTTTTTCTTATCCTTATTTTATAAATGAGATGATGAGTGATGAGCTCACTGGCTTAAGAAATTTCATGACTTGTCTGCTTCCAAGATGTCTGCAGTGACTTAGCCTCCTCCAGCTTTGGCCAGCCAGCCATGCTGCCTCTGCTTTGAGAGGTTGTTTCTCCCCTCTAGAACTGTAAGCTGAATAAATCTCCTTTTCTCCCATACGTTGCTTGACTTTGGGTGCTCTCTCACAGCAATAGTTAAGAGTAACTACTACAGAAATTGGTAATGGGGCATTGCTGTGAAGCTGTTTATGAAGCTGAGAGAAGTTGGTACCCAGAAGTGTGGCCAATGTGCCTAGTGTGCCTTTGGAAATGTTTGTTGGAAGAAATGTGGAGAACTTTGGGATTTTGTGCTGGGAGAGTCTTTGCATCTTGGCAAGGGGGCCAAATGGGCCTTTCTCAAGAGAGCTCTGAGGAGAGCAATGCTGTGAGAGACACAGGCAGTGGAAGCCCAGCTTGTGATGGTCCAGAGGGGAACAGAGACTGTGTTTGCAACTGGACGAGTGACACATGGAGCCATGTGTTGGCCGAGAGTTTAGTGAAGTTTTGCCTTCGTCCTGAAAGCTTGCCTGAAGTTAAGCTGGAGTGCTTGGTGGAGGAAATGTCAAAGCATTGTAGTCTTGACAATGTGATATGGCTACTTTTTAGTTGTCTTCAGAGTTATAAAAAAGAGCAAAGAATCAGGCAGGAAGAAGAAAAAACTGTAAGATCTAATGATGAAAAATGCAATGGCAAATAAAGAGTTGAACCAGGAAGCAGCAGAGAACGAAATGGCTATTAAAGAGATTAGCTCCATTTGTAAATCAAAACCTAGTCTCAATTTAAATAATAGGAGAGGCCATAGCTTGAGGGCAAGATCCTCAGAGAAGGCTCCTACACATAAGAATGCAAAGACTTTCAGAAGACATGAGCCAAAGGGTGGAGTTCCAAAGCAAGAGTCTGTTTCTCCCACAAAACAACTGCCCAGAAGTGAAAGAGATGGTCAACATAGAGAAGCAGAATCAGCTGTTATTCAAAGTCGTTCACGTGGTTCTGGTTTTAAAGGTATCAATGATGCAAGATGGAGGAGATGGTGGAGTCCTCCTCCATGATTTCAAAAAATGATGCAAGCCAGGCAGCATGTGGCAGAAAGTCTGTAGTTTAGAAGCCCAAGAAGGGCAGTTTGTGCTGTGGAGTTAAAGCCTGGTTTTCTATTGAGAAGTAAAGATGTTAGAGATGCCAGAGACAACATGGTACATCTGCCAAGAAGAGCTGTTATACCCTGGGAGGAGTCAGCCCAAGACAGTGATGTTTTATAAAGGCAGCTGCATTAGAGGGGTGGAACCAAAGCCCTTTGGAACTGAAATGATTTCAACCAGAGGCTCACTTTCTCGACTTGGAGCTACAAGATTTGGAGTTTGTCCTGGATTAGCCTCCATTCCTTCCTTTTAGAATGGGAATGTTTATTCTGTGCCATAATATGTTGGAAGTATGTAACTTGTGTTTTGATTTTATAGGAGGCTTTGGACTTGGATTTTTGGACTGTGTTGGGACTACTGATGTAGTCTATGAAGTCTATGGACTACGTATGGTTTGCATAAGATGGCAATGAGCCTGTGAGGGCCAGGGGTGGAGCGTCATGATTTGAAATGTGTCCCCTACAGTCTCATGTGTTTGGTAAGGTCATGGCGCCTTGAGAGATGGAGCCTTGCTGGAGGAAGGCAGTCACAAGGGGTGGGCCTTGAGGTGGATTAGTCCCACCCTACCTCCAGGAGAAGTCTACCTTTGTAGCAAGCAGTCCTTGTAGCTCTCAGCCTCCAAGATGTCTGCAGTGACTTAGCCTCCTCCAGCTTTGGCCAACCAGCCATGCCGCCTCCACTTTAAAAGATTGTTTCTCCCCTCTGGATCCATAAGCTGTATAAATCTCCCTTTCTTCCATTAAAAAAAAAAGAAATTTCATGACTTGTCCATTCATCCATACCTTGAGAGCTAAATATACTTTATATCAATTTTAAAGCATCTTAGGGATTATCATTTGGATTACTGAGCATTTTAACCTGAAAATTACCAGTATGGTAGTGCACAAGCCTAAATCATCAACTGAAAAGCCATTCTGAGATATTTTCGATTCACCAGTGGTTATGTTTGGCAATGATAACATTAATAAATAAAACTATTCAGAGCAGGGAAATGATAACATTACTGAGATTCACCAAGATGATTCAGACACTTTGAGACTATAAAGGGTGAATGGATGGGTGTAATGCTGGAGGATTATCCTACTACAAAAACCACCCTCTCCAGGCCCTGACACAGTTGACATTTGGAATGGTGAGTTGGGTGATTAGAAAACAAAGCCACTTATTAAGCTAGTATTGACATCCAATGTGAAGGGCATTCAGGGTCAGATGCAGCTCCAGATGACCTCTAGGAGAGACGCTGAAAATAGAACCACGGTCAATAGCAACAAAGATGTGTCTTTTCAGTTACAGAGGGGGAAAGAAAGCTGTGAGATACAAAAGACCAGCAGGTCTTGTGTCTGAAGATATCCAAATCAAGGAAGGTAGGAAGGCGTAGCCTCTTCTGAACCCTTCCACCCATCATGATGTTTTCCCTGCACTAGTAAAAGAAGCATCAGTTTTAAATTATTTCTTCCTTTTTTTTTTTTTTTTTTTTGAGATAGGATCTCACCATGCAGTCCTGGCTGGCTTAAAATTCACTATGAAGACCAGACTGGCCTTGAACTTGCAGTAATCCTCCTGCCTCGACTTGGATTACAGGTATGTGCCGAATTTCATGCTCAGATAATTCTCTTCTCACTCCTGGTGGATGTACCTTTAAAAAAACTTTTTTAAAAGATTTTTTTAAAAGAATTTAATTTTCATACTAACCACTTCTGATTTATTTCCTTGAAATTTAGCACTGAGTCTGGAAACCAGAAGGTCACGTTTAGGAGGAAGGAAATACATAAGTCCTACAATCTCTATGGAGTGAAGCCTATGGATGTTGTGGGGACTGAGCTGTGAGGAGAAAAAAATCCTCTGCAGACCTCATGCATCTTCCTGGTCTAACATTTGTCCAACAATCATTCTAATCTCTCAACTCCAGAATCACAAAGTCAAGTACTGTTGGTGGGATTTCCTTCTGCCATCACAACCCAATGTAGTTGCTTTTCTCTCTTGTCCCTGTGGCCTGATCTTTCTATCAGTGTTGCTTGTCTGTTGTGCTCCAGTTTTGATGTCGACTTGGGGTTACTAACAACTCCTCAGTTCCCATTAATTGTGATAAGTTCCTGCTCTCATCTGCCCCATGACATCCGTGATCCCACTACTTCCTTTCTAATCCATGCTAACCAATAATTAATTGGCAAACATCCAATTAAAGCCAAGCATGTTGACAAATAATATTTGGATACAAAAAATGCTATTTGGTACTTCTCACTCAGCTCAAGGAATCGGAGGTTTTCTTGAAAACCCATATACTATACATATGTGCATTTCTATATGAATATGAATGTGTATATTATTATGTGTACACATCTGTATATGAGTGTGTAAGTGTACATGTGTATGAGTGTGTGTGCATGTGAGTCTTCAGTGGGTGTGCGTGTGTATGTATGTATCAGTGTGTACACTTGTGAATGAGTGTGTGTGCATGTATATATCAGTATAAGTATGTGTTGTGCATCTATATACATATGAGCGTGTGTGCATATATATGTATGAATGCATTGTATATGTATATGTAAGAGCACGTTATGTAAGTATGAGTGTGTCTGTATACATGTTTGATTTCAGAATTACTGTCATCTGGAGATAATCAAACACAATACTCACTGAAGAGGAGGAAATCTGAGCATCCCTCTCTCAACAAAGAACAGACATCAAATTATTAATGAACCATGTGAACAAACCCACAAAGAAGAGACCAGTCTCCCTTGAGTAGAAGTTTGGACTTTCCCTGGAGCAGCAGGTCTCAGAACTAATGTTGAAAATGAGGCAAGATAGCTAAGCATAGTTTTTTTTGAACACCATGAAGTAGAGTTTTATTTCTTTCCTAGACTTGTAAATAAATGGCAAGAAAAGTCAGCTTCCTCTATAGTAAATGCACAAGAAGACTTGGTAAACACGAGCCTTGGTCCTAACTCAGAAGCCAGTCTACTGACACTCGTGGGACCAGCCAGTGTCCAGTGAGCCCCTTGAGCATCCCTGGCCTCCCTGTGATCGGTGGCATTCCACAATCCTCAGTGGGTCAGGTCTGATCCAGTTCAATCATTAAAATACGCTGTACATTAGCTATTTCTTCATGTCTATAAAAAACAATGTAAGAATATTTAGATGAAAGCTATCTTTCAGAGTATTCTTACAATCAGTGAATATTTCATAATACAGAGGGTAATGCAATATAGTGTAAAAAGATGTGAATAGTAAGCAGTAAAAAAATCTGCCTATTAATCTAAACCCAATTATAGACAAGTAATATGTGATTAAATTTTCTCATCAAAAAATATGATGGTTCAACTAAATCTAATGCCTCTTTGAATCTAAAAGAGTCTACTTAAGTATGATCTCAGATGTAGTAATTAAAAATTATGAGTCATCTATTATAAAGTTAAAAAACAGATTTTATTTTGTTCTAATTATAAAATAAAGATACTTAATATTCATTTGGAAGAAAAGTTAGTCAAAATGAGCCAACTTTTCAAAAACTCAAGTCGATGCATTTGTTAACTACTGTTGCAAATGATCATAATTTAGTATCTTAAAAAACCCACACTAATTGTCTGAGCAATTCTGTGGGTCAGGAATCCAGGCACAGGAAAGTCTAGTTTTCTGCCAAGCATTCCAGGAGTCTGTAGTCCTGGGCAAACCAAACTGGTGAGAATGTTCTCTTTCAGCTCAAGTGCCTACTAGCAACACGGATTCCATGGTTCCTCTCTGCTTTCTGAACGCCATGATTGGTCACTCTCCACTGTACTTCTGTCCCTAACCTTACACATGTTCAAGACTGAGGAGAGTCTCCTCAATTGCTTAAGATAAAGTTCTAGCAACAGGACAGGTACACAAGAGGGATAGCCTGCATTGTATCAACAAGAAACAAACTGAAAATTCTGCCCTGTGCATAAAGATTGTGCACATATTGGGGGTCATAATCAGAGATACTGTCTGAGTGGGATATGCAATATTTTATCCTTCAGCCAATCAAAAAAATTAGGAGACAAGAATGTTTCGCAGTACCATCCTTCCCTACCTCTTTGATTCCTAATTGTCTCTGCTAGCTCAGTGAGTGCTCCAGTCGTCCACAAATGAAAGCACAAAGGCGCCGAGCCTAATGGCTCTTTATGTCTTTGTTTGTTATTTTTCTAGCACAGAATTTTCAGGATTCTTGAGTAATCAGCCTGCTACTTGGCTCTGTTTAAAAGGCCCCTGAGGCCAGAGAAAGAATAAATATTCCATCTATCTTCCCATTTGAGAAGCAATAAAGCTCTTGCCCGCCAATAAATTGAAATGCAAGAGACATTTTTTAACAATTCATATTGGTGGGTCAAAAAATTGGGCTATTTATATGCTTTCTAAGAATGTCTGACTTAACTGCCATTAAAGTATGAGAAATTAAGATTAAGATAGACAGGTGCAGATTGTACCAAGAATAAGCAGATCAAAGGCAAAATTGACTTTGGAAATATTTAATAATATGCTAATAACTTTAAAGTGCATTTAGTGAGATGAAACATACTTCATACACCATGGTTTAAAGTTAGATGCCTAATTTATAAAACTTATAGTCGATAGAAAGTAGAAATTTCTCAGACTTGAGTGACCATATACTTCTTGAATTCCTCAGCCACGGCTCTGTCATACAACTTTTTCTCATTCTTTTTCTAGTCATATCAGTGTTGGCACCCTTGGGAAGTGTTGGCATTACAAGAGCTACTTACCAATTGGACCCCCAACTGCCCTCATTGGCGCACCCCCTGAAGAGCAGAGACAAGAGGGATACATCAAGGCTGTAGCAGCTTTGGGATGAGAGGGGGGTACCATGGAACCTGAAGTGGAAGGAGGGCCCAACATGTGGTTCACGTGAAAATATCAAACGAAACCTTCAAAGTGATGTTTAAATTCGGCTTAACACAGTTTAACCTGTGTTTCTGTGTGCGAAGGACTTGGGATTTCTAAACAGACCTGGGCAGGATCAATCTGAGAAAACTTCTAGAGCAAATATAGGATTTTTTTTTCAGAGAAGGATTGCAGAGGAGTAATTAACTGAACTGGATAATCTATAAGGGATCTCTCAGGGGATCACTAATTAATCAGAGAACTAGGTATCTTGTTCCCCATTCTGCAGATAGGAAAACAGAGCTCTGGACAAAGCTCCTCAGAACTCATAAAGCAGTGAAATATTCTGCTCTTCCTGTTTTTTCTCTCCTTCTCCTTCCTGCTCTCCCTCTTTCTAGCCCTCTTTTTCTGTCCTTTATTCCACTTATTTACCACATACTATTCACCTCCTATCTGTGCGCATCACTCACGGTACAAAACTAACTGAAGAACTCTTACAAAATCCTCTCCTCAAGGAGTCAATATCATTGGGCCTGGAAGAGGACAGAAGTCAAATGGTTCTGATTAGATGAGTGAAGGTGGCATGCATTGGCACACTGGTGGGGCACAAGAGGAGTTACTGCAGTGGTCCCTATTTCAGCAAGGCACACATTTTATAATCCCAGTGGATGGCTTGAAACATGAATGTGACCAAATCCTATGTGGGCTTTATAGGATTAGTTTACATACATAACTACAATAAAATTGAACTTATGCATTAGGCACATTTAGAGACTAGCAGCAATAAATGATGAGCTAGAATGATTTTAACAAAATATAACGAATGTTATGTCAACGTGATTTCTCTCAATGCATCTCATTTTATTATACTGCACTCTCATTGTACTTTGGATGATACGTGACAACGGGATATCTACATGATGGGCGAAACTGAGTGGGTGACATAGGCATTTCAATGCAACATGAGACTGGGGCAGGAGCTACTAGTGTACAAAGTACATCTATACTACTGTCAATCTGATAACGGATGGAAATGGGTCACAAATCACAAAGCACTAGATAGTGTACACCAAGTGGAGATACTCAGAAAACACCATCGTTCTATTGAGAAGGGCATGCCATTTAAAATTTATGAGTTATTGATATTTCTGGAATCTTTTCCAATAAGTGATCATGAGTGGTTGGAGTCTCCAGAAAGTTGAAGTAATAGGCGAGGAGGAACACAGTATTTAAGGCAACGTTAGCAACTAGGTCTCAGGAGGCATTTTTGTAATATACTACTAGCAGATACTTGACAAATTGAGACCAAAAAAAGGAAAAAAATTAAAAAGATGGAACTCAAGGAGAATGCAAAGAAAAGGAAGAAAATATTTACACTATAGGACACAGTTGAGTCCACTATTAAAGATCAGTTTAGCTTAACTAAGCTGTTTTCAACTGAAATGGGAACACTTGCACCTGCTAGAAACTTCTCAGCAATGCTGAACCACCAAGAAGCATCATCTTGCCATTCTTTAGAAAACACTACAATGTTTCTGTAATATTATTATTATAAGAGATAATTTATCTCTCAATTCAACTACTGGGAATGGGAACAGAGTCCCTCCAATGCTCTCTAGAGCAGACAGTCATCTTCCAGGTAAATTTGTTGCATCCAACGAAGCTTTGCTTTCCAGAGGACTGAAGGCAGAGGAGAAACAAGCGAAGACTTAAATAAAAGAAATGTGACATGAACAGGTCGAGATGGAAATCATTTTAATGTTGAAGCCACCTTTAACCCTTAATTTTTATACAGTTAATAAAAAATAAAATGTCTCCATTAGCTTTCACACAGTACATAAAACTGGATGAATCTGAGTGTTTGCCATTACAATTATTTCATCTTTCAAGAACACTTTTTTCTTTAAAAGATCCAAGTTTCATTTTATGCAAGATTAAGTTTACGTTTTCAGCATTCTGACACGTGTGTATCGCCTTACTATATCGTGAACTGTAAGGCAAGGCACAAATTCAAATAATAGGATTACACTCTAAACTCGTTATTTCACAGATGATTGTCACAAAAAGGAGCTATGTGTCTTGCTTTGTGTTCTGCACAATGAAGACTATGCAATTTTATAAAAATCCTATTTCTACCCGCTATGCAACATGTGACCCTCTGTCAAACTGAGTGTAGCTTTACAGAAAAGAAATGTTTTCAATTCAAGAGGACAAAAGATAGGGAAGACCAAAGACAAGATCAAAGCAGAGGGAGGAGGGAGGAGAAAAAGAAGCTCAAGACTTTGCTAGGCCTGAGTGAGCGACCCTTATGTCCTTCTCCCAGCCATGCCAGATTTTAGCTGGTCCTGAACTGTAGGTCACGCACTGTGGACATTCCTTTCTAGAATGCCTTGGGTGATTGGCTGAGCCTGATGATGATAAGTGAAGCTCCTTCTCGGGACACACTGAGGGTCCAATAAGAAGCTGTGGGTATATCTAAAAGTAACGAAGCCTTAGTTATAACTACACACCCCATTCATGCTGCTTCCCCAGTGCAGGCAGTGATACAGAAATGAAGAGCAGCCACTATCGCAATCTCCCAATACTGGTGTGGGGAGTGTATTTCAGCTTCTGTCTGCACGTGGGCCAACGTGATGACAAAAGACGTGACAAAGTCAACTTCTTTGAAGGAATGATTTTGTTTTGACTCAGAGTTATCAGTCCACAGTAACTTGACCCTCTGAGTTTGGGCAGCAATATGTTGAGAAGCAAGCTATACATCTGGAAGCTGTGAGGCAAGGAGACAGGTAAGAAGAAGGGATCAGGATTCCCACATTAAGGGCATGTCTTGAACAACCCACCTTTCTCCCTGTAAGCCTCACTCTCAAAGATTCCACCACCTCCCAATACTGTCTGTCATTTAACCCTTTTGATATATTGTATTTTGGAAGATAATTAAAATCTAAGGTATTGTTTGAGGGTCCATAGGGCCTCACTGACCAATGACTCTTAAAGAATCACCCCACCCTGCTCTGGGGCTTTATTCAATGATCCATAGCTTTGTAACTACTTAAAATTGCTTCCATATCAAAACTTTTGTAGGTCATACGATGAGGCATACGTGCCACCATTGCTCTCTGCTGTGAGGCTAATGCTCTAAGAATAACGCATTCCCTCCTGGAAGAGTCTTAAAGACTGAGGAAGTAAATGGAACATACAAGGAGTTGACAAAACTCACAATCTCAGGAAGTTCCTGAAACATTCAGAACTCACCCGGCCCCTAGTCAAGGTCCTACAGTAATTGCAGTTGCTGGGGAGAGAAGATGTTCCAATGGACCGGCCGAAGTGCCTGTGAGTTGGGCCTGAAGTTCCAGGACACAGCTTCCATGAGTCATAACTCACACTGACTTTTCTGCAGGGGCTTTTCAGTCATGAAGCTGCCTTTGAAAGGTCCACGTTCCCGTAAGTCAATCTTCGCCCGTTTTACAGTAAGTCTCCCCAATAAACTCACCCGTTCACTAAGGAGAGAGGTGGGATCATTTCTTTTATTCATGCTCCTCCGAGTTCAGTGGAATGTGGTCCACATCTTCCCAGAAAAAGTCACACCTTTTCATTATTGAATAATTCCCTGGCAACGCAGTTAGAAAGAGTCTGAGATACTAAAACACCGCCCTCAGCCACGGAAGAGAAATACTCGTAAAATCTCTAGTTCTTTCCTCGCCTCATCCCTACAATCTTAATTTCCACTCAGAAGCACACGCTACTCTTTTAGAAGAGATGGTGAAAGATTTCATTATTCCCGTCTCCGAAGAAGCCCATGTCTCCTCCTCCTCCCAAGTTCTTATAGAACAAGGACTGTTTTCAAAAAAGAAACATAGCATTCTTACTGTTGTAACTAAAAACAGCCAAGAAGCAAGCCAAAAATTCCAAATTTTTAAGTGCTTACTTCTTTCTTTTTCAAAAAGTGAGTTTCGCAAGATTTTTTTCTTTTACCAGCAAGCAAGCAACCAACCATTTTACACCCTGAGTAATGTCAAAAATACATTTTCATCCCAAGAGTGGGCATTATGTCAAAATTCATAGCATCCATGAAGGTAGCAACTTTAGAAAAGAATTCAGAGTTGCACCAGGAAGGAAGATATTTTATTTACTCCTGTCACTTTTTGAATTGTTATAAATGTTGCATCAAAAGTTGCATCAAATCTTTACACAGTGGCTCTCTGGGTGGTTACAAAAGTCCCCTCCTGGGAGTCCCTTTGGTCACCTTTGGATTCCACCTGCCCTCCAGGGTAGCCATTCCTCACAGTAAAGGCAAGGAATCCTTTCATTACCCAAACATGCTTGTGTGGACTGTATACTGAAAACACCTGTAGTAGTCAGGGTTCTCTGAAGAAACAGGATCTACATGATGTAATATATAAAAATAAGTTTATTAAGTTAACTTATACTAAAAAAAAAATGTCCTTCAAAGTAGCCTCCCGTAGCTGCTTCGTTTTTGACCAGAATGTTCCACAAAGCCAAAAGATCCCAAGAAGGTCTCGAGCCCTTACTTCCCTGGAGGGTCGAAGACTCTGGGTTCCGACATCGATGAAGAACAGCTGGGCTCTGACGCGAGCAATGAACAGCGAACAGCAGCAAGGCCCAGAGACCAGGCTCCAAAGGCAGCGGGAACAGGTGGAAAGGATGAAGCTCCGAGTCAGCCAGGGACGGAGATGGTGGGGGCAGCAGCAGGAGCAGCAGCAACAAAACAACAACAACAACAAAGAAGACCACGATGCCCCAAAAGTGCACGGTGTTCACAAAGTGGACTCCACAGCAAGTCGAAACAAGATAAGGGAAGAGGAAGTCCCTCCTCCCCGCACTTCCTATTGATCCACCGCTGGGAAGCACCACCCACTATGGGCTGGGTTTTCCACGGCAATCATTCAAGTACCTGCAGACTTCTTCAGGGGCCGTTCCAACCATTAACCCTCCACAGCGTGCCACAAACGGTTTGCAACTGTAAAGTCGACACCAAAATGCAACCATAACAACCCCCAATGCCCCCTGAAAATCTTCTACATAACAGCCTAAGTCGTAGCTGCCACGAGGACTCTGCACCTCCTCTTACACCTCCAGGGTCCTCCCCTACTCTCCTGGTCCTTATGATTTTAGACTACGCCAGTTATTTTCCATTCCTCAAAGATGCCATCACCCATCCTGCTACGGGGTCGATACAAAGGCTGCATACCCCCATGATGTTCTCTAAAGTCTCTCCTAGTATCTCCCCAAGTTCACTCACCAACTGATTTCCAACTAATGACTTGGATCTCATAGCGTGTCTTACTTTTATAGGATGGAATCATTTCCTCCAGATGAACTATCTGGGTATGCTCTCTGTTGTAGTGTTCACAGAACTGTGGTCCTCTTCATCACTTCCTTTGTTCTTCATTTTTTTTTCTGGCCAGTTGTAAAAGGTCCACCCTAGCTGCTTATAAGCTCTGAGGACCTTGTTCACTACTTCCTTTCCATCACTGACCACCCGACTGACACATAGCAAACGTGCAATTCTTATTTAGTGAGTGGATCCATCTATGTGTTAGGATTTCTTGTACAGTTTGACAATGTCAGAGGTTAAGATAATAGAAAAGGCCAAGTGGAAGTTTGGAAGACAGTCAGCATATGGTTATTGACGGAAACAAACCACTAAATACCACAAGCACAAGGCTAATAAAATGCTCCTGCAATGGTGCTCTTTCATCTCAACAGAATGTGGACAGCATCCCAGAAAGAAGAGGAAGAGAGCACAATGGACAGAGGTGGGCAAGCCAGTGGCTAGCCCAGAGTGATTTTTTAACCATTCTTCCACTTGCGTGAATAGATTATCAGATGTAACTGTGTGTTTGCTCAAGGCACTTGAACTTATAGATAAATTTAATATCCATATTTATTTCTCTACTTACATTCTTTCAGTAATTAGTCACAAAGACAGGATAAATACGATTCACAACCATTTTCCAAATGATTAAAATACCCCGAGGAATGATTTTTCCCCCCAATCATGCAGAAGAAAATCCATGATTGGGACTATGGATCCCTTTATTTCTATGGATTGGTATAATCTACAAATACACCCGTTCCTCAATCTGATATGATACAGAAATAACCATCAGATCAAAAAAAGAGTTTCTACCAGCTTCCTCACTGGATCTTATGTGTCCTCTCATAATCCATTACACTTGAGATGCTGCTACAGATATATCTCATTCGGTCATTGATCATTGCACCAAATACTTTGAACTATCACCATTTGATGTAGCGAAATTCTATGAAATCACCTTAAAGGCTGAACTATCAAGTAGTGATCCGCTGTTTCCAGGAGAAATACAGATGTAAGACCTCATCCATCATTGCAATTAAACAGTGCATAACCTTGTAGTATACATGTATTTAATTAAAGGCACTGGATTCATTATTCACCCACAAGGAATTCACAGGTAACATCACCATAAGTGATGTTTTATATCTTCTTCAATCACCCTCCTCATATACACTTTATTCATGGAGCCACGATCTAATAATTGCACCCAGAATTTGCTGATATAGATATCTTACTCTGGGGAACCTGTCTCCCCACCTTCTGCTGGTGGAATGCCAGGCAAGCCATCGCACCCAGCACCACCGACCTGGGTTCTGTTGATCTGAAGCTGGTCCTCACACTTGCATGCAAAGCACTTTGCCACTGAAACATTTCCTCGGCCTTAATTACTTCTTTTTAGTAAACAATGTGTTTATCTTACTGTGGTTTGCTACATGATATTATGAACCAGAATTCCCAGAAAAACACATAAATAAATAAGCCACACCTGTGTTAAGACGTCTACAAGGCTAACTGACTGAGCAGAAGTTCATGACTGTGCAGAGTTGAAACATTATAGATGTAGAGATAATTATTTGATTGTCTTTACCCCCTTTAATAGCCATGCATTTCCCACCTTTGTGTGCGACCTAACATCCTTATGACTGTCACATGACATCTCATGAGATGTATTAATTTACAGACCACTAGCTCCTACCAACATACAAGCTCAGAATATTATTAGACACCGTCTAAACCCTATAGCAAAGATTTCACTGCTTTGCTGTAGCCTGTCTATGTGATATTTCCAACAGTGCACTTGAAGAGTGCCTTGATTTATATGGCATTCTTTTGTTCTGTAACTATAAAAGTTCATGAAACTGTCTCGACTTTGGAATATGCTTTTTGGGACAACAGGAATCCATGTTATGAGTTTGTGGTAACTGACATTAGGCTTCAGAATAAACTATCTCTTTGAGGTGGGAACTGTGTTTTGCAACAACAATGGCACGGTACATAAATAAATACTAAACCGGCTATCATAGGGAAGCAGCTATCATATCTATCTTCTTAGTGACATATTTTGACAGGAGCAGCTAAAATAGGCTTGTTCAACAGTAAGTTTCTGATCTGAAGGTTCTTTCTTAACTAGCAGAGAATATGTACCATGATCCCAAGAGAGACTGAAGCTATGTACAATATCAAACCCATAATTCATTGTCTTCTCCATATTTTTTCTTTTCCAATTTTTTTTAATTCTCATCCATGAATAGACCGAATTGATATTTTCACACCTAGATTCCCATCCCACACCCCTTATTTTTCCCATTCTAATCTTTCTTCTTCCCAAACAGCCTTTCTCCTACCTTCATGTCTTTGTGTTTGTGTGGTCCAGTGAGCTTCATCTGGGTTACCTTTTATGGCATGTGCCTGGGCACATGTCGCAGCAGAAATCATACCATTGAGAAAAATGCCACCCTGTCCCCTCTAGTATTAATCCTCAACAGTCTCTCAAGGAGCTGTGGGGCTTCACCATCCTTCTATGGTGAAATGTTGATTTGCCAAATTCTGTGCAGGTCTTGTGGAAGTGTAAATAGCTATGTCGAGTCATGAATGCAACAGCCCCGTTATGTCCAGAAGACACTGTCTAGCCTCAGTCCTCCCCACAGCTTCTTACACTTCGATCACCCTCCCTTCTGTGACATTCCCTGAACCTTGGGGTAGTTGGTGATTTAGATGGCTTGTTTAGGGCTGAGATTTCTGCAATTACTTTCTGCACTTTGACCAGTTACGTCTTTTTTTGTAATAAACACTCTTCATTGCAAAAGGTAGTTTCTAGAGTGAGTACTGATTACTCTTCCATCTTTTTCATTTTAACTACGCACTAAGGATTTCTCATGCACTGTGGCAGGTACTTTGGCATTCTGATGAACAGGAGGAGCAAACTGCAACCAATCCACTTTTCCCTCCTTCCTTTTCCTATGTTACAGACAGAATATTTGTTCTTATAGTCATTGAAAACTTCATTCTGGATTTTTCTCCCTTCCTTATTAATCAATGACTTTCACTTTCTCGTTTCTTTTATTTATTTATGAGAGAGAGAGAAAGAGGATGCATGCCATGGTTCATGGGTGGAGGTCAAAGGACAACTTTCAGAAATCAGTTCTCTCCTACCATGTGAACTTTCAAGGATTGAACTCAGGTCAATAGGTTTGTGAACCAAATGCCTTACCTGCCCTGATGAGCTCTCTCTCTCTCTCACTCATGCACACACACACACACACACACACACACACACACACACACACAGAAAGAGAGAGAGACAGGGACAGAGACAGAGACAGGCAGGCAGACAGACAGATAGACAGACAAATGCATGTATCGTTCTTGCACTTCAAGGGAGATCAGGGATGCTGGAATAAGCCCGGCGGTACTATAGCAATAGATGTGATAACTGAGATGGTTTCTGAGAAGCTGACAAGGAGGCAGCATACACAGCATGAATATGGTATAGGAAGGTTGATTCACAGCCCGGAGAGGGTGACTCAGGATTAGTATGCTACTCAGAATAATATGCGATGCAAAACTTACAACATCTTTACTTTTAGAGTCTTTTTTTTTCCCTAAATAACCCAGGAGTAACAGAAACTATGGAAAACAAGATCCTGAATAAGGCAGTGCCTTATTTTCCATGTTGCTCTTTAAGTCTAAAGGGTTGTCTGTGGGGTTGGAGAATTGGCTCAGGGGTTAGGACTCTGCCTAGCAAACCAAAGGTCCTGAGTTCAGATCTGCCAGGCAGAAAATAAATAAATAATTAATTAAAATAAAAAATGCCAGGTGGAAATGGACATAGTCTGCACTTCTGACTTCGGTGGGTGGAACCTGAGAAATCCCAGAATGAAGCAGAAAGGAGGTAGAAGCAATCCAAGATGACTTCTGAAGTTGCCCTTGGTCCACTACTGGAACATACACTGCCCTCTGATACACACATACACATATGCACACACATGCACACAAGTGAAATAAATAAATAAATAATAAAGTTGTCTATGTTATATATGTGCCATTTGTGTCTTTCAAACTATACCCCGGCTATAACTGTTGTATTTATCTCTACTTTTCAAACCTCCTCTTTAAAAATGAAGTTCACTGAATGTTTAATAAACCTATATGATTTCCACAAAACTGTCTCCATTATGTTATATTATTAATGCAGCCAAGTGTAGGAACTTTTAGAACCCTTTAATGATACAACATCCTTCCTCTTATTGACATAAATTTTAAGTCTAATATTATTTTTATCAGCTCTATATCCACAGCTCTTTGCTAATTTAAAGGATCATTTCATACAACCTGATTTGTTTACGGAAGTCTATGAAATCATTTCAACACTTTTCTTGTGGCCACCATCTTTTCAGTGAATCAATGTTGACTTAGCATATTCACAAAAAATATATTAGGCATAAATTCAACGGCAATCATTCAAAACCCATATGACCCACCATCTTTGTGAACATTAAATTCTTTTAATTACAGTCTGTGGACTCCACCATTTTTAGAATTTGTATTAAATTCATTACTCAAATAACTCATACAATTATTTTTATTTGTTCTTGATATCTATATGGAATCATTTCAAACTTGCTCTATGATTAAGCGCTTAAGACAAGTATAATACACACTGGTTTGGATGTGGCAAATTATATGCTTAAATACCTCAAAGTTGTTTTTCTTTAAATCAAACAGCAGGCAAATGCATGGCAGCCAAGGGTGACCAGAGGGTAGCTTGCAGGTTAAAACCCATCAAAGTCAGCCAAATGGCTGTTTTAGAAGAGAAGTAGTGATGACCCTACTGCTGAGGCCCAGTGGTTCCAAGTCTGGTAGACCAAGGTCACAGGAGACAGACAGCAACTGGCAGAACACCTATGGGGCCAGTCCAGGTTTGACTCCCAGTGCTGGACAAGAGAAGCAGGGAGAAGCAGGGAGAAGCAGGGAGAAGCAGGGAGAAGGGGAATGGAGAGGGAAGAAGAGAAAGAGAAGCAGAGGACATGGAGAAAGAAGAGAGGGAGGGAAAAAGGAAGGGGGGAGAGAGAGAGAGAGAGATCACTTGTAAGCAGGCACAAAGCACGATGCAGAGGAGGAGCCAGGTGACATAAAATTCTCTATGCAACCATCATGCAGAGCTTCCTGACTTTCCTGAAAGTAGCTGACCCAAAATAAATAAATGAGCAAGGAACAGTGATCATGGCAGCCTTGATTCTGAATGACGCAGATAATGTTCAGGACCTCAGAATAACTGGAATGATCCAGTTGGTCCGTGATTATAAATGTGTTTTTCCTCCAAAAGAGAATGAGAGAATACAATGCAAAGTTTAAGAAACCCCAATAAAATATCAACTTCCCCAGTAGATTCTAATCAATGCACATGGATATTAGTGTGTTGTAATTCTCTAAAATTAAAAAAAATTTCAATTTTCAAAAAGTAAAGAGTGTTGAACTAACATATACACAGAAAGGATAAATAGAACCTTGAGGGAAATTAGCCCTGAGCAGAATATCCTGATAGTACACCTATCTATGCTTCGTGAAAGGAAAAGGATTAAATTATTAATTTTGCAGGTATGCATTGCTTGCTTTAAAGATATCCATGGTTTAAACATTGGAGGTCTGGGGAGATGGATCAGAGATTAAAGCCTCTGTCTCACAAACAGAAAGAGTTCAGATCATAGTTCCCATGTAAAAACATCAGGCAGAAATTGTGATGGCCTATAATCCCAGTTCTGAAAAGAAGAGTTTAGGAAACTCCAGAGCAAAGCAACAAAGAAGTACAGCAATCCAGGGTAATTCCAGACAGATTTTACCCATGGGCTTCCACAGGAGCGCACACTCAAGTGTCCTCTGGTATACACAACACACACACAAAGATTGAACATTGAAATCATTCAATACACTGCTGAGGGTCTTTCCACAATTTCAAGTTTGCATTTGGGGAGCACAAACTGCTTGTAGTCTGAGATAAGTGAAATAAGAATGCTGTAAATGGTTGATGTTCACAAGTCATGCGGTGCGTCCCTAAGCTATAGAATAATGTATTAGCCAGAGCTCCTTCACGTTGTAGGAGGCTAGCAAGAATTACCTTCATTTGAGAAAACAGCAAAGGCTGTAAAAAAAAGATGACATTATAGAAACAAAATCAACTAATGACTACATCTCCAGCATTTATCTGTGATCTAATAAAGCAAGGTGTTGTAACAGACAAGAAATAAATAGAAAAAGACCTTCAAATACATTTGCCTTCTATTACAGTGTTATTGAACAAAAGACATCACATTAAAAAACAATAAATCTAAAGATAAGTAATCAAGGAAAGTTTATAGGTTATAGATTACAGTTCTATAGATACTGAGGAAAGGCAAGGTCACTGCAAGCAGACTTAAAGAAGTTTTCTTAGAGAATGCATTTCATAGAATTGCTCCACAAGCAGAACCGGACACTTCTTCTCATGTGTTAGATTATCAGGCATAATACAGGAGTAACATATCAATTTTCTAAATTGAACTGAAGAGAATATTAGGTTTGCAGTCACCTAATATAAGTGGTAGAACCATTGAATAAAAATAGCAGTCAAAAAAAAATAGCAGTCAAAGGAAAGAAGAAGTAAAGAAATTTCAACAAATCTGAATCATTCTGGAAGTAGTTTTGGGAAAAAAAAATTTAGCCTGAACACAATCATGGGGAAAATATTTTAAAAATCCAATAGAAAGATATTCTACAAAACATTGATGTGTTCTTGTCAAAAATGTCAGTGTAATGAAAGCAAAATGCCATACTGGAGTATTCAAAATTAAAGTCACTAAAGAGACAGAACAATCTAATGCCTTGTATTTCCTCTGTGATTTCATGAACAAGTGAAAAAAATTATTTACAGAGGTCTTTATTTTTGCAGAACCTAGAAAAAAATGAAGGGTTGTCATGGAGGAGAATGTCTTGTTTCCTGGAGATGCAGTTATCAGGTGATATATCATCTCTGTAACTGAGATTCAAATGGTACAGAAAAGAATCTGTCCATAAACATGTACCAACAAAGAAAGGAAGCAAATGTGGCTTTGGTGGGTCCCAGGAGATAGCTGTGGGAGAAAAACCCTGAGTCAGATGGGACAGGATTAAATGGTGGATGGCACGAAGTGGTGGCATGACTTGGAAAGAACAAACAGAGAAGGAACTAACAGGGAGGGAGACCTTTGAGTTTTAGAATAAGGATCCTGACCTTGACATTGGATATGATGGTGGCAACCATGACTACATGGTAGTCTTTAAGTGTGAAAACACCACTTTATATACCAGGAAAATAAGTGTAACGGTGTAGTCAGGAAGCACTATAAAGGAGAATGTTTTGAAGGCCAATTAGAGAAGCTGCTAATGATTACCAAAGGGAGCATAAGTGAAGTTTAGGTTGCAGAGAAGCAAGGACTTGAAAAGGCAGAGAGAGATTCAAGGACCAGTGGTGAATATAGGCTATGGGGGAATTGCTTAGTGACTGCCAGGAGTTCCAACTTCCTGATGTTGTAATGTGATATTGTCACCTACACACACGGCCGTGTCATCACTATACTGATGTCCATGTGCCCGCAGGTCACAGGTTGAACACAAGAAACAGACAATGATTTAACTCACCTAGGTTTGTTTCCTCAGTGTCGTGGTTTGAAATGTGAGTTGTCCTCACTGGCTCATCATGTATTTCAATTTTTAGTTGCTTGAGAAGGTCAAGGCACCTTTAAGAGGTGGGGTCTTGCTGGAGGAAGGCAGTCACAGAGGGTGGGTTTTGAAGCTCATTAGTCCCTCCCTACTTCCAGGAAAGGTCTGATCCTAGAGCTGGCAGCTCTGTAGCTCTCAGCCTCCATGAAGGATGTCGACTTAGAGCACCTCCAGTTTCTGCCAGCCAGTCATGTCTTTCCCACCATAATGGACTATATCTCCCTTTCAGAACCATAAGCTGGATAATTTTTTTCTCCCTCTAAGTTACTTGATTTTGAATCTTGTCTCACAGTAACAGAGAATAATAACTGGTACACCCAACTAGCCTCATCACAAAACCTAAAGGTCTCTCTCATCCTCATCCCTGATCCAACCACAGCACGAAACCTTCCTGACTGAAGTCTTTCAGGATTCCAAGCACCTGCAGCAGGCAAACATCAATAAACTGCAAGCTTTAAGAAAACAAGACTATCTAATTAAACATTAAAGCCCAGCCCCTATTTAGAAATCAAAAAGGAACTGAAAAACAGGATCAAATTGGAGAAAGATTTAAAATGTTGCGATTCATTTTTTTATATTCATGGAAGCATTACTTACAGTAGCTGTTACTAATCAGCATAAATGGTCATTGTTGAATGAGTGCATTTTAATATTCTTTGTGCATGCAAACATACACATGGCTATGGTTGGAATGCTCCCTCTAATGACATGGTTTCCAGGGTGGTGGTTTTAGGGGAATTGAGACAAGGCCTAATAGGCGGTTCTCAAGTAACAAGGGGAATGAGGGATTCTCCTTCAGCTCCCTTTAGTAGTTTACTTGATGAGATTGTCAACCAGCAAGGAAGCTCAGCCTAGGCGCACCCTCTTCATCTCCTCTCAAGGTTCACAGTATGTTTATTTGCTCCGACACCATGATCTCTTGAGAATCTAAGAGAACCACGTCATAGCAAGAACAGTGCTCTTAAATCTCCAAAACTGCTAGCTACATAAACTTCCTTTTCTTCATGAGTATCCTGACTAAAATAATTATGATGATGAAATATTGACTGATGATATGTATGTATTAATCACACTTAGCCACTGAAAGAAAATATAATTTGGGACAACAAGAATGACATTAAGCTGTATGGAATTAGCCTGACATGGAAAGCCAAAGTTTATGTGAGCTAACTGAAATGTTAAATCCAAACAAGTTAAACTGGGTAAAATAGAGTCTAGAACAGAGGTCATCAGGGGTTGAGGCTGTGGGGCAGAGGTGAGTAATGTACGCTGAAGGGCATGAACTTTCCATGAGATGATAAACTCTGGGGAGAAGTGTGCAGCACATAGGAATGCCTACATATATCATTTTGACTCTGTGATTGCTCCTAAGTAAAATCCCATTCCTGGGAGTTATCTTTGAAAATTTCAATATGGCAGACCAAGGAAAATTGGACCATTTGGAAGGATCATGGGCTTGGGTTAAAGGCAACTTTCTCCAAACTATTTCGAATGTGAGAGTGTATGAGGAGAACAGAGAGATCCAAGTTATGACAGGCATCGTCTGCACTAACTTGCTTAAAATGCAGCTCATGTACCTAATCTCATAATTACTTTATCCGGCATGCTTTCAATCAATATATATTTGTACAAATCAAACTTCTCTATAAAGGAGTTTGGCACATCTGTGTCACTACAAAGCAACATTCCAGGTTTTTTTCTCTTTTCTATGCAATTTAGGGCAGATTTTTATTCATTATTCTTGGTTTAGATTTAGCTTCTTGAATATAAGTACAAGACCAACATGATTTTACAGTATCATGGTAGACCATTGACTGGTAATTTTTTTCATGTATAACATGAAAAAATTATATTAAAAAATAAGAGCCCAATAGATCTGAGTTTAAATGATGGATCTACTAAATACTAGACAACTGACTTGAACAAGTTATTTAACTCCTATAAAGTAGACACAGCAATGTGACCTTCTTATACATCTTAAATAAGATAGTACCTAAAATATAGTAAGGACTGAAAAATAATTTGCAGTACTATAATTAACATTAATATTAATTTTATTTCACTATGGAAGATAATAACCCTATGATTAATAGTAACATTCCCAAACTTGCTGTTAAGATACTTAAGAGGCAAAGGGTTTCAAAGAATAAATTTTGGGAACTATTTTGTGAGGCTTCTAATGTTGTATGAATATTCACAGAGAAAGAGAGTAATTGTTTTGCAGTGTTATAGCAGTTCAGTGACAGAGTCTGACCCACCCCAAGATCTGTTGGTTTCCAGGCTGGAGAGTGTTTTATCTGCTTTTCACAGTGCTATCATGAAAGGAAAAGTGCTGGAATTATCTCCAGTGCTCACCATTATTTTACTACATCCCCACTACCAATAGTGCAGAACCATATAAAAAAAGGCGGGGGGGACCTAGACGCTAAAGCAAGACAGCAGAGTGTCTTTTTATAAATATTGTTATGCATTCTTCTTTTGGACTTAGAACTTCTCCATAAGAAAAATTCATTTTAATCTTAAAAGGACCCCCCCCAAGACTAATTTTTTATGCATATCTAAAACATATTTCCAGGGGCTGGAGAGGTGGCTCAGGGGTTAAGCCTCCGCCTTGCAGGTGGAAGGTCCCGAGTTCGGATCCCAGATCCCACGTATAGACGCCGGCGGAAGCGGGGGCAGCCTGCGCTTCTGGTCCTGGTAGGGCAGAGCCTGTGAATCCCGGGGCAGAAGGAGGTGGAGGCGTCCATGGTGGTTCGCAAATTCGTCCGTGGTTCTACACAGACACAGACACACACACACACACACGCGCGCAAGCACATACACACACACATGTACACAGTTGAATAAATAATAATAATAATAATAAATTTAAAAATAAATAAATAAAATAAAACATATTTCCAAAGCTTTATTTTTGTGGTATACAACTGTGCCTTTGACTTGAGGGAATTCGGGTTTGGATTGGTTGCATGACTGGCATTGTTTTGTTATTCATCCAAACCTACTGTACTGGTACATGAAGACTGAGATTTCTAGAAAGTTCTATACATGTACATTTGAGAGTCTACTGGGATGTTAGAGATTCAGAACACAAAGCCCAAGCTCAACAAAACCCTGTTGAGTTAACCTTTATTAAAGCCAAATTAATATCACTATTGTGTAAAATTTACATACTTCTTACTAGGTCAGAAACGGGGGTACAGAAGGCATAATCCCACTCACAGCTATATCAGCTAATGTAATAGCAGAAACTCTCATTAGTTAAAAACAAGCAATACTGACAACTAGCTCAACCTAGAAGACACCAAGACTTACAAAAACTAGGTTTCTTTTCCCCAGTATCCATAAAAAGCTTAACAGAACTTGTAGTATATTTACATAGTTTTTCAGAAAAAAAAAATACATTTGTGTTTCAATGAAACCATGTAGGCAAGTTTATTTTCCTTACTTTGTTTAGTCCCTAGGGTATTATTATCCATCTTTTCCAACTCCATCTGCTCTTATGACTGAAGTCATACCACCTACTTCTTAGAAGGCTAGATTGTGTTGATCATTCATGGTTCCATATGCTTCTGGGGCCATAGTTACCAAGTTGTCTGATTTGTAAAGCTCAGAAAATAGATTAGTAAAGAAACTAAATGCTAGGAATTCAAAGCACTAAAGACACATATATTCAAATATATCTAGAAACAAAGCTAGCTTACATTATTATTGCTAAGTAGCCTTGAAAATATAAAGACAAAGAGACACTGTTATCTTACCAGATCCTCTGGCAACACTAATTCAAAGCTATGGCCACAAACATGTTACACTAGTGCTCATAAATAAGATCTTCACCAATATCAACGAACTGTTCAATCCCTGGACTGTATTTCCCACATCAGGTAAATACAGCATTCAATTTTCACTCAAGGTCAAGCATAGTTAGTACATTACAATTTGCTAGCATTTAAGTGGCATGTGTTAATTGGCTTAATCTCATATTAAGATTTATTAGTGAACCATAAAGACAAATCGTTGAAAATGGAAATGAGGACCCTGCTATACACACTGACCCAGGTCGCAGACTTGAAGACAGGTATTCTTAGAGAGATTATTATAATGTATTAAATGTATTTTTCACAAACAATGTGGTCAGGAAGTAGACTCCTTCTCTTTTCTTGTATGCATTGATGTACTGTTCTAGGCATTAGGGAATATTAGAAATACCTCAAAGAAGATTCATGTCCTTATGCTAGGTGCAAAGCAGGGGTGGGCAGTGAAAAGAAAACAAGGAAGATCATGACAGATTGTGTTAAAGGCTATGGAGAAAATAAATCGGATGTCCGGAGGAAACGGAGCAGGAGGTGAAGGTTTATGGGAGATATTTACAGGCTGGCCAGGTGATGTCAACTGAGAGGGTGGGCCCTGCTGCTGAGCACTGAGTGAGAATGGAAAAACAAGGAAGAGTCAAAGGAAAGGTGTGCCAAGCAAAGAGAGGCGCTCGTGTGAAGAAGGCAAGGAGGGTTTTCTATGTTGAAGGGCATGAAAGATACAGTATAAATCCAGCCTGCTGAGCAAAGAGTGTGGTCCATGAGGGTGGGAAAAGAAACAAGCAGGGCAGTGCCCTCCGAGCCTTTGTGACAGGAGAGACTTAGAAATGATGAAGGTGATAAAAGTTCCTTGGAACATAGTTGTTATATATATAATTCCTGTAGTCTGTCTGGGCAAGAAAAATCACTTACAAGAAAATGATAATAACACAATTTTAGAATGGGAGAAGACTTTATCAATTCTCTGCTCTATCTGATATTTCAGCGGTATTGACCAGAAAAAGTCCAGAGGAAGGACAAAGGAATCAGTGAAGAGAGAAAACTTTACACCTTGTCCTCCAAAGTCTAAGTGACCTTTTCATGATGGAGCCAGGCTTATGCTTTCAACACCCAAGACACAGAGGGGGGGGGTTTCCTCATTCTCATCCCATGGCACCTCTAATGAATAAAGGAAGGCGTTTGAGCTCGTCTCAGAAGAAAATTGAAAAGAACAAGAGAGCATTGTCACTGCCTGCCCACAGGAGGGATGTGTTGAAGATCTTCCAGCTTTGCTTATGCTCAGACCTCTAGGAACAAAAAAAAGGATGAAGACGTGCCAAGCGCTACATAAAGAAAAATTCACTGAAAATTCAGAAAATTGGAAAATCTCAAGGCAAAATCGACCTCGGCATCAAATATTAATAAAGAAATATGAAGAAGACATGTCTACAAGTACCATGATACACAAATATAAAAAGCAAAATATAAAACAATTTTTAGTATTAAAAAACCTTTAGGTGAAATTTCGTTCCTAACATATTTAGTATTCTTTTCAGTTCTATTGTGAAAGATAAATTATAAACAAGCAAAAACAGGGACTGGTGAGATGGCTCAAGGCTTAAAGTCTCTGTCTTGCAGCAAAAGGACCTGAATTCCTATTCCAGATCCCATGTAAAAATGTCAAGTGGTTATGGTGATAGCCTGTGTTAGGTTTGAAATATGTTTTTAAATGCCCCCCAAACACAGTCTCATGTGTTGGGAAAGGTCATGGTACCTTTGAGAGGTGGAGCCTTGATGGAGGAAGGTGGTCACAGAGGTGGGCTTTGAGGTGCATTAATCCCACCCTACCTCCTGGAGAACTCTGCTTTTGTAATAAGCAGTATTGCAGCTCTCAGCCTTTATGGATGGATGTGAGAAGCCTGTCTTCAGTTTCTGACAGCCAGTCATTCCATGTCTGCCATTAAAGAGTTTATCTCCCCTTTGGAACCATAATCTGAATAAATCTCCCTTTCTCCTTTAAGTTGCTTGACTTTGAGTGTTCTCTCACATCAATGGATAAGAAGAATCAGTACAGAAACTGATACTAGGAATGGGATATTGCTCTGAGATTAACATGAAGTATTTTGAAGTTGAATCACAACATGAAGTATTTTGAAGTTGACAAATTGGTACCAGAGAAGTTGGGTTTTGCTGTGTGAGAAGAATCAGGTACCAAAAAGTGAATCCGAGAGAGCTGGGTTCCCAGCAGTATGGCCAATGCGGTGATATGGCCAGTCTGTCTTCAGAACTGTGTGTTGGGAGAAATATGGAGAACTTTGGGACTTTGTTTTGGGAAAGTCTTTGCATCTTGGTGACTGGGCCAAATGGGCCTTTCCCGTGAGAGCTTGGAAGAAAGCAATGCTGTGAGAGATGCAAGCAGTGGAAGTCCAGCTTGTGATGGTCCAGAGGGAAACAAAGACTATATTTGGAACTGGACAAGTGACAAGTGGAGTCACGTGTTGGTGGAGAGTTTAGTGAATTTTTGGCCCCATCCTGAAAGTTTGCCTAGGGATAAATTCGAGTGTTTGGCAGAGGAAATTTCAAGACAATGTAGTCTGAACAATGTGATGTGGCTACTTTTTTAGTGCTTTTCTTCAGAGTTATGAAAAAGAGCAAGAAATGAGGCAGAAAGAAGCAAAAACTCTAAGATCTGATGATGACAAATGGAATGGCCAACTTAAACAGTTAAACCAGGAAGAGACAGTGAACAAAATATCAGCCGTTAAAAAGATTAGCTCCATTAGTGAATCAAAGTCTACTCTCAATTTAGATAATAGGAGAGACTATGCATTAAGGGCAAATTCTTCAGGGAAGTCTCCCACCTATAAGAATGCAAATACTTTTGGAAGGAATAAGCTAAAGGGTAGAGTTCCAAAGGGTCTGTTTCTTTCTTAAAGCAACTGTCCAAGAAAGAAAGATATTTCTCCTACAGTCAGCATAGAGAAGCTGAATCAATTGTGATTCAGGGGGCCAGTTTTCAACCTAAGGTTAAAGCAGAACTTGACAAAGTCTCACACGCTTCTGGTTTTGGAGGCATCAAGGATACAAGAGGGAGGAGGTCGTGGATTCTTCCTCCAAGGTTTCAGAGAATGGTGGAATCCAGGCAGTGTGTGGCAAAGGCCTGCAGTTTAGAAGCTCAAAAAGAACAGTTTCTGCTGTAGAGTTAAAGCCTGGTTTGCCATTGAGAAATGAAAATGTTAGAGATGCAAGAGCCAACATGGGGCATCTGCCAAGAAGAGCTGTATATCCTGGGAGGAACTAGCCCAAGAGTGATATGTTCTAAGGGCAGCTGCGTTAGGAGGGGGGAACCAACGTCCTTTGAAAGTGAGATGATTTCAATAAGAGGTTCACCTGTTGGCCATGGAGTTGCAGGATTTGGAATTTGTCCTGCTGGTTTTCAGTCTTGCTATGGACCAATCTTTCTTGTATATCCCCCCAATCTTCCCTTTTAGAATGAGAATGTTTATTCTGTGCCATTGTATGTTGAAAGTATGTAACTGTCTTTTGATTTTAATTTTTTATTATTATTATTTATTCAACTGTGTGCATGTGCATGTGTTCGTGCGCATGCATGTGTGTCTGTGTGTGTGTATGCGCGTGTGCCCATGTGTGTGCAGAACCACGGACGAATCCGCGAACCACCATGGACGCCTCCACCTCCTTCTGCCCCAGGATTCACAGGCTCTGCCCTACCAGGACCAGAAGCGCAGGCCGCCCCCACTTCCGCCTGGCATCTATACGTGGGATCTGGGATCCGAACTCAGGATCTTCTGCCTGCAAGGCGGAGGCTTAACCCCTGAGCCACCTCTCCAGCCCTGTCTTTTGATTTTATAGGAGGCATTGGACTTTGGACTTTTGAACTGTGTCGGGACTACTGGTATAGTCTAGTGAAGACTTCCGAATTTGGACTGAGTACAGTTTAATAATGAGATGGCATAAGGCTTTGCAAGCCAAGGATGGCATGTCATAGTATGAAATGTGTCCCCAATAGTCTCGTGTGTTTAGGGAGATCATGGCACCTTGAGAGGTGGAGACTTGATGGAAGAAGGTGATCACAGGGGTGGTCTTTGAGGTGGATTAGTCCCACCCTACCTCCTGGAGAAATCTTATTTTGTAACAAGCAGTTTTGCAGCTCTCAGCCTTGCAGATAGATGGGTGTGACTTAGCCTGTCTCCAGCTATTGCCAGCCAGCAAGCCATGCCATGTGTGCCATGAAAGACGGTGTCTCCCCTCTGGAACCGTAAACTGAATAAATCTCCCTTTCTCCCTTAAATTGATTGACTCTGGGTGTTCTCTCTCAGCAGCAGATAATGGTAACCAGTACAGCCTGCAAGTCTGGTCCTAGAAGGCAGAGCCTGAAAAAGCCCAGAGGAAAGCAAAAAGGAGGTAGAGCAATCCAAGATGATTCCAGATGTCACCTTTAGGCCTCCACAGGCACACATACTCAAGTGTCCTCTTATACTCACACACACATACACACACACACACACACACACACACACACACACACACACACAGAAACAATATAGAGAAAGGGAATGATAATGATACAGATACACATGCATGCTAGGATATTTACCTATGCAAGCTCCTCTCTTTGGAAATAAACTGAGACTGGACTGAACTAGTCAAGGTGTTGTTTGTTTGTGAATAAACAACCATACCAAATAACTTCATAAAGCTCCTTCCTACACAGCAATCGTTCTGCTCTCCCTGAATACAGAACATGATTAATGTGGCCCAAAACTGCAGAAGGTGAATGGCAAGCAGATTTAAGCTAACATAATGGCAACATAAGGTAGCTGCAAACTTGGATGTTGTAATTGTCAGGCATAGCAGCACTTTTCATGCCGATATCAGTGTGTCAGGCCAACCCATGATTTGTATGCCCCCGGGAGAACACTGGGAAAAACCAGCCACTTATTTAAATCAAATTGATGAAAACAGACAAGATTGAAGTAGGAGGAGAATGCTTGAGGAAGAATTTGTTTAACAGAGTTTCACACAAAACGGACTTCTTAACATCTCCTTAAATCATATATTTGCACAAAACATGGAACAAAATCCTAAACAGCCCTATCTTCAAATTGGCAAGACACACAAGCAACAAGACACAAAAAAATAGAATGTTTAAGCTAATACAGTGTCCTGTCAACATAACAATGATTACTATTTATTTTCTTCTTTATAGCAATAAAGACAATATACAGCCACAAAATATGTTTTCTTTTCAGTACTGGGGACTAAAACTAAAGGTCTCTAGCATACCATACAGGGACCCTACTACAAGGCCACACCACAGGGCCTAACTTCCAGTGTAATATGGTTTTTAAATGCATTGATACTCCTGATCAAATTATATATGCACACTGTGCATGGTCTCCTTTATTAATTCTGTATTTCTTTGACAGTTGCATACAATGATTTTTTTTAATCCTTTTCTCTCACTATAATCTTGGATCATTCACCCTCTTTCTCCTACTGATAATTTTCTTTCCAACAAATCCCTTCTCTTTTTATGTCCTTTCTGTATGTAAGCTACTGAATCCAAAAAGGGCTTTCCTACATTAGCACATGCCTGGCAAACAGCAAGTCATGCATGGTCTCTCAATATTGAAATGTTTGAAAACCATGCCCTTCATTTTCAGGAATATGTGTGTCTTTAGCATGCTTCCTGATGGCTCTCAAAGTTATATATCTGCATCTTATTTCACTGTAACCTTCCAGATGTGAACATTTCTTAAAATAACATCTTTGTAGATATAATTGAAGACATTAAAATGGTATCATCTTGGATCATCCAAGTGGCCTTCAATTCTAATGGCAAGTATATTTATGAGAGTCATGCAAAGGAGAGATTTGAAAAGATCCCATGTACAATTGGAAGCAGTTTTGGAAAGATTCTGCAGTCACAAGTCAGCTTTGTGATATAAGAAACTGAAGCTGGAAAAGGCAAGAAAAACCTTAGCCTCAGAGGAAGCATGGCCCCTTCAGCAGCTTGACTTTGGACTTGTGTTCTTCAGAATTTTAAGAGTGTACATTTATATTCAACATATACAAAAAAGATATTCAAATCAGAAATAGAAATGATTCCTAGAAAAAAAGAGGGAAATTTAGAAGCTAAAGAATATGATGAACAAAATGAAAAACACGATAGATCCTCAAGAACAATGAAAGAATCTGAAAACTTTTCAGTTAATACAGTTGAAAAAAAGGTATCTGTAACCACAAGATGCAAAAAAAAATTAGTTGTTTCTAATCTAGTGTGGTCCTTATACTAGATACAAAATCAAAGATTTTTTTTAAAGATAAGAACTGAATCCACAAATCTCATAGAAGAAAACTTCACTGGTGATTTTTTTTTCATATGATTCCAAAATCAGTAGCTGCAAAAACAAAACTGAATGAGTTGAATTTGATAAATCACAATGTTTCTACTTAACTAAGTTAGGAAAAAAATAGAAGAGTATCCCATGGAACAGAGTGATATTATTCACAGATCTAAAAATCTACTAAGGGTTTTAATATCCAAAGTAGACGAGGAAAGCATGTAGCCGAATAGTAATGAAAACAATAATCAATAGTAATCTACTATGAAATGGACAAAGAATCACAATGCTCACTTTTCCTGAGAAGACAAGAATGGCAAACAAATGAGGAAAAAGTGCTGGTTGTCACTTTTCATCAGAGAAACTCAAATCAAGACTATATACCTTCTCGGATCACTCATTGGAATGGCAAAAGGTAAATATATTTTAGGAGAATATTCGCACTTTATTCATGGAAATCAAAACTGATGTGCCACTTTGTAAAACAGTGTGGAAGTCTTAAAAGAGTTAAAATAATATCCATGAAATTCTGTGAATATATTCAAAAGAATGAAATTAATATCACAAAGAGATACATATATTTCCATGCTCACCACATCCTTACCAAAATTCACAAAGCATGACAATTCCAAATATTCATTGACAGATTAATGGATTCTTTATCCAACATCTCATTTCCCTACCCACTAGTACATGCCAATCACAATTCTCCTCACTATTTACACACACACATACACACACCCCAGAACACCATCCAGCTTTTTATAAAAAGAAAAGATTGCCATTTGTGACCATTTGGATGGACTGTAAGGAATTATTTGTTCTTATCATACACACATACACAGAGGTAACTCTGTGGAGTGATGGTTATATCAATTAATTTGTCTGTACCAATCATCTTAAAATGTATATCTAGAATATACCTTTAGTTGTCAATTATATATCAATAAAATTGACAAATGATTTTAACAATTGATCAAGTGCAAGTAAAGGCCACTATGAAATGACAATTTATACATGTTAGATGGGCAGAAATTGTGAAGTTTGATTACATCATGTGTTTATAATGTTGAGCCGGGTGAAGTGTCATGTAACTCAATATCTACTAACAAGATGATACTAAATCAAATTCTGCTACATTCATGCAACTGAAATGTCAATAGCCATGAAAATGAACTCAATATAGCTATGTATCGCATGTAAACCTCTTTCAAGTTTAAGCAAAGAGAAGCAAAGTGCTTACGATAAAATATACTGTTTTTACAATGTCCAAAGCCACAATCATATTGTTCAGAGTACTAGTTAGTAATCACCAACACTGATTGCTTTGGGGGAGCTCAGGGAAAGTGAGGTTTAATGGGAACACATTCACAACTCAGCAATAATGATCATACTCTAGAGGTGGACAACATGATGGCTTTCATTATATTATTGCTCAATAGTTTACATGTATGGTACATAAATTTTTCACACAAAGGAAATATTAGAGAATTTTCCAAAGAAAAACTGGGAACCCTACAAAGCTTCATTGCTGTATGGGCAGAAAGAAAAGTTGCAAACACATAATTTCTAGGCATCGCTAATGAAAGAAACTGTTAACTATGGACCTCTGGTTTCAGCGACTACTGTGTGTTAGGGTCATTTGTGGGTCCTGGGGATTTTCTAGAAAAAAACAATACCTAAGGCTGAAGAGACAGCTCATCAGGCAAAAGCACTTGCCCCACAAGCCTGACAATAAGAAGTTAGAAACTCAGATCAAGGGAAAAGTTAGTTACTGTGGTGCAGAGAGAGTCACCCCCCTGCTCCCACAGAGAACATGGAGGTGAGATAGGGGACTCACTCTGAGCTTGTAGGCTTGGTTAATATCAGCAGACACTCAAGTCTTAAACAAGGCGGAATCACAAGGACCAATATGAGGGTATCTTGTACCTCCACAGTTATGCACATGTACACCAGCACTCATACATCACACACCCACACACACCCACACACACACACGCACATGCACATGCATGCACACACACGTGTGCATACCCAACAGCAGCAGCAGCAGCGAACACAAAGAACAGCACCCAGCTCAGACTTGAAACCAAAGAAGTCAAAATATGCAGGACTGGAATCCAGCCGTGAGCTTATTTATTTTCCTTTGTTTTCATCTTCACCATCACCAGATGTTCTGAACGTGAAGCCAGCGTCACAAATCACTGATGTAGATCAAGCTTCCTATTTTACATGTAGAAATTGGGGCCAGAAACAAGAGATTTGTAGTATTAGCAGAACACCCAGGTTTCAATCCAGTCTTTAAGCCATCAACATAATTTTACCATCAGGAAACTTACCAAAGTTCTATTAAAATTGGGGGAAAAGAAAGAAGTGAAAGATGCTTGATCTTTAAAAAAAAAAAACAAACCAACTCTTCCAATAATCACCAACACCCGCCCATCCTCTTCTTTGACAGACTCTCTCCTTAAAATGATGTTACTGACAGAGTTTTTGTTTTTCTTTCTCTGGTTCCTACCTGCTTTCTATTCTCTGCTTCCCTTTTTGCTTCCTGATGCACTGTGACACCCAAGGAATCCCCTAGCATCAGTCTTGTGCTGCTGAGACTTGATGTGTGTGTGCTCCCAGATGTCACATCAGCGGATGGTAGACAGAGCACAGATCAGTACTATAAATGGCAGCATCGTATGCCCTCAGCAGACTTCAAGGGCAGCTCAGGTGATGGTAATCCCATGGGGGGCCCATATTATATATAAGACAGCTGTTAAAACCACCTTGGGCGTCGGGTGTTGTCAAGCCTCTGTGTTCTGCTTCTCAGTGCAGAAAGCTAGGGACGAACAGTGCTCCTTAAATCCACAGTTGGTGGCAAAGGGAATCCATGGGCACCTGCCTGTGGGTGTCCATCGAAGCAATGCCTGCCCTCTCTGATAAGCCCCAAGACAGTTGGGTCTGAGGGATGGAAGATTTGTTTTTGCTCCATAGGAGGAAATAAGCCTAATGAAAGAAGAGTCTGCATCAAGAATAGTCTGCATGGGCTTATACAACTCTGGCAATCAGTATGGCGATTTCTAAAAAAGTTAAAGATTGAAATACCATATGACTACTGAGAATAATCTTCCATAATGTAGAAACTCACTACAGTGACGTGAGCACAATCATGTTCACTGCAGCACTACTTATAAGAGCAAAGTCATGGAATCAACCCAAATGCCCAACAGTTGGTGATTGGATAAGGAAAATATGGTACATTTATACAATGGAATACTACTCAGCCATCAAAAAAGATGAATTAATGAAATTTGCTGGGAAATGGATGGAATTAGAAAAAATTGTATTGAGTGAAGTATCCCAGACACAGAAAATTAGACCCATGTGTACTCTCTAATAAGTGGATCCTAGTTCCAAACCCACTTAAATGACATATACAGATAAATCTCTGTAATACCCATTGTAATTGCAAAGGATTATAAACAGAAGGGAAGGGGAAGGAGGACCTCAAAAGAAAGGAGATAGGGGATCACTGTCAAATATTTCATTTAAGTAGTGAGACATCTGGTGCAACTCACTCTCACTTAGCCTTCTTTGCCATGTGGGACTGAACAGGTTTGATCTCACAAGGCAAGGAGGATATAGGGACTGGAAGATAGATAGTAACCATCCTGCAAATGGGACACTGCTGTGTCCTACCCCTATTCTTCCATCTACATTTGAGTCTCCTCTTATATTAAGATCTTCATTTAAACAGTCTTTTATCTTTTGTTAAGAGGTGACCTTCAATACTAATTGGGATGCAGCTAAGAGCAATGCAGGAAAAGCAAAACTGAAAATAACAACAAACAATAGTTCAGAACACCAAACACCCTGCATCATTCACCTGGAACCAGACCAGCTAAATCTCTCCCCATCCTAAAGCTTGGGGAACTTTGCAGAAGAAGGGGTGGCAAGACTGTAAGAGCCTAAAGATGGGGAAGACCAATGATAGACAAGATTATCCACACAACTCAGGGCTGCTGCAGCCAGAATTGGACTTTGCCTGACCTGCACAATAGCTGACATGTTAATGATCCCTAAAGTCTAGCACAGATCACAGGGTTGAAGGCTCCAGGCAGTAGGATCCTTAGAGGCAAGAGATTAACAGTCATAATAGAGTTCCCATACTAATGGGGAGCCCAAGAAGGGGCTGTGAGCTATGCCACTGAGTCCTGAACCCTCACTAGGGTGGAGGACTCAGAGGGAGGTTTGGCATTCACACAAATGGGGATGGGGATGGGAGGGAGGAAGGGGAAGGCACTGGGAAAGGAGGAGGGAGGGGGGCTGAAAGGAAGGGGAGAAGAGGGGAGAGTGCAATGGGGGACGACTGGGGAGGGAAGGGGCAGGGAGAGGATGAGCTTGTATGATTAGGAAAAAAATAAAATGTGGTAGAAAAAAATTTTTAAAAAGCATGCAAAATTGAGACAGTGAAAAATAAAACAATCCAGTAGCAAACTATAAAAAAAGAATAGACTGCATGCAAAAAGCCAGCAAGAAGGCTCAGCAGATAGAGGGCGCCTGCAGCAAACCTGAAGACCTGAGTTCAATCCCTTAAACTTTTATGGTGGGAGAAAATCAACTTTCAAGAATTGTCCTTTGATTTTCACATCATCAAATGGCACACTTTTCTCTCCCTCCCTCCCTCCCTCCCTCTTTCTCTCTCTCCTCCCTCCCTCCCTCCTTCACTTTCTTTTTTCTCTCCCTCTTCTCTTTCCTCCCTTCCCCCTAAAAGATAATTTTAAAAAGAATGGAGTTCCCGTGTACCATGACTCACTCCTCCACCACTCAATGATTGTCTCTGTCAAGCCTTGTCCTCCTAAATCTAAACACAGAGCACACTCTGATGGCCTTGTGCGACTCCCTTAGATCCCACTGATATTAAGGTGAAGTTTCCCAGCAATGAGAGATGTCTTCTACAGGTTCACATCAAGAAATGAAGACTAGGAGGTTTGTTAACACTCAGATTGTTAGTCATAACATTAGCAGGTCAGAAGTCTCCATGTTCCTTGAACCCATCCACAATTTCTAATATCACACCTAATTTTTACTTCAATTTAATATTCTTTCATTTCTCCTAGGAATCCTGAATGTTATATCCAAACTCAGAAATAATAAGAGTTATACAGAGGGCAATTTCTAATATGGACAAATTCTCAATAACTATTAGTTGACTGAGGAGAGAAAATACATTAATATGACTGACAAAAATCAGATTTTTATTTAGTTTTATTATGTTTCTATTAAAAAGAATTATGCTCTAAATGCTGAATTATAGCATATAATTTTAAATTAAGGAAGAAATTATGACTCTTTAAAAGCTCTGAGCATCAGTCTTGTCGGCTCAAGTATGGATTGATGTTCACGAATTGAAGAATTCCTTTTTCATTGAGTAAGTCTACCAGCTGGACTGAAAAATCTCTCCTGAAGAAGTGAAGTTTATATCCTGGGCTCACATGCAGAGCACTCTCTCAACAAAGCAGCCTTCTTTTACAACCAGGATTCTGAATTTTTGTTATTGTTGTTGTTATTCTTCATAAACACCTCATCTTTGATGCAAATATGGTGATAATCTATGACTGGGAAGTCCATTGTTTTGAAGTGAGTAATATGTTTCAGCCTGCAAGTGTAGGAGAAAAACTATGTGTGGTGCAATGATATACTATAAAGAAGAGAGAGACTCACATGACAAGTGAAATAGGATAAAGGAAGGAGCCAGTCAGTTCACTGTGGCAGAAAGCAACATGCTATCAGGAAAAGTGAGGTAATCTCAGGGACATTAAGCAAGAGCATATGGAGTATTTGGCAGGAACTTCTGAGTTCTATGAATTCTTTCATGTATTCACATGGGGAAAATGATAATCATTAAATGAGTTTTTATTTCATTTTCCACCAAAACATTGAAGACTGCTGCTCTGTAAATATGCACACAGACTTATGAGGGAGAGGTAGAGGAGGGAAACACAGAGTATGAATAGATCCAGCAAGTCAGTTAGGTTATAAGCATCCTGGGTCTCAAACAAGCCCATCCAATCAAGCAGGGTCATGCCTTGTCATGCCTTTCCAACATGACTCCTCCCATGCAGCTGCGATATAAAAATCAACAAACTGTTGGCACAAGTAAGGAAGGGAAACAGGTGGCTTTCTTTACATTTTGCTAACAGCTACAAGGTTATCTGATTTACATCCCTTTTTTTCTGCCTACGCTGACATCTAAGAAGCAGAATCATCATAAAGATTTAGAGCAAGAGGCAATAAAAGCTGAAGAGCAGGAAACTGGGAGTTTATTTCAGAGAGTAAGGACAGGAAGACTGGACCGGCATCAGGAGTCACGGCTCTTATTTGAGCCAGTGAGTGGATCAATATTTAATTAAGCATATTAAGAGTGGGGAACAAAACACAGATATTATAGTTTCAAGAAGTGCTGTACGAAGAAACCTGAACCCCATCATCCTGACATCAAAGATTTCAGAGTGCAAATCCTCCTTTCAATGGCTTGTTTTCAAGTCATTATGGAAGGATGTAACTGCTGAGTATATAAGGTTTTACCATATAGAGCAAGAGCATACTTTATTCCCATTTTTCCTTAACAAAATGGCTGCTTTTCCTAATGTTTTGAACATATGGTAAAGTAAGCATCTTCCTGCAGTGAAATAGACAACACCCAACTAGAATAAATGCAGAGTTCCATGCACTCTGCAATGTTCACCAAGAATCAAGTCAAGCAAGTTTCTCCCCATCCCAAAGCTCAGGGAACCTTGTAGAAGAGGGGGGCAGTAAGATTTTAAAAGTGTAACTTTGGGGCAATGCACCACTGGACAAGACATTCCACTCAAGACAGGGCTGCTGCAACCAGGAGCTCATAGCAATAAGACCTATCCTTACCAGACCTGCATAATGACTGACATGCCAACATGTCCCCATAGATTAGCGAAGATCCAAGGAGAAATAATTAAATGCAGTAGGAACCTAAGGGACTACAGGTGAAAGGGAATGCCCTTTCAGTGGGTCTGCTCTAGGAGGGCCCACTTGGTCTGTCACAGAGACCTGAAACCTCACTGGAGCAGAGGAACCAAAGGGAACCCTGGGACCCATAGAAGCTGACAGATGGGAGGGTGGGAGGGAATGAGATGAGTGGATTAAGGAATCGGAGGGAGGGAGGGAAAAGAGAGAGGGAGGAAGAGGCTAAAGAAAAGGAGAGGGGAGAGGGAGGCAGGGATAATTACTTAGTATACCTGTAAACAAGAAAGAAAGAAAGAAAGAAAGAAAGAAAGAAAGAAAGAAAGAAAGAAAGAAAGAAAGAAAGAAAGAAAGAAAGAAAGAAAGAAAGAAAGAAAGAAAGAAAGAAAGAAAGAAAGAAAGAAAGAAAGAAAGAAAGAAAGGTTAATCCACAGCTCGCTTTTGTTACTTTTGGCAGCTCTATTTCTTCATTTTTAACTTTCACCGTGTATATTCATCTCTCACAGTACTGTTATGAAGGGACATTTGTAGAAATGAAGGCTGCACATTGTGCCTGCCCCCATACCCTCATTTCATCCGTCTCCCGCCACTCAAGCAATCTTCCAGACAGCCTCTCTATCTTGGGGAGGTGGAGCCCTGCTGGACGAAAGCAGGTCCCAGGGGATATGCCTTGGAGTATGCTGCCTTGCAAGGTCTCCTGGTGATTCTCAACACAACAAATTAAAGGAAAATGAATTTTTTTGAATATTACATGAAACTATGAAAGATATTAAAATATATTTTAAGAATTCAGCATCATCCATTCCTTCAGTCCCTTGCCTGAGGACGGAGCAGAAACAGGTCAGTCGTAGATGTGATCATTAGAAACATCTCTTCAGGGTGCCTCTGAGTTTCCAAAGGATTTTTTGTGCCATTCATCTCATTCCTGTAATAACAGTCTTATGAGCTGTTCTTATTTTGATTCTTATTTATAAAGATTAGCAAATTTAGCTTTGGGGCTTTTGACTCACCCAGGGTGAGTTCACTTTTAGCTGATGAAATTTATGATAAAAATATTCACTTCTTCCTGTAAAATCTGCTTCTTCTTTATACAAATGATAATCATATTTTCTAGAAGAAAATTATAGCTGTTGGTCTGATAAAATAACTAGATTTGGAAATGCCTATGCTTTTCTCTCATGACTTCTTAATTTCCCTATTTAGAGTTACAAGTCAACATCCTGGAAACAATAACATTTACATAGTGAATGCGACATGTTACAGCTGACACAATATTTTGACAAAGAGGAGTCTTAAAATATAAGTGACAACTATAATTTTCAACTTTATTATAGATCTGTATCTACCTTTTATATGCCAATGCTTGTAATAACAAAAAGAGAAAAAAATCTGTCAAATATTTGTTAATTGAGTTAGGCCAGTCATCAGATGGATACTCTACCTAACGCATGCCCATTGCCAATGTTGTTATTTCCATTACTGTTTCTCCCCATTCTGTAGTGCGTCTAAGGGCACACTTCCCCCCAATGAGGACTAATAAATAGGCCAAACTTATCTTCAAGTCAATCTTCAAACTATGCAGTCAATAGCTGTGTGTTCTGACTTTTATCACATGAATAGATTTGTATAACTACCAACTCAGTAGTTATACTGAGAGTTTGTCTAAATATTAACCCACTGAAAGACATCTGGGTTGCATCCAGGTGTGGGCTGTAATAAATGCTGAGAACATTCACGTGTAGGTTTATTTTTATAGGAACATGTGTTTGCATTTCTTTGGAACAGATGCCCATGAGCTAAGCATTTTAAGTGGCTGTGACTCCTCCACTCTGTTTACCTTCCACCCGTAGGATGCACAGGCCAAACAGCTGATTCCTGAATCACTGAATAAAGAATCTCCTGTGGCTCAAGAATTCTACCTGAGATTATTAAGCCAGAGACAAACTTACTGTATACAGATCACTCTGTTAGGGCCTCTCCCACCTAATACCCCAGTAAGCTAAGCAAAGGAAAATGCATGAAGTGTAATCAAACGCAGCAACTTAATATATGCTCTGTAATCAAATGGTATTCGATAAAACTAGTTTCAATTTTCCAACTATTTTTAGAAATATTTTAAAATTACTTAATTGAAAACAAAATCAACACTGTATTGTTCTAGTAGCATAGATTGTTCAAGAAATGCTTGCATTGAGTGATTCTCACACAAAAGGACTTTCTCACTCACCTGGTTTCTTTGGAAGTTACCTTTCCACTGAATTTAATGTGTGTTTAGGGTCCACTCACCTATTCCTAAACAAAGTGGCTCTCAGTGTGGGCTGCATCATGATTGCCCAAGGGCTTGCTAGAATCACATTATGGGCTCCATTCCCAGAGTTTGAAGTTTCTGATTCCTTTGAATGATTTTTAACTAGTTTCTCAGGTAATACTGAGGCTGTGGGCTTAGGAACCACAATTTGAGAAACACTGACCTCAGAAAATCTTATCTGGCAAACAAGAAAATCAAGATCCTGAAAGTCTATAGAAAGGCATTGCAAATGAGCCAAATAAGTTGTACTGAGTAGGTAAGTTTTGTAGCTTCTACTTCAGCAGCCGGAGGAACTGACTTTGTAGAATTTTCTTTGGTGGTAAAGGGCTGGATTTATTCTTTGATTTCTCACTTCTAGTTTCTGACAGGATCCTGGTGTCATATCTTAAAGGTTATAGAATTTAGTCTTTTTGGAAAGAAACTCCCATATTCCAAATAAACAAGTGTCCACAATTCTGTTTTAACACTTCTAGGGATTGATAATTGGTCCTTTTTATGTTTTCAAATAACTGCATCTAAATTAGGATCTAAATTCAGGCATGGGAAGGCAAAGCCATCTCAACTTTCTCCAACATTTAAAGTAGTGTGACAAAAATATCTCCTTTCCTGTTACACATTACTTAAGAGGAAAGAAAGAAAGTCATTACAAGGCAGAAAGATATTTCTGCAGGGGGCCAACAAAGCACTGGGAATAGGCTGGGGTCTTGGTCATCCACTGATGAGTCATGTCAGTAACCCTCAGTCTAAGAGTCCTCATTGGAAAAATGGAAGTAGCACACCCCCCGGCTCCCAGGGTTTACCAACCTTGTGGTGCACACCAACTCCTTTCTAAAGTAAGCCAGTGATTCATTAGTTTCCCATGATGCATTTTTGCATATTTTGAACTCAGAAATTATTGTGGCAAATATGTGTTCAATTTCTCCTTTTACAGTTTTCTCTACTTTCTTTTTACTCTTATGCACTATGTTTTGTTGACTTCTATTTTTTTTTGGGGGGGGAATGGAGTCTGAGGACCAAACCCAGGATGCTGAGCTTGCTGGACAAGAGCTCTACCACTGAATTACCTCTACAACGAAAGGTGCCTAGTGTTTTAACGCTAATATTCCCCTGTGATTTTTTGTATTTCATGATATTATTTTTTTAAAGGTTCCAGGACAACTGTCTGACAAGCTTTCACTTTATGGATTTGTCTGATTATATTGGATATGACATTTTTGACAAGAATATGATCTACATGACATCACATCAAACCCAAGGACAAAAGAAATTTTTCTCTCCCAATTCATCACATGCATGTGGTAGCCCTTTTGAAAGGCCTTTTTCACTTTGTAATACATGTAATACATCTATGTTAGATGCTTCCAGACCACACGAACATCTGTTCCTCATATCTTTCTCTAAGAAGTTTAGGATCTCCTGACGATCCTGGTTAGATCACTGAACTACAGTGTTATGTATACCTTTCCGTTCCATTTGTCCGTAAGCCTTTTTCTAAAGACAAAGATTACCCGATAAAAAAGATCTAAAAGTCATTCAGATCATATTTGTGCTTATGCTCTACTTAATGAGTTTTAGTCTGTTAAAATCACTCTTTTGATGTTGAAATTGTCCAATTTGTCTACTTAAAGTACAACTCCTAGAGGTAGATAGAGTCTCATGTTTGCTAGCTTTTTGTTCAGTAACTTAAATTATCCAATGGGCTTTCATTTTAAATAGATGATTTTGACATTTTCTATCTAGTTGAACTTCTTGAAAAAATTGTTGTTCACCTACCAGGACAGAACACTTTGGAATTTCTGATTCATATATGATTTTATATTTGACAGAAGACATACTTTAATTCTGTTTTAATTGGTTTTATCAACATATTTTGTCTACATTAGCAATGCTAAGTGTGAAGCAATATTAGAAGTTAAAAAGAAACAGTATCTCACAGTCTTGCATTACCATGTGTTTTCCATTTTCCATTGTTGTAACAGCAGCACATATATTATTGTTTGTTTCTGTATAATAAGCAGTAGCATTATTTCAGTTTTCTGAAGGAGCAGATATAGTGAAGAAAAACAAAGTTCCACACCATGTAACATAAAATCCAGTTTATCACAGATACATTTCTTACTTATAATTGGTGTGATATCCACTTCTCTCTAAATCTAGGAGGGTTTATACCAGATGGTGGGGAGGGGAGCTACTTCTGTCTGTAGTATAACCACAGATAAATAATTCATGTTCCAGCAAGTGCTCAGGCACATGTCAGTACAGGCAACCCAGAGACTCAGTAGAACTAACACACACACACACACACACACACACACACACACACACATACACAGGAAAGCATGAGTGGGACCGGTGGGGAAAGGAGAAGGAAGAGATTGTGTAACAAGGGGTAAAAATGAAATAAATTCATTATATTCATGTAAGAAACACCAAAATAATGAAAACAGATTTAAAAAGCAAAGCAAATAATAATTTGGTTGATATCAGTAACATGGATACATGGTAAAAAAAAAATCACAGTATAACTAAGGATTTTATCAATGCAAGATACCGGTTCTCATTCCTTGAAAGCATGGCTTCTAGCCTGGGGAGATGACTCAGCAGTTAAATCACCTTCCATGGGAGCAACGTGACTGAAGATAGGATCCCCAGACCCCAATATAACTGCCAGCAGCTTGAGAACCTGCCTGTGTGTTCCATTCCAGATGGCAAAACTTGGGAATGCCCAGAGCAAGCTGGCTAGCCAGACCGACCCTTTAGGTGAGCCCTGGGTTTAACTAGAGACCCAGCCTCAAAACCCTAATGTAGAAGTGGGATGAAAAATGCTTCCTGAAATTAGTCTCGGATTTCCAAACACATATGCTCATGCACCAATACGCACATACACCCACACATGTGCAAACACATGTCCACACCAACAACAGAAAAAAAGTAAAGCATAGCTTCTGCATTTCCTTTGGGAAACCTCAAATTCATGGACACAGATGTTAGTGAATACCTTGCTGAAGCTGCTATTTTTAAAAAGCAAATTAGCAGTTAGAGAGATGGCTCAGGGGTTAAACCTCTGCCTCCCAAGCAGAAGGTCCTGAATTCTGATCCTGAATCCCACATAAAAACACCAGGCAGAAATGGTGAAGACCTGCACTTTCAGCCCTGGAAAAATTCAAAACAAATCAAAGAGGAGGTAGAACAATCCAGAATGATTCTCAAAGTCACCCTTGGGACTCCACAGGCACACATAGTGCCCTCTGATACACACACACACACACACACACACACACACACACACACACACGTGCATATATAAATAAAGCAAATTAATACCAATCAGTGTCCTGCATGTGATTGTATCCCTAACTACATTTGAAGAATCTTTCATATCAGTACATCTTTGCCAGTTGATTCTCTTTTAATGAATATTTTCATGATAGTTCACTATATTGTTGTGCCATAGTTTAATTCACTAGTTTCATATTGGGTGACATGTTTAATTTATTAGTTTAATTTTATTTTCTCAAGCAATAGTCCAATACTAACTATGCTTAGACCTTTGAGCACATTAGAATGCATGCATTTACAATAACCATCCAACAAACAGTTCATGGCATCACAAGATCATGTATATTCTGTCTTGAGAGACAAAGTCCTGGTAACACTGTAAAGTAGCAAAATTTTAATCCCTGTCATTTTCCAATGCAACTGATGAAAATCAAGTTTAATTTTTCATAAATACAAGATTGAGAACCTTCCACAGGTTTATAAATCCCCTAAAGTTTTATCAATAACTGTTGCTTTGTAGTTTTTATTGACTTTTTGCCATTTCTTTATGATTCTGTAAGACTGCTTTATAAATAAGGAAAGCAGAGATGTATCTGTTGAATAAGACAAATCCTTTTCCTAGATTGCTGTTTATCTTTTGATTGTGATGCTTGTGGTACATTTTTTATCTGTAGTCATATTGGTAACCTTCTTTCTACATGATTTGTTGAGTAGATAGTCCACTTGTTATGACAAACCTTTGGGTAACAAATTATTCTTATACTTCCAATCATATTTTTACATTAGAGCCATCTATTGGCATTTGATGTGAAGAACGTTAGTCTTCTGGAATAAATAAGATACATTTAATTTTTACCCTGAATCTGAAGGTCACTGTTATTTGCCCTAAAATTTCATATGATTTTCAACCTGTAGTTTCCATTAATTGTTCCCTCAACACGTGCGCCAGAACTGCTTTTGATTATGGAACTTACTGGTATCTTTGATCTGATAAGTTCATTCTCTTCCCAAAAGAATTCAGGATTTGGACTCTATAGCAGCACAGCCTATCACTTATTGTGGAACCTTGGCCAAGTTATGTAAATCCTTTCCTGTCTCCATTTCTTATTGTGATGGGGTTAATGATTGCTATGCAAGGATATCAAGAGGGACAACTGACATATTTCCTACAAAGTCGCTATAGTCATGTATAGTAGACAGTAAATACTTAATAACTTTTCATTTTTCATGAAAATTTCTTAGGATAGTCTCATTTTTTTAGTTTTCTACATGAACATGAGAATTATACACTCTCTTATAGCATTTCCACCAATAATCTGTGACCTTGAAGTTCAATCCCAGGAGAGTCTTCTCTCATGTTAAAGAGGACAGACCCATGTCGATAATAAAAAACATTGCAAAAGAAAGCATGTGGCATTTAAAACCTGATCATAAAAGACATTTCTGTTTCCTCTATCCCCTTTCTCTGGTTGAATTACCCTGGTAGAAGATAGTCATCATGCTATCAATACATGTAAACATTCTCTGGAGAGAACTTACCCCTGCTGCCGTGTCCCGTCCCTACATGGGCACACCATGGTGGAAGCAATGGGTCTCTCAGACCCCTTCCAGCTTTTGAATGACAGCATACCTCATGGAAACCTCAGAAGCAACTCAAACTCAAAACCACTCACCTAAATCCCTCCTGAATCTCTAACAGACACAGGTATTGTGAGACATAATAAGCATCTACTGTTTGAGCTCATTGGAATTTGGATTAATTTGTTATGACGAACTCTACATACTTCTTGCACTCCTTTCTACACATTTCACAATTTTATTTATTGGGAAGATGTTGAATTTATAAGTTTGTTCATGGAAGATTGACCCCCTTAACATTCCCATGTCATCAAAGCCAAACCATCTCCATATTAACTCAAGATTTTTAAAGGATGTTTGAGTTTTACTTATCTAGATCTCACATTTTTCTGTTATTGTTTTATGAATATTGTTGTCCTTTCCATTTTTATTCTTAAAATTGTATTTATCCTATTTTATTTATTTCAATATTGTTATTTTTTAATCTAATCATCTTACTGAATTCTGTCATTTTTCTAATGGCTAGACAACTAACTTTTTTTCTTAGCTATTAATATATTAAGCATATACTACAATAGCATTATTTCACATTTTTTGGATATGGCAATAAACATTAACTCTATAAGTACAATAAACTCTAAAAGGACAATGTGAAAGACGGTATTACATATAATCATCATTTAACTAACTTTTTTTTCTTAGCTATTAATATATTAAGCATATACTACAATAGCATTATTTCACATTTTTTTGGCTATAGTAATAAACATTAACTCTATAAATACAATAAACTCTAAAAGGACAATGTGAAAGAAGGTATTACATATAATCATCATTTATCAGTTTGATTCCCTCCATTGTTCTGAAGAGTATTATGAAATCTGCCACTATCTCAATTTAGCTAAAACAGTTAACTTTTATATTTTAGAACATCACGTTTTAATAGAAAAATGAATATCTAATTCTTCAGAGTTATAACTAATCGAACTTTGCTTTTGAGTTCTTAGTATAACTGAAAATGTAAACGACAGTCATTGTTTTCATAGTTAATTATCTTTATTACTTTTAATCCTACTTGTCATTTAATCAAAAGACTTAATTATCTCCCTATCCCACAAAAAGCTGAATTGGAACCACAAAAATATCTCTAAATGAAAAAGGTTAAAATTGAAAAGGAGCAATATCTTGACATTACTAAGGAAACCAAATAATTCTTCCTTTTAATAACTTTCAAAAGAAATGCGATTCCAGAAATACGTTGAGAAACAATTTTCAACATGAAACTGAGCAGAGAGAAAGCAAAAGGGCTACTTTTCTGAGAAACGGGAAAATGAGAAAAGTGCAGTGCAACTGATAAATTGATTTTTAATAATGGTAGAAGCTTCATTGTGCTGCACTAAGGGAATACACAAGCAGGTGTCGCAACGCCCTCCAAGGATTTCCAATTTCATTATTATATCCGTGTGAGAAAGGAAGAGCCAAAATTACAACCAAGTAACGTAGAAGGTTCATTATCACCTCGTGTTGTTTAGTGCCATTTTTATTCCTTTATCTACATTTAACAGAGCAACTAGCACTTTATGGAAAAGGCAAAATGAGCATGTACATTTAGAGTAGGTGACGCCCCATTTTGCAGGCTCTAATTCTAGAAGCGGATCTTGCACATAAATGGCAATTTTGTTTGAGAAGACCCAGGTCTGTGCTGTAGAAGATGAATGCGATGCCAAGACTCTCCAAAGTGACTTATCACGATGCCAGATTTACAAGCAGCCTTGATCAACTCTAGCAGAACCATCTCACACCAAACATGCTGGGATTTATGAGACTACCGACCGAGACAACGACACGTAAGCTGGCTCTTTCTCTGCTTAACTTAGAACCACACACTTCCTCAGCTCAGACCTTTTCAAGTCTCCACATTTGCTGTGAACAGGATGAAAAACAATAGGCTTGGAAAGTGGCTTTATTTCAATACTAATTTCAGTGGCCTGACTTAATGTAGCTACAAGATCCATATGAATCACGGAAAGAACAAGAAAAGATTATCTAATCCAGGCAAGGAAATTTTGTTGCTGTTGGGGCTCTATATGTTTGTTCTGTAAAATATTCTTGTAAAAATACCCAGCTATACCCTTCAGAGACAGGGGGAATGCTTAAAATTTGATGCTATGTCTTAGTCCACACGAAAGAAAGAGGATTTCCTCTTTACTCTATACACCATCCAAACTGGGTTACAGACTTCACTTAGAAATAGGGGCTGGAGAGGTGGCTCAGGGGTTAAGCCTCTGCCTTGCAGGCAGAAGGTCCTGAGTTCGGATCCTAGACCCCACGTATAGACGCCAGGCGGAAGCGGGGGCGGCCTGCGTTTCTGGTCCTGGTGGGCGGAGCCTGTGAAATCCTGGGCGGAGTAAACAAGGAGGACATGGAGGTGGTCCATGGTGGTTCACGAATTCGTCCGTGGTTCTACACACACACACACACACACATACACACACGCACAATTGAATAAATAAATTTAAAAAAAATAAAAAAAGAAATAAACATTTTGTTTCTTCCCCATGTCCCCTGTAAGAACTCCATTTGGTATTTACACGAACAACACTATTCCTCCTTAATCTCTTCTTAACAAATACATCCAGGTCTTAGCAATCACGATTCAGCTATATCTTCTTTGTATAAAAAAAATTGCTTCACCTTTATTTTTGCTGAACAAAATTCATAAAATAGGTTAAATTTTTTCAGAAATTGTCTTAGCTAAATCGATTTTTAACCTTTTAGTGTTTCATGCATGAATACAATGAAATTATGATATTTTCATACCCAAGTCCTCAACCCCATCACCCCCACTTTTTTTGCTCTATTTTAGAATCATGTTCAACAGCACATGCTTTCAATAAAGATAACCAGCAAATGAAGACTTTTGCAAAGCTATGCAATAAATGTTTCTGGAAGCTGAGTAATTCCCCATGCTCTTGGTCATTGCGGAGTTGAGATATGACACTGTGGATATTTACTCCTTGGGAGATGTTGTGACAGTCTATTTGTGGTTCCTACCAACAATTATTTTATAATTCTTTAAAAAACTTTGTTCTTTTGGTTTTACTTTTATTACATCTACCTTTGAATATACTCTTATAACAAGATTCTAGTTTAACAGCTTTTTGTCTCTGGCCAGGAGGTGACATACAGTGCCTCCTGTATGGAGTGAAGGGCATTGCAGGAACAGCAAAACTGCAAAAGAAAATCAACAAACCATAATCCAGAACTTCAGAGACTCTGTATCAACCACCTAGAACTAGGCCGGCCTAATCTCTCCCCATCCTGAAGCTCCAGGAAATTTGCGGAAGAAGGGGCGGTAAGATTGTAAGAGCAAAAGGATGGGAGGAGCAATGATATGCAAGATACTCCACACAAGTTAGGGCCAAAGAAATCATAACAGGACTTTGCATGCCCTGTGCAATGTCCAACACACTATTGACCCCACAAAGTCCAGCATCTGCTAAAGGCACCAAGATCCTTGGAGGCAAGGGATTGACAGCCACAGTAGTGTTCCTATGCTTAAGGGAAACACAGAACGGGTTCAGGGAAATGCCACTTGGTCCTTGTACGTCATCTCAGAGGAGGGCCCAGAGGAGAATCTGGCATGCACATTAAAGGATTCTCCGGGGATGGGGGGGGAAGGGCGAGGGGAGGGGGAGTAGGGGGGTCAGGGGGAGGTGGAGGGAGGGAGGGAACCGGTGTACCTATTAAGTTTGTATGAGCGGAAATAATAATAAAAAATGTTATAAAAAATAAAATAAAAATTAAAACATTCCTCAAGCAAAAAAAAAAAACTTGTTCTTTGACAATTACATATTACATACATGCACACTATATACACTGAATACTCTCTTCCATACCCACTCCTAATTTCTCCTATCCCTGCCAATCCCATTTCTCCCTACCAGTCTCTTTCCCAGATTCATGACTTAGATTGTGTTTTGTGGCTCATTTGTTAAACCAAGATCATCTATGTGACCATTGGACTGGATTTGCTCATGGAGATTGACTGGTACTTAGGTGAAGACAATGACTCACCCTCTCCCAGAACTTATCACTACTGAATAGCAGTGAGGCAAAAGACCCCTGAGGCCACTCCATCCATGATTACGATGGGCTCATTCTCATGGAGCCCCAGTACAGGCATATGGGAAGGTGTTGTTAGTTCATGATTGCAAGGGCTGTGTTGTAACAAAAAGATGGAATCTTCCAGTTATTCTCCTATCTTCCCACTCTTACATTCTTTCTGCCTCCTTTTCTGCAATGGTCCTCCAGTGAGAGAAGACATACTATAAATGTCTTGTCTGCGAGTGAGCTGTCACACATCACTTATTCTCAGCACGTTGGTGAGTCATGAGTCTCGGCCTTCACCCCTGTTCCCTCAAATGGCAGCTCCTCTGATTACCACTAATAGTAGTATTTTTCTACAAATATAGGCATAAATATTTAGGAGGCAGTTTGACACTATGTCACTCTAGCTAAACAGCAGAAGGCTGTTCCCTGCAAGAGCGTATCATGGCTGGAAAGAATTATTTTGAAAGGGAGAGAAATAAACTAGCAACTATATAACTATATGATTCTAGAGAATTTCAGTGTGTGTGTGTGTGTGTGTGTGTGTGTTTGATATGGACTCCAAGGCCTGGCACATGCTAAAGCATGTGCTTGGTCACCAATATCCCCCTCAAGCAATAAAAATATGATTTTATATCAAACAAAATCAACCAACAAAGAGCACCACAATAACTTCCAAAACTTTCTTAAGAATAAATAATAATAAAAAAAAACACCACAGTTGACATTTGAAATGTCTTATTTCAACTTGTGGAGAATAGAAGTTAAAACCTGAAGAGAAGAGATGATCTTACCTTTTGCTTTGAACTCAGCAGATAGATCTCTACTAATGGGAAGCTTTAATTAGAAGTAATTGCTTATCCTTGAAGAAAAGCATTGGAATCAGACATTGAATCACATGTGACATCAAGACTTTTGTTTAAGTTTATAGATTTCTGTTTGGAAAGAGTGTGTATTTAGGTTATCACAGAATCTTCCAGAATAGAGGTTGGAATGACATTTTCATTTCATAAACCCTAACCTTATGTAATCTCCTTGCCCATGGATTTTTAATATTCAAAACATTCCTCCCTTTTTATTGGTGCCATGACCAACAATACACAGAGACTCATGAGGAAATTTTTCCTTATGTATTCTTTAAGCCGAGAAAAAAATCCAAGAGAACCAGCAGTCTAAATGAAGGGAGACCGGCTCCCCCAGTAAGTACCATGCCTTTGAAGAGTGCCTTGGGAAATCAGCTGAGAACTCTCCCAAGCTGAGCTATTCAGACAGTCTCACATGCTCGTTACCCAGAAGCCAAGTGGATGCCCACAATCCTTGTGAGAACAAGTTCACGTTCTTCTTTGAGTGAGTTGTCAGCACAGCAGTCAGGGATCTTTTTTCCATTGAATCTGAAAGTATCCATGTTGGTTTCAGCAACCTTGATAAACAGATCTTCAAGGAAAAACACCATGTATTTCACAAGTTAGAGTTGTGTTTTCTCTTTCATGGTTAGCCATTGATTCATGCTACTTCAAATATTGGAATCCTTTCCTTCTGAAGTCTGATACTTCCTCTATTTGATACAACCACCACGGTCCTTACTGTAAACGTTGATGAACAGCCAACACGTCCTGAAGTAGAGTGATTAGAACTACAAGGTAGGGTCCTCAACTTGATTCTAATGGATTTTTACTGTTATGACTCCAGATATGGCCTTCTCTTTTGCAGAATTCACATACAGTGTCCTTCAGTTTTCTAAAACTGAGCTGCTATAACACTATATATAAGCAAGTGCTGTGGTCACCATGACAAAGGAGATTGAGTATACAGGGAAAGTACATCTTCCCACCTCTCTGCCAACTGCAACAGTAAGATATCTCTGACTGCATATTCTTGATAAGTAGATTTGTTCACGTACTATTTTTTCAACAAACACTTATCGAGTGCTTATATCATACCAAAAGTATGCCAGTTACAGGGAAAAGGGACAAAGAAGATTTATGATGTTTATTTTACCTGCCTGAAGCAGTAACTGAACAGTCATACAGTCAGTAGTATGTATGTCCTAGAATGGAAACATGCAAAAAACCCACCTAGCCTAATCATGATAGAAGGGGCAGAGTAAAGAGTGAGGGGTGTCAGAATACTTGCATAGTCATTTCACTGAGATCTAAGTAATGGCTGGGGAAAAGAGAGAGAGCAAATCTGGGCAGGGAAAAAGAGTGGACTTATTACTATGTACAGAATAAGAACAATTATATGCCCCAAGCCAAAATGACTTCTGATTCTACTACTGCTTTCTATTAATATTAAATGTAGGACAGTCATAAAGAAGGGATTTTTATACGGTTAACAAAAATCATCTTGCAGTATAAAATTTTAACATCTTCCCAAATTTCAGTACTGGAATATATACACAAGGATGCATTTAGCATACTACCAATTTCATTCATGAAATTAATGACTAACGAAACAAAAAAAATGGCATTAAGTTTGAGTTTTAAGAAAAGATCAGAGTGAGAATGGATGTGCCTGGAATGAATGATGAACCCTGCTGTGCTTTTGTTGGAAACTTTAGCGTATATCCAGGAAAGGAGACTGCATCTACTATCTCTTTCTGGGTAAGTAATTTCAACAAAGCTTGGCTGATTTTTACAATACAATATTATGCCATAACCTTTATGAGTCAGAAATCCGAGCGAGGTCTATCTGAATACCCTGCTTTGGGGTCTCTCACAGACACAATGGAAGTGTGAGCCAAATGTGCAACTCACCCATAACATTACCCAAGGAAGGTCCCTGTGTACCTGTAGAGCTTGCTTTCTTATTGGCTGCTGGACGGAGGAGTCCTTGGTTTGCTGCTGTGCAAATATTCCAACACTACAAATTTTATAACCAAAAATAGAAAGGTGGCAACCATCTCTTGTAACCTAATCGCAGAAGAAACATCTCTCTGTTGTTACCATTTTCTACATTTTAGAGGAAAGCCATTCTAGTCAGGGGATTCCCAAAGACAAAGAAATGGGATCACTGAGACATCTAGGAGACTCTGCCATACAAGATAATGAGGAGTCCTTTTGGTCTGTGTCAGTCAGTGTTAAGCGTATATTTAATATGTTCAGGTTTTAGCATATTTCTAATTTTCTAGTAGGAATATATAAACTTTCACAGTACCTGTTTTCCTTGACAATGTGATTATTTAATAATATTTAATATGGTCACAAGAGTAACTAGCTCCAGTGGAGAATTCCAGCTCAGGCACTTATCATTCATTTTACTTTCTCCATGCAAATATAGTACAAATAATATAGTATGGTGTGGTATGATACTGTCTCGTGATGCACAAGAAGACAACAATAGGAAATATAAGTGGTAAGCACAAGTGTACCCATCAACTTTTCTGTTGCTGTGATAAAAGAAAAGTACCAGAACAAAAGCAACTAAAATGGGAAGCTTCTTTGGACTCCTGATTTTGGAAGGTCGCAGCAAAGCAAGCAGAGAGGGAGAAAGGCTGTGTTGATGGCTTTCTCTTCCTCTGCACCCAGGCCCTCTACCTAGTGCATTACTATATATTCAGAGTGGGTATTCCTTCCTTAATTAATCCTCTCTGCAAACACCTCACAGATACAACCACAAATGTGCTTTGTTAATTTCCTTGGCTTTTGTAATCCAACAATGCTGACAATTAATATTACCCATCACAGTGGGTATGACAAAACAAATTCTACTCTTATAAATAAGTTCTTGCATATCTAATGTTTCTATAAGCCATTAAGAGCATGCTACTGCTATTTCAAAAAATAATATTGGGTACTTGATGTAGGCACATATACTTAAATATTAATCTATTGGCTAAGACAAATGTGCTTTGAAAAGACTGTCTATTCTGATAATAGCCATGTCCCGACACTAGGATTTGAACAGGAATATTTCAGTTGTCTCTAGAAGCTATCTTATTTTTAATATAAGTGCATCTCTTAAGGATTGATGATAACCATATGAAATACAAGGCTCCATGAGCTGACTTTTAGGAAGATTCTCCTGTATACTACCCAATTTGATGCAAATATAACCTCTAAAAAAATCAAGGAGCAAAATGTTCTCAAGCATCCCTCATCCCACTGTCTTTCACAAGTGCTGGCTTAATCATTGCTATGGCATGAGATTACTAGCAGCACGAAATGTTTCTTCAGTGTGAAATAAAGTTAACTAGAAAATGTGATCATGTTCTATTACTTTTATTCAAGTTTGATCCTCACATAATTGAAAAGAAAGTCCCTGTTCTTCCTTTATTATATATATATATGGACAAGCAAGTAATAAGGAGGAAAGCCAAAAGATCATGTCATAGGATTTCTCATCTAGCTATGAGCAAAACAGGCAGTCATCTAAGACCTCAATCAGCAGCTCATCACACTGATGGTATTCCAAAAGACCAGCACTGCTCACAAGCAATGACCTTCATTACACAGAAACAGCCAACATGAAAGACACATCAAAGAAGGAACTGAGAAATAGACCAAACGTTTTGTTGTAGAGGACAGCTCGAGGTCAACGTGTGCCACTCGCCATCACAGAAGAGGGAATAAACTCGGTGAGCAAACCAAAATGCAATATGACCACTTGCTATGTCTAAAATGTAACTAATCAATAACAAAGAGAAAGAGTGCAGTGAGGTGCCCAGATCTATAAATATTCATCAGGCAAGATAAGCATTGTGTGGTACGTACAACAATCATAATAAGCGTTGGTGACCAGATACCTGTCAACTTCCAATTCTCTGACTTTGGCGATGGCCTCTGGATTCTAGATTCAATATGAGCAAAGATAATTATACCCACACCATAAAAGGTAAGTAAGCACACCTCATTTCACATTCATTTCTATCTCAATTCAAATTAATGCATTAGAAGAAATTACATTGGCTGCTAAGACTCTCTTGGACCAACTGTTCTTTATGCTCGGCTAAATGAAAACAAAACTATCTTAGAAAAACCTTATAGAGTTCTTATGAAAGTTACAGCATTGACACTTTTAAAGCCCTTTTAATGCCTCATCATACATGAACTTACATAATATATCCAGGATAGGTACATATTAATAAATAAAATGTGATAGAGGGAGGAATACACAATATCCTAATGGAATAATTTCATTTCCACTGGACAGCTTTAGCACAGATATCTATATCTACATCATCACAGTTAGGACTATCCAGTTCTGTAGTAACCACACCCACCACCGCTCCAGTCTTACTGCCTTGCTTTACTAGTAACTTCTGAGCCACTCCTTCTGAGCCACTCCTTAGTAATGCCAGACTACAAGAAAAAGTGGCCCCATCCATCACTTCCTCTTCTTCCTGCTCTTCCATCATAAGGTCGTTTCATGGAAGACCTGTGCTCTCGCTATGTGCTTATAGTGACTCTCTCCCTGCTCTCTCTGACCTAATCCTCTAATGCTGTCTTCTGCTCTAATTCTGTCTCACCTTAAGGTTATGGTTTCCTCCTCCTCAAGGGTTTCTTCGCTTTTCTTTCATTTTCATTAAAATCCCTGCTATAACCACCCAAGGTCTTCTGGTTTCAATCGTCAGCTCTGGAACACAAAGACTTCCCCCCCAAAAAAACTCGCTTTAATCCCAAAGAAAGAGGCCAAGATCTTGTTTCCGAATCTCTGAATATGTTAAACCCATGTGGCCAAAGGAGATTAAGGTTTATAACTGACTGACTTCAATAGAGGAGATTATCCAGGATCCAGCGTAATCCCAGAATTGATAAGAGTAGAGGAGGAAAGCATACAGAAAAGTGTAGTTTGAAAAGCATTCAATTTCCTGTGGCTGGTTTTGTCTGAAGGAAGCCACAAACCAAAGAGTAGCCTTTGGAAGCTGGAAAAGACAGGCACGTGTATTATCCTCTAGAGCCCCAAAACAAGAATATGGCCTCAAGACACCTTGATACTAAAGTCAGATTTCTGATTTACAGAACATGCACTGGTTTTATGCTAAGCTTGGTGGCTTTTTGTTATAGCAGCTCGTGGACATTCATTCGAGAGGGGTAAGGAATACCAACATGACCTATCACTATGGTAGAAAATAAAGAGATTCAAGATGTGGTTGTTATTGATGTGGAAGAATAACAAAACCTCCATCAATGTATAATCTTCCTTGATAAAAATAAAAATAAAAAAGAATCACCCATGAGCTTAGCTAGGTCACTTTTACAGCAAGCCCCTTTTAGAAAAGAAGGAGTCAGTTCAGTGTTAGGTAATGAAAACAGACAGGAAGTCAGGAAATGTGCCATGTAGTCATGAAATACTTAGAAATACTCTCCAAAATACATCAGTTATCTCCAAATTAGAGTCACAGATGGACACATTTCTTCTTGAATAACACAAAGCCCAACAGCGGTAAAAAGAGCAAAAATGCACCCATAGAAATGATTTGACACAGCATGGCTTCTCTCTAGATAGGGTGAAGTTTTTAGCTGATAATTAAGCACCAAATGAACCATTTGGAAATTTCATTGCAATAAGCAGAAGAAAATTAAATTAAATCAGAATTAACATATTAGGTCTGGGCTGAGTAAAGACAGATTATTGCTTTGTCTTGATTCTGTCTTGTTAAGGAGAAGCTATTCTTCAAAATATCCAACTCTGAAACGCAATTGATAGGATGACATTAGCAAGCAAACATGATAATTGAATCGTTTAAGTTCAAACAAATGTGCAACAGAATGTTCTTTTGGTTACAAAGGCAATGCTTCAAGGGAACTATATGGATCCGCTTGGTATTCAGATCAACCAACATGCTACCGAGCAGACACGACAGGAGATGCCGAGGCTTAACAGAGGAAGAGGCACAGTCCTTCCCAGAACTCAGTATAAACAGAGACATAGTAGACAAGTACGATGGTTAATGGTTCAGTTCACCTGCATGGTTGCTGATAAATGACCATCAAATGGATTAAGGGAACAAGGGGTTTAATTTCTTACTATAGTCTGGTTACAGTTTTTAGTCCAGCTTGAGGGGAGAACATGCACCAACATCACGGCGGAGGGAACTGGCCACATAACGGCTGAGAGAGGGACGATCCCTACTTGCCAGACCAGCATGTCTAGCCAGTGTATACAAGGATGCCAACTCTCTCAACCAGTTCTCTGTATTTTATCCCAGGGCCTAATCCCACCCACCATAGGCTGGGCCTTCTCCACCAGCTAGATAAAAATAAAATACTCTCATAGTTAGGCGCAGGCGTCAGATTGATAGTTAAGGGTTTGAGCTCTGGGCTAAACACAACAACTAATTCTCCTCACATGTGCCCAGAGCTCAAACCCTCAAATATCAATCTGACACCTGTGCCTAACTTCGACAGTTGGTATTTTATTTTTCAGCCTGCAACTGCATGGGGCATCTCCAGGCACACATGCGAAGTATCGTCTAGATTGCATAATAATGTGGGAAGACCCCGCCCATAGTGGGTGGGAACATTTCCTGGGCAGGTGGAGAAGGATGGAAGGCGCGCGCTGACGCTGGCAAGCAGTCGAGCGCGCCTGCCTTGCTTCTTGCTTTCTAGTCTCGCCGTAGATGTGATGGGACCAGTTCTCTCAGCTCCTGCTGCTTGTTTGAGTCAAGCGTTGTGTTTCAGAAATGCGTAATACAACTAAAACAAGTAAACCATAGCAAGGAGCACACAAAGAAATTCGAGAGTCATCAAGTCTCAAATCATACAGATCCAAGCACAGAAAGAAACCATTTTCCCTAGATTCATTAATCTGAGAATGTCAAAATTTAAACAGAAATTTAAATCAATGTCGTCTTCACATCAGTATTCAAAGAGTCTTTCATAAACCTGATTTAAAAAATCATGGGCTTTTCAGTGGGAGATGGAGAGTTCAGTTGTAAGGAGGTAACAAATACATAGATCACACATGTGGATATACTCATTTCAGAATGTTTGAGTCTTGGAATCAGAATATCTTATGCCAACCACTGATATACGCATCACAAAATCATTTATAAATAGACTAAAATAGGCATGCTAAATTATCCTGTATAGTAAAGCTTACTTAAAGATTTAACACTAATGATGGAAAAAAGTATGAACATATATCTCAAGAATTTGGAAGCTCCATTTTCAACACGGAAGTATAATCTTGAAGTTTAAAGCATTAGTTGTGAATAGTTTATCTAAATCCTTAAGCAATTTCATACTATATTTACCATAAAAGTTTTAGCTAAGATGTAATTGAAATACCACATTGGTAATTAAAAATAGTGAAAATATCTCATTTCCCAACTACACATCCAACAAAAACTTCTACTAATGAAATATCCAAACAGAAAAATTAATGTTATATTCAAGCCAGACTTTCACGGTTCTTGGAGGCACGTGACTGTGTAACCACAGAGTCAGAATAGGCCAGCTTGAAAAGGCACAACATGCCACAACTTGTCAGACGCATCCCTTCATAGAAAGACTTGATGAAAATTAATAGATTTGTAGATGGGTAACATCAGCTAAACTGAAAACTATCCAGTTCAGGACTATGCATATATTTAGAAGTTGCTTCATTTTAAGATGTATGTGATACATGGAAGCCTACATTAAAGAAAAGTATGTCCTCCTAGGAAAAAAAATAGCAGTGAGAAATTTCTTAGTCCTCTGAATTGTAGAACCTATATTTTCAACTTGTTTTCTTCTCCCATTGGTATCCATGGGCACACTCATCTCATGGAGGAGGAAAACAGCCTGTTCCAAAGATTGCAGAGTTGCCCACAGCTAATACAAATTGATGAAGATTAGAGGTAGAACATCTTGGGAGTCAGACCATCATCAGCTCTAATTCACAGTGCAGCAGTTTGTGTGGCAATGTAGCTCTTCACTTACTAATAAACTCCTGTTCTATTTGCTTCTGGGCAGTCTTTGCTTCTTGGGACTGTACTTTCCCTATCATAAGCTCCAAGATCCTGTCAATCTTGGAATTCAGCTAAATGACCTTTGCTTTGAGTCAGTTTAAAACATAGTCTTGGACTCAAGAAGCATTCACTAACATCTAATTTCCTACTCATTAATGGAAATACTTGGTGATGGGAAATCAAGGAACCCTGGAAGCTCAGACTTATGTCAACTTAGGTGCTCCCGCCTGTCTCCTGTGAAGCATCCAGCAACTTGCCTCTGCTTGAGTTGGAGAGAGAATTGGGGTATTTAGTCAACTGACCTAGATTTCAGGCACTCTCCAAAAGGGGTTGATTTTTCATCAGCAGTAAAGTAGATGATTTCTCTGGAGATAAGAAAAGAGATGGGTTCCTAGCTAAGAGAAGCATTCTGAAAACCAGCAATAAGTGAAAATCCACAGAGAATGGTGAGGTCCCCCAGGGTCCTCTTTCCTCCAGAGTATCCTGTGCCCTGACATCCCAAGAGAACTACACACCCTGGAAAGCTCGCAGCTTCCAAAATCCAGCCTCAACAGATCCTTCAGAGTAGTGATTCACCTTTTTTATGTCATCTTACCAATCATGGGCTCAAAGACCACAAAATAGTTGAAGAATTTGAAAATAGAAATTGAAAAATAGAGTCAGAGTCAATGAAAACAAAATAAAACTGACAATGGATTTAAAAATTCCTCTAATTCCATATGTATAGCTTTTGGAGACATATGAAAAGGTATCACGTGCACAAAATGGAAAATGGAAGATACAAATATTCACAAAGCAAGGGTCCCCATTATTGAGATGTGCACACTAGAAAGGATTTCTAAAGCTTAAAGCATGTATTAATTCAAGTTTTAATATAAAGTGCTTCTCCCCATCGATGAGAGCAATGTTCAAAAGTAGGACTTCTGGTGCAAAGCAGCATCATGAGGGCTCTGCCCTTAACAATAGATTCACACTCCAATGGCATGGCTGGGAGGCCGCACAGGTCAGAAGGCGGAGCTTGGAAGGGTGTTCCTGTGTCTGACCTCTTCCTCTCTGGATGCACCTTGGCTGCCACAAGGTGAACAGCTTTACTCCTGCACACCCTTCCTCTTTGACATCCTGCTTTACTACTTGCCCACGGCGATGAGGCCAGCTGAAGGTGAACTGGGACCTCTGACATCAGAGTCCAGTAAGTCTTCTCTTTATATTGTTGATTCTGATAGTTGTCATGGCAACATGAAATCAGGCTAACACAGTATGATGCCAAAAATGAATAGAAAGATAGATAGATAGATAGATAGATAGATAGATAGATAGATAGATAGATAGATAATAGATAGATAGATACATAGATACATAGATGATAGATAGTAGATAGATGTTAGGACATAAAGTTGAAGAGGAATGAAGTGGATAAGTCAGTAAGGTATCTGCAAACAATCCTGTTGATCTGAATCTGACCTCCAGTGGAAGGATAGAATTGACTTTACAAAGGTGTCCTCTGACCTCTACATTTATGCCATGACATATGAGTGCCTCTCTCTCTCCCCACCTATTCCTGTCTCTCCTTTCTTTCCCTCTTCTCCTTCTCCCTTAAATGAATATCCAAACAAAAGAAATATGACAAAAAGTCAGAAAAGGTTATGGTGAAAAAAATAGAAAACTAAGAAATCAGTCAAGAAATTCCTGTTTGCATGTAACAGTCAATCCAGAAAAAAATAGACAAGAACAAGAGAAACTATGGGTAAAAAAATAAAATCAAAGAAAACTATTTTTCTTTTAATGCTCTACACTCTATGTGACTTGAAGAGCTCATTTAAAGATCAGCTAAAAAAATTAAATGCCAAGTCCAAATCATATTATTGTGAAATGCAGAACACTGGAAACCAAAATGCCCCAAGTGAGGACATATAGAAATGGTCCTTATAAAGAAACATAAAGAAAATAGCCTCAAATACCCAAAACAACAACGAAAATTAGAAATGATGGAACAAATGCAAGATGACGCCAGAGGATGAGCTCCATCGAAATGGAGAAGCAAAGCTGGAAATTGAAGCTGGAAAAAAGGACTGTCGTGATGAGTGGTAGACAAAGAAATTCCAGAGATAATGGGGAAGAGAAACTTTGGGATGTATTACAGTTGACAGCAAAATCCAGAACAAATTCCTTTAAGAGAAAAACTGGTTGATCATTTCCTGTGTTATGCCAGGGTAGAGAATGAGGTAGTTGACACCATAGAGAACTGAACAGATAAGAAGGAAACAACAATTAATTTCAGGAAGAACAAAAGACTGTATAATCATAGGTTATTTCTTAGCTCATCTGTAATATTTTATAATATTACAACTCCAAAGAATAAAACAGTACTATAAAACTGCAGAAGCTTGTATATACATATATATAAAGCTAGGCTAGGTATATGAATGTACAAGAAAGTGAAAATCTTAGCTTTCTTACATATTGATTCATTAATTTGCTAGGGTACAACAAGTACAAAAAATTGGTGACAATCACCAGAAATTAATTAATTTCTCACTATTATAGAAGCTACTAGTCTTAGACCTTAGGGTTGGCAGGAATGGTTTCTTTCTGATCTGAACACACACTCTCTTTCTCCCCCCTCCCTCTCTCTCTTTCTTGCTCTCTCTTTCTCCTTTCTCTCCCTCTATCCCTCTCTCTGTCCTTCTCTGTCTCATAGATAAATAAAGGCTGGTGTCTGCTCATTGTCCTCTCCCTGTGATGGTTGGTGTTTTCATCTTTGTAAATGGACACCAATCACACTGAATTAGATCTCTCCCTACTGGCCTCATATCAAATTAGTTGCACCTGAAAAGACCCTGTCTCCAAATCCAGTCACACTCTGGGGAATTTGAGTTGAAGGTTCCAACAGACAAATTTGATGAAGAAGTACAATTCAGTTTATAACAACCCGTAAGTTAATAAGTAATACTAAAACTGAAAAAAAAATCTTATTTTGAAACATGGAGGTAGAAAGAAGACACTAGAGACTTTCAAAGCAGAGGTCTACCTCTGAAGGATGAGAATCGGGTGGGCAGTGAATAAATAGAAGTTACCTTTCTGTCATATCACAGAATTACTTATCTATTTAAGATGCATTGAAAATGAACAAAATTGACTGCTTCCATATAAAAATAATTATGAAGTTGGATAATACATAGAAACACATCATTACCAATTAGTCAAAACTTTCAGCTATTTCCAGATGCTGAAGGCAACAATGTTCTATGACATTTTAAGCAGACAGAGCTAAGAAAGTGATGAAAAAGTAACCAGTATTTCAAAATGCCAAATACTTAGGTTTATTTCATCCTAGGCATCAATAATCTAAAGACCAACTTGCATGTGTAACACATCAAGAGTCTGATCAAAGGAAAGATTATTCTACCACTAACAGACACCAAAGGCATTTCTGTTTGCTATTTATTTCTTAAAAATACATAAGAGTGAATTCTGCAAACCATTAATTTCCTATCATAGGATATCCTGAGTGCTTAGGAAGACAACTCTAAGGAGGTTCACTCCACCAGTCCCCCTCAAATTCATAAAATTGAGTTCTACAGGCAGGCATCTCAGACAACTGGGTCTGAGCACCAGCCAAAACTGCCCCCTCATGGGTTCCTTATTCTTGAAATTAGATTGCCATGGAAACACTCACCCTAGCTCTAGCTAAAAGAGACTGGTGTGGGCACTTCTATTAGCAGTGAGATCACAAAGTTGGGGCTGCAAAGGTAGGTCAGCTCTATTAGCACGCGCCACCTATGGGTTCAGGTGGCAAAGCTGACAGTCAAGAATGTCAGTGAGCCTGGGTACAGTAGTGCTCACCTATGATCTGGGCTCCTGCAAGGAGGCTGAGGCAGGAGGAGCACACATTCAAAGCCAGTCTGGATAATTTAATGAGACTGTAGAAAAATAAATAAATTTTAAAGGACTAGGAATGCAGCTCAAGTCTTACACAGCATATGCAAGAGCTTGGAGTCAATCTTCCAGTATCAAAAAATAGAAAGAAGGAAAGAAGGGAGAGATGGGATTATGACTCAGTCAATAAAGTGCCCACTACACAAGGATGAGAACCCGAGTTCAGATTTTTGGGGGCTTCGCTCTAGGTGACCTCAATAATCTGGCAAGATTAGCCAAAGATGTTTTGATGGAGGAATTCTAGGAGGGCAGCTCAGGATGTTTTGACCAGCTCAGGGAAAGTCAGGAGGGAGTAGCTCAGGATGTCTTAAAGATATTTCACTACATACAGCCTGCGTGCTGGCTTGACCTTAAAGATGATTGGTTGTCCATTTCCCCGCCCTGGAATGGCTGTGGACTTTCAATAAAGGAGTTCCTGCTTGACTAGACTCCCTGTCGCGGCTGGTCGTCCTCGGGAAGGAGGGCTGGGAGCGGGCGGACAGCGCACTCATCTTTCCCGGATCCCTCTTGTGGAGGACCCGCCGGACCGGCCTACAGGACAGAGCTGGGATCCCCGCGCCCCCCACCCCCCAGATTCTGTAACGGCACACATCTGTAACCCCAGGACTGGAAGGGGCAGAGAGTTGCAGATATCTGGAGATCACTGGTGAGCTAGAATAGGCAATTCAGAGAGCTACAGATCCATTAACAGATTTTGAAAAAGGTACCTGGCATTGGCACCTATTGGCACATATAGTGTCACAGAAGTGCCTGTGACAGACAGAGATTAATGGAGACATGATTCCACCTGGATGACCATGAAGGCTAATTTCAGTGAAATCACCTCTCAGAATCCCCCTTTTCAAGACCTAGGTGATTCCAGACGTCACAACCCCTTCATCTCGCAGGAGTTTCTGTGGTTCCTTACCAGGGCGGCATTCTCTCTTGGCATGGTCGGATTCTCTCTTGGCATGGTCGGATTCTCTCTTGGCATGGTCGGATTCTCTCTTGGCATGGTCGGACCCAGGCTCTCCTGCTTAGGCTTTGGCTTTGTATTAACTTTTTGTTTTTCTACTTTTACAAGTATATTGAGTGTTCATCCCTGCTGCCCTCCATCCCCCGCCCTTCCCTTCATCAATCCCTCCCATTCTCTCCCAACCTCCTGCCTGTGGACCCAGGGTTCACTCTGGCTTGTCCATCCTTGTGGGAATTCAGGCCTCTGTGGCATATATCAAGTTACCTCTCTTTGGGCCATCCCACTGCTAGGACCATTTCCCTTTCCTCATCCAGCTTTAAACCCCAAGTTTTTCACTATATATTCTTATCTTTCTTGAGTCCCTAGGTAGTCTATGGGGGCATGTTGATTTGGCTCTTAATAGGCTTACACTCTGTAGAAGTCTCAACAAATTAGGGACAACTACCAACCCATTATATCAACTTTGGTCCCAACTTGTGGGACACCAAAATATTCCACAATCCATGAAGCCAATGTATATATGAGTTTAGGAAGGTGTTTCCTAAATGTTTGCCATTCCTAATACTAGTCATCCTCCTGCGTACATGCTAACAGATGACAAGAACCAAGAAGCCTCAACTAGGTACTTGAAAAATACCTATAAAGAAGTTATATTTTACAAGATACTCCACACAAGTTAGGGCTGAAGCAATCATAATTGGACTTTGCATGTCCTCCGCAATGTCACACACACTATTGACCCCACAAAGTCTTGCATTTGCTAAAGGCACCAAGATCCTTGGAGGCAAGGAATTGACAGTAGTGCTCCTATGCTTAAGAGGAACACAGGAAAGGGTTCAGGGAAATGCCACTGGGTCCTTGTACGTCATCAGAGAGGAGGGCCCAGAGGAGAGTCTGGCATGCACAATAAAGGATTCTCCGGGGATGGGGGGGAGGCACTGGGGGATGGGGAGGGAGGGGAAGGAGAGCAGGGGGGTCGGGGGGAGGAGGAGGGAGGAAGGGAACCGGTGTACCTATTAAGTTTGTATGAGCGGAAGTAATAATAAAAAATGTTAAAAATATATAAAAAAGAAGTTATATCTGCTATAGTCTAGTTGTTTGGGTTGGATCGTTTGTCTATGGTTATCTTTTTTTTTTATTTCCGCTCATACAGACTTAAAGGTACACCGTTCCCTCCATTGCCCCCAGACCCCCCTACTCTCCCCCTCTGCTCCCCCTTTCCCCCCTCCGCTCCCCCTCCCTCCCCATCCACCAGTGCCTCCCCCTCCCATCCCCAGAGTATCCTTTAATGTGCATGCCAGTCTCTCCTCTGCGTCCTCCTCTCCGATGAGGTGCAAGGACCAAGCAGCATTTCCCAGAATCCTTTCCTGTGTTCCCCTTAAACATAGGAACACTACTGTGGCTGTCAATCCCTTGCCTCCAAGGATCCTAATGCCTTTAGTCCATGCTAGATTTTGTGAGGTCAATAATGTGTTGGACATTGTGCAGGGCATGCAAAGTCCTATTATGATTGCTTCGGACCTAACTTGTGTGGAGTATCTTGCATATCATTACTCCTCCCATTCTTGTGCTCTTACAATCTTATCACCCCCTCTTCCGCAAATTTCCCTGAGCTTCAGGATGGGGAGAGATTAGTCTGGCCTAGTTCCAGGTGGTTGATATAGAGTCTCTGATGTTCTGAATTATAGTTTGATTTTTTTTTTTTTTTGGTTTTGCTGCTCCTGCAATGCCCTTGTTTCATCCTGATGGGTATTGGATGTCACCCCTTACAGTCCTTGATGGTGGCCTATTTTCTCTGCTGTAACATGGTCCCCTCTCTCCTTGTTTCTGGTGGGGCCCTCCTTCCCCATCCCTCCTGTTTATAATCTTTGCAATACTGTAGCTATTACAGTTATCTGTATGGTTATCTGAATGTAGCTTTGAAGACACTTTCTAGAGGCCAGCCAGTTCCCCTTTTTGTAGAGCTAATCAAGTGTATAATCAAACTAACCCTCTTATTTGGGCTGTCACACAAGAGGTTATTATGTACTTGCCTGCCCTCTACACAATAGAGTCAGGAGCCCAAAGACTAGAGGAAGTCCCTATGCTCCACGCCCTGTGAAGTCATTTAAATGAGCCAATCCACAGTAATTCTCAAACTCTTCCTAGTTGTATTGCGTTTGCCACAGGCAAACTGGTCCTTTCATCTCCAGCTCCCTTATCCTTTCCCTGAGTACAGCACCATTGGACTACCTGGCAATCTTCTTCATTTGGACCATATATAACAGTTCAATTTTGCATCTATCCATGTATTGAGGTATTATTTCCTGCCTTCAAAAGAACTTTCGCTTCTTATAAAGCACCTACCAAAATCTACCTTTTATAGATCTGCTCCTAAGGATCCACAACTTCACACATAACTAGGTCTTCTCCTCCCTGCCTATACCTTCTGTGAATCTCGGAACTGCCGCAGTTCCCAGTGCTTGTCATTTGCTAGAGAAGCTCCGGACATTCCCAAAGACCAATACCTCAGACCGTACCACAGATTTGCAGAAAGAGAGGAGGGCTCAGCAAACACAGTCTTGTTTTTCGGCTGGCTTGACCTTGTTTTGTGTTTCATTTCAAGTTCTAACAATAGGCAACTGCACAGAATAGTCATTTAGGTTAATGATATTTCAGGAAAAGATATGAGTGCTTGGAGGAAACTGTTGTGCATCTCTCCCTTGAGTTATAAACATATCCTAGACGCAGTCTCTTCTGCTTTGATTCTGAGTTCGACTGTTGTACATGTTGTCACGTGGTAAATATTAGACTGTGACCCAAAATGAGCACTGGCAACATTCTGGGAATTACATTCTTTTTTCTTCAAAAAATGAATTCAAATATTCAAATGTTTACCTTCGTGTCTCAATGACTGGGGATACTGGAATAAAATTCCACAGGTTGGGTAGCTCATAACAGAAATTTCTTTCTCATACTTCTGGAGGCTGAGATATCTGAGGTCAAGATGTGTTCAATTTGTGGGTCTTGTGAGAACCTGCTCTCTGGATCCTGGATGTCAACTGCATGTTGTGTCCTCATGTGACAGTAGAGATTATCCAGTTCTCATAATCTAATCCCTTTTGGAAGACCTACTTCCTCACACCATCATATTGGTATTTAAGCTTCAACCTATGATTTTTCACATCAGAGCACTATGTGTTATGAATTACGCGGCTTTGTTTTGATACATTTGACTAGCGTGAGGAATGGATAGAAGCTTACTTGATAAGGTGTTATTTCTGGGTATTTCTGCAAAAGATTGTGTGTGCATCAAAGAACTGGGTGGATAAGATTCTTCCTCAATATAGCCAGGTACAACCAGCTCACAAGGGGTTGCGAGGAAGAGGAGAGAAGAAGGGAGGATTTCTTTCACTGAGTCATACTTCTTTTGTCATTGGAAACCTTCACTTACAATCCTTTGATTTTTGGACCATGGATCTTGCACTATCTACTGCATAGGGCTTCGGACTGGGGATGTCCTGTCAGCTTCCCAGGTCTGAGCTTCCAGAATGACATGGAACTATGCCAGAGGCGTCACTGGTTCTCCACCTTAAAGATGCCTGCCATGGGCTTTCAGCCTCTGAGAATGTATGGCTGATATTGATTGAGGTCAACACTTCCTAGAAGTGTATGAAGGAATTACCTCAGTTAGATTAACTGAGGTAGAAATGTGGAGAGCACCATTGCCTGGATTGGGGCCCAGACTGAACAAAAAAAGAGAACGTGGCTTGAATGCCTGCATTCACAGCTGTCTGTTTCCTGTGGATGCACATCAACCAGCTACCTCCCTCATGACTCACCGCCATCCCACCCTACCATGATGGACTATATACTATGCAAGTGTAAGCAAAGAAAGTAAATAAATCCTCCCTTCTTCCCTTCCTTTCTTCTATCCTTCCTTCCTTCTTTTTTTCCTTCCTTCATTCTACTGTTGAATTTTGTCACAACACTGGGAAAAATAGATAATGTAGCTATTACATGAGCTGATTCCCAAAAACCCTAAGTAGGCCTTGTTTGTCCTGTTTCTCCAGGGAATACAGCAATGCACCGATATAATATGCAAAACAAGGATGCTCAACTTTTTGGCTTCTATGAGCCTACATGGTGTGAAGAATTGTCCTGGGCCATGCAGCACAAGTACAAACAATCACTTACTTGTACATGGTGTCCAGTGCCTTCGCTGTGTCTAGGAACACAGTAGTCACAATAGTATTCTGCATGATTTACCACTTTTCAGATGAGATGTCCAAAGAGGACATCTCACTGATCAAAGAAAAGTAGAGCAGCTATCAAAGAAAATGAAAATCCTGACTGAAACAATAGAACCATTAAGACAGTTCCACCTACTCAGACTTGATTCTAGGAAGAACAAACCACACTTCCAAACTTTTTCAGCTGAAAAAAAAGGAAGGTAAGATAAATTGACTGATAGAAATGATAGATAGATGATGAAAATAAAATCAAGGAGGTGAAAGGCCTTCTGTAAGTCATCAGTTGTTAGCAAAATGAGAGCAAGAACTAAGATTGGAAATCTCACCCCACTATCTTCTAAGGGCCAATCAATATACCCAGACTTGCACACTTTCAAGTATTATACAAAGTGTCATATTATTGTGGATGACTAAGCTTTAAACTATGACAGAATAGAACATGGACGCATCAAAACATAGAACATATTTGTTAGATATGCTTAAAACTATGGATTTTCATAAAAAACTAGGATGATTTCATATTATTATCTGAATATAGTCTTCTGACTGTTTAAACCATAATTCATTTAGTATACAGGGTTCCCTCCAAGTGTATTATCATCTTAGATTTCTTTTTTTCTTGTAATATTTCAGCCTAAATCAAGTATTTTCAAAACATAGTTCTGTGTATATATTACCATATTTTATGATGCATAATTGATACAGGAAGAGAGAGATTTTAAGCATACAAACCTCTTCTTACTAACATTAAAGTCTGTCTATTTGAGTGAAAATTATAGTATCTTAAATACTCAACCAATTTAAAAGGCCAAATTTAGACACTCAAAGAATAAACTTTTCTTCCAAATTCCATTCATAGCATCAACAGTCAATTTTAAATATTCAAGATTATGTAAAGTTATATTTCTTTAACTCAGAAGACTTTGAAAGGGTATCATTTTTATATATTGCATTTTAAAGTAGTATTTACCAAAAATGGTTCTTATAGTACAGCATTAAATAGTTAAATATAACCTGTCATTTTATTTATAAAGCAAGCCCTTTAAATTATGATTCTGAATAAGTAGAAAAGCTCCATTTCTTTCCATTAAATGTCTGAGAGCATTATGGTAACTATCAAAATTTTACTAGTGAGTAAGTAATAGATTGAAGTTTTTTTATTTAGATAATTAAGATCTAAAGTTCCAAGTAAATTACCAGGCTTAAAATTTTTACTTAAGCTGCATGCAGTAATTAATTCAAAGTGAGGAATTACTGCCATCACAAAGTAACAAAAGGTGAGTGATTTAGATAACAGAAATGCACCTTCCCACAGCTCTAGAGCAAGTCTAAGGATAGTCTTTCTGACGTTGTTAGGGAAAATCTGCTTCAGGTTCCTCTCTCATCTTGTAGGAACCTCAGAAAACCCTTGGTAAGTAGATAGCATTCTCCCTATGTCTTCAAAAGTATCTATTCCATGTCCAAATTTTCCTTCAGTCCTACAAAAACAAATCACGTTGAATTAGGGTCCACCATACTTACTTAATCTGATCTTCAATGTTCTATTCCAAATAAGCTCATATTCATATGGACTGGTAGTTAGAACTCCAACACAACTTTGGAGAGAAGGTCACAAATGAACCCATAACACTAAATATGAATTCCTATATATAGTCTCTTTCCTTAGAATTCCTTAATTTGCCAAAATAAAGGAAAGGCACCTGATACTCAATAGATATGCCTCAGTTGCACTAATATAGTTGTAAGAAGTTTAAAGAAGTTTCAGCATCTGTTTCTGTCAGTTTCTTCTAAATCCAGACTTCCCTCTCCTCTCTAAGTCTTCATTCCTACCACTAAATAGAAAATAGAAAGCTCAGTTCGGATCCACAAGATATCCACAAGTCAACTACTTATTAACGGCCATGGTGCTGGGTGCTGTCCTTGGTTACTGATGAAGTGGACAAACCTGTCTATCTTCACGGACCATGAATTCTGCTGGTGGAGGGGATAGGAAAAATAAAACAAGATGTGAAAAAAGATAGAAAAAAAAAAAACAAGATGGCTATAAATGTGACACAAGATAAAGAAGGGAAGAAAAATAGAAAGTGCCAGAAGGCAACAAATTGCTACTTAAATAAGTTCTTCAGTGCAAATGATGCTGTGTAAAGACAGGAAGAAGCATGAGAGTTGACACTCCAGGAGGAGGAGTGGGAGAGCGAAGGTGCAGAGGTGGGCATGTGTCCCAGAACAGCAAGCAGACCGGTGGAGGAAGTTCTCCAGTAGAGGAGCACCATGGGGCTGCAGGCTGACAGACAAGAATAAGAGAGATTGTGGAAGCAGATAAAGTGGTTGGGAAACAAGATTGGGCGTGGTAGTGAACATTAACCAGAGTAGTCATCTCCCAAATATCTTTTGTAGAACCATGGAATTTGCTGAAATATATGATTTTTAAATGGGAAGGGAAAGGGAAGGGAAGGAAAGGGAGGGCAGGGGAGGGGAGGGAAGGACAGGAAAGAAGAGGGAAGATGAGGGGAGGGGAAGGGGAGGGAAGAAGAGAGGGGAGAAGAGAGGGGAGAAGAGAGGGGAGAAGAGAGGGAAGAGGATGGGAAGGGAGGGGAGGGGAGGGTGAAGAAGAGAGGGGAGAAGAAAGACTCTCTCTAGGAAAAGTTAAAGCAGGAATGCACCTAAATATGCAATTAGTGATATGAGGAGTGATAGAAATATAAATATACAGAAGCTATGGGTTTTGCAGTATAAAATGTAAATACGTAAAATCATGATCATAGATTAACATCATCAATGGAAGAAATAGAGGTGCAGCCAAAGCACTGAGTCTTATAATATTCCAATGCTAGGAAGCTGTAGAGGTATATATGTGGGGGAAATGCTATAGGTACCAGCAGAGAAAAATTATCTGTGAAATAGAAGAGAATATGATGTCCAAGTTAAAGTGAAGACTTTCAGAACAGAGGGATTAATGCTGATCTGAATGTTACTTTTAGGACAAGCAGGATGAACTCTCAGCTGACCATTGCTCAAGAGAGAAGCAATGAAAAGCTAGCAATTGATACACTGTAGCTCTTACAGAAACTAAGGAATTACTGAAATCATGTTGTAGAGTATGAAAGTTGGAAACAGGATATGGTGGTAAAAAGATGGTGTTCTTGGAATAATGCAACCATTAATAAGACCTTGGCTGAATCTGATGAGGAAGACTAAAGGAAGGAAGGTCAGAGGAGATATACTACTAAAAAAATGACAGGCAGGAAAAATCCATCCTCATGGACAGTGAGATCACCACGTCAGGACAGCAGCAGTGCTGGGAAGATGGGCAGCAGCCAGTTGGGCACAGCCAGACTTTACCAACAAAGGAGGCACAGGTGATGGAGCCTGATAATATGAGACCGAAAACAGAAATATGTCATGACTTCTACTCCTTTTTTAAAAATTGTGTTGATCAACCATGGCAACAGGTGACCACCAGTGTACTAATGGTGTGAATGTCAAGGAGGCAACCAACAGCTTTCTGATTGGACTCAAGACCTGCTGGTCAGAATGGAACACATTCCTGTTGCTGTTAACTAGAACAAGAACCTTAAAAAGGGAAGGAAATAGATCAATATGCAAAAACAGCCAATGAACCTATAGGTAGGAAGACAGTACACCAAACTGCTCTGTAAATAGCTGCTATTACACCCACTGATTTAAGAACACATATACTCAGCCTGGAAGTCTTCTTCTATAACAGAGATAGAGGATCTCAATATCTGAGAGATGTAGCCTAGGGCAGCAGAACAGCAGTGAAGTGGACAGTAATTGCCAGCTATGATGCAGAGTACTAGAGACCTGGCAAGGTTCACCCGGAATGAGACCAACCTAATCTCTCCCCATCCTAAGGCCTTGGGAACATTGCAGAAGAGGGGTGGTGAGATCGTAAAAATCTAAAAATAGAATTTTCACTATTGGACAAGACATTCCATTCAAGTCAGGACTGCTGCATCTAGGAACTCACTGCAGTGAGACTTGTCTTTACTAAATCTGCAGAACAACTGCCATGCCAACATGCCCCATAGACTATCAAGGAACTTAAGAGAGATAAGAACATATAGTGGAAACCTTATGAACTAAAGTTGGATAAGGAAAGGGAAATGCCCCTAACAATGGGTAGCCTGAAGGGAAGCAAATTGGTACGCCATAAAAGGCCTGAACCCCCATAGGAGTAGAGGGAACCCTGGCGTCCATAGAAGCCAGAGGGAACCCTGGGGTCCATGGATGCAGACAAGTAGGAGGGTGGGGGAATGTGGGATAGATTAACGAAGAGAAGGAAGGGGAATTGGAAGGAGGGCAAATGAAGGGAAGCAGGGACAAGTACTTGATATACTTGTAAAAATAGTAAAATATATTTATTTAAAAATTGTAATGATTAAAAGAGAGGGGGTGAGAAAGAGAAAAAGAGAAAGAGAATGAAGACAGCTCATATATGACACAGGATGCATGGGGATATCAGAGGACAATTTTCAGAAGTTAGTCCTCTCCTTCTACCATGTCCACTCGGGGGATCAAATTCAGGTCACTAGGTTTGCATGCAAGCAGCTTTACCCACTGAGCCATCTTGCCAGCCCATGATTTTTGTTCTTAATATTACTTTCCATTAAATAAGAAAAGGAAATCGGGGCTGGAGAGATTGCTCAGGGGTTAAGACTCTTTCTCAAAAACAGAAGGTCCTGAGTTCAAATCCCAGGTCCCACATACCCACACCATAGAAACTGGTGGCGGCCTGCACTTCCGACCCTGGTGGGCAAAGCCTGAGAAATCCCAGAGCGAAGCAAGAAGGATGTAGAAGCAATCCAGGATGATTCCCAAAGTCACCCTTTGTCATAGTTAGGCACAGGTGTCAACTTGACAGTTGAGGGTTAAGCTCTGGTCACATTCATAGAGACTTAGTGGTTGAATTAAGCTCAGAGCAAACCTGCAGGAGATTGTCTCTAGCTGATGGGAAGACCCAGCCCATGGTAGGTGAGACTAGGACCTGGAATAAAATACAGACAGCTGGTTGAGAGAGTTGGCATCCTTGTGTATACTTGGCCAGACATGCTGGTCTGACAAGTAAGGATTGTCCGTCTCTCAGCCATTATGTAGAGACGGTGTGGCCAGTTCCCTGGGCCCTGTTGTTGGCATGAGCTCTCCTGGTAAGATGGACAAATAACTATAACCAGGAATTGTAGGAGAAAATAAACCCTTTGTTCCCTTAAGCCATTTAATGGTGATTTATCAGCAACCATGCAGGCAAACTGCAACACCCTTGGCCCTTCACAGAGACACACAGTGTTCTCTGATACACACACACACACACACACACACACACACACACACACACACACATACACATGAAATAAATAAAATATTTTTAAAAGAAAAGGAAATAAAGACAGTATCATAATGTTTATTTTAAAAAGTTGAGTTTATTAGACAGAGTGAAGAAAAACCCCACTGACAACCCCAGTCAGGATGAGATGAAAGGAAGGAACCTAGAGCAGGGACATGGTCTTTGCTGTGTACCTCTGCCTTGGGGAGGGGTCAGTCAAAGGAGTAAGATGACTTGGTCTGACACAGACAAGCCAGAAAACAAAAATGACATGATGGATCATGTCACAGAAATAGGACAGGCTATGAGGAATAAGCTAGCCATTGAAGAAAACAGATGGATACAAAGACCCACCACATGGGAAACAGGGGTTCAGCATCCTCATCCTGACCCAACGCCAGGGATGCTGGAGCCGGCTCAAAACTCTCCACACCAGCTGCTGAGCCACGCTGAGGCTAACAGCTGCCAACGATATAAAAGTCAGCTGATAAGGCCTTCCTGAACAACAATAAATAAGACACGCTTGAACGTCAAGGAAAAATAAAACTGGAAAACAGCCCTATCTCAAAGACAGAAAAGGCCCACTCTCAAGCCGTCTGTGCCGCTTTGTCAGCTTTCTGGACACTTTCTTTTTCTGTACACACTTGTGCCTCAACACAGTCTATTTCCATAACAACACTACCAAGTACAATCACGAAAAACAAGTCAAACATATAAAACTGAATATTCTCAAGTCTCAATCAAAATTTCAAGGTGAGAGACAATGGAGCACAAAGCACTGAGAAGGATGGGCGGATCTCTGGATGCTGAGGAAGACAAGCAAATGTACTTGGAATTGGAGGTGAAAAGTAAAACAACAACTTCAGGATCCAAAGGGGCCGTAGGACTAGCATCTTACTACGAACTGTGTGAAGCAGCGAGGCTGTTGCCTGAATGAGAGCAATCCTTCAGGACAAAAGGGAAGCTATATATCATTTCTCTAACAATTACTCCTAACTGTTGCTGTGAGAAAGCATTCAAAGTCAGCAACTGAAGGGAGAAAGGGAGATTTACTCAGCTTGAGGTTCCAGAGGGGAGAAACAGTCTTTCATGGCAGAGGCAGCATGGCTGGTGGGTGAAGCTGGAAGCAGGTTGAATCACTGGAGGCTCAGATCTGCTGCAGAGAGTTTTGCTTCAAAGTCTTGTGTTCTATGGTTCCTTTGATCTGGTCTGCTACCCGAAGGAAGGTTCCAATCAGATCTAGGGCTGGTCTTTGCATTGTAAATGAGTTGATCTGGATAATCTCTTCAGGTAGTCTCACAGCCCATTTTATTGAATGCCAGGTGTGGCCAAGGATTAACTGTCTCAGGAATCCAGAGTTCTCTGTGAATTTCCCCCTGACCACTATGTTTTGATTCCCACCAGCATGAAAAGAGAAAGGCATTGTTTATGAATAGCCAGAAAAGCCAGCACCTCTGAAGTTCTTACCATATACTCCCATCTGATGTTCTCGGGCAGCACAGAAATATGTCATAGGAAAAGTAATCTCATTTTTGCAATATGTAGAGAATTCTAGCTCTGGCAAATGTATGGCTCCCAACAAAGAACTATATAAAAAAAAAAAAAAAAACTGTTCTCAAAGGCTTCAGAATGAAATCTTAAAATACATCTGTAAAAGTCAAAATAATTTTGCTAAATATTCTTTGTGGTATTGGCATTCTAATGTTCAGGTTGGCTACATATATGTAGACAACTACAACTCAATAACGCATTGTTAATATAATTTTAAAATAAATGAAGTTAATATAATGAAGAGTATACATTCAAGTATACAATTCCTTAGCTTAGAGTTTGTGTCAAAAAAGTAAAAAAAAAAAAAACCAGAGCTATTTAAATCTAAATATATGGAACAATTGGAATTCTCATATATTGTAGGTAGGAATGAACCACTGACAGCCACAATGAGAAACAGTCTAGCAGTTCAAAGGGTTCAAAGGGTTAGAGTAACCAATGACCTGATGTCCACTCTTAGATATGCATTAAAAAAGGAAAAACATAGGTCCATACACTCTTGTGCATTAATACCTATAGAAGTATTTCACAATCATCAAAATATATGAGCGACTCAAATATTCATCTACTGAGGAACAAATGAATTGAGGTATATCCATACAGAGTAATATCAATTGACAATAAAATAAAGTGTCAATACATGCCTCACCATGATGGATCCTAAACGCACGATGGTAAATCAGTCAGATTCAAAGGATCACATATTCTTTATTCCATTAATATGAGTGTCCAAAATAGGCAAACCTCAGACACAGGAAGTGGATTACTAGTTGCCAGCAAGTGGGAGAAGTTGGAAGGAATCTGGAATGACTGCTAATGGCGCAGTTTCTATGCTAAAGAAAATGTCCTAAAATTGACTGTGGTAATTAGTGACTGCATAACTATGTAAATACAGTAAACATCCTTGTGGTATACACTTTTGTTGGATAAGTTGTATTTCCATAAGGCTATTAAAGCTGAGAACAGACATCGAGGCAGAAGCAGCACTTCCCCTTGTGAACGGCTATATGACAGTTTGTTTTCAGAATGTCTTTATTAGAACTTGGATGTAATAAGCAACATAAGCCTACAGAGCAGGTATGGGTGGCTTAAGAACGCTTGTCCATTTCTGTCCCATGCTTCTTTCCTGCAGCATATGGAAGACAGGGAGGAAAGAAAGCGGGGAAGGCATGTTTTTTTCCGAATGAGAAGAAATGTCCAGGAGCCAGAAAAGTAGCATCTGCTCCTGCTGGCTGTGACTAAAATTAAGCTCTAATTTAGCTTTCAGCTAAAATTATCATAATTGAAATAAAACTAACAAACTGGATGTGACTTGCAATTTTCTCATCCTTTAGTGGGGAGAAAGCCAAATAGCAACTTCAGAAAAATGGGCTTCTCCCCTGAAGAGCCCCCTTACATATTAGGAATGGACAAAGATCTTTGGCTATCTCCACTCTCTTGAGAGTCCTTTCTTTCTTTTTCCCAGTTCCTCCAAATCTTCAATAAATAAGTTGGTTTGGGACCAAACCCAAGAAGGCAATAGAACTGAGAACCCTGGGATAGCTTGGAACATAGGAAACTGGTGTTTCTTCATTTGACTACTCCTGTTTGGTTCTCAATTGAAGCCAGACTTTGACACACAAGTGCACTGCACATATTTAAGTGTATCCATGTGGATGTGTACATATGCGTGCATGTATGTATGTATGTATGTATATATGGAGCTCCTGCCATGCCGTCTTTCTATGGCATTAATAGCTCTTCTAATAAATTACCTTACCCCAAAGGAATAAAAAAAGTACATAATCATGCATATATCATCTTATACCTCTGGTGGCTCATAAGATCTAATTTAAGAAAGTAGCATGCATGGTTCAGAAATATGTGCTCCAAATATGTGTCTAATAAAAATTGTAAATATTAACACAATAAGGATAATTTTTAAAATGCAGCCAGAAGTGAGCGCTCCAAGGTGCTGGAAAGAAGCCAAGTGCTGCAGTAAGTCTGGCTCGCTCCACAGTGTTGTCAACTCCTGTTTTTCTCTCCAAAGGAAGAAAAGGAACATGGTCTTATTATAGAAAGAACCTGCTGACTTCACACAGGACTTTGAAAATGCCACATCTCTCTCAGGTATCTGCTTTGCCTATTCAGAGGAGTAGTACACTTGCTCCTGAAAACACAGAAGCACGCAAATACTCTCAGCCAAAAGCCATGCAGACATACACAGCACCGTGCACTGTTTTTAAAGCTGACATTTTTATTATGTCAAGTAACAAAGAGAACTGAGTAAAGGAGGAAGGAAATGAATGCATATCGATGGGTAAATTACATTCAGAATTGCACAGAGCTTTAATTTCATCATGAGCTCTGAAGCATTCTATATAAAGAGATTTGTTGGATTTTTTTTATTTTTAATCTCTAAGAAAGGATTGCATTTTAATCTGAAAGCCCTAAATGCAATTGCCTATCAGAGCTTTGTTCTGAATATAAATATTTAAAAGCCATATTCTTATATTCTGTGTAAAATGTCCATAGCTATAGATTAAATGTTGCCTATGTTTATTTTTATTTACTTGGCAACTAGTTGTAATAATTGGCTACAGTTACATTTTTAAATTTCCTCAGAAATAGCAGTTTTTTTCTTCAGTTTCATTGTAACAGCTTAGGTCATAACCAACCAATATCAGTTGTCAAGATCTTAGAGAAATATGTCTGAACCACCCAAGAATAATTAATCTAAATCCTTTGTGCAGACACTGGGTGTAGTATGTTATGAGTCACTGATTTTCTCCTTTACAGTTGATATATATTCAGCAAGAAGAAAGATTTTGTGTTTAATAACAATTGTACCTTATTTCTTCCAAGGTCAAATGCACTTAAATAAAGAACTGTTCATGTACAGACCTATTGCTAGATTCTAGGAATTTAAGAATTTCTGATCCATTTTGTTCTGTTGATGATGATGTACTTCCATTTGTTATTTAATTTATGTATATATATTTTAAATACAACATATGCTTAATCATATTTTATATACAACATGTATACTATATAGTGTGTGAACCATTTAAGGGAAGGTAATAAAATTAAATTTTAATTTTATTGACCCCAGTCAATAAACACAACATTCCTATTCATTCCAAAATTATTTGCTTTTAAAATGTAACTTTAAAAAAATGGCATAGTTTAGCTTATCTGTCTTATACGTCGATATAAATGGAATAACAATGCATATATGCTCTTCTGAGATTTATTTTACTTTGCAATATATTAATATTCGTGGGTAGCCCTATTGCTCATGGCATTGGATCTACTTTTGCTAATGTGCATGTGAGGAGCAGGAGGGGCATGTGTCTGTATGTCTGGGGTATATCTATGTGTTCACATACAGAGGTCAGAGACTGATGTCCGGTGTCTTCCCAATTGTTCTCCACCTTGAATTTGAAGGCAAGCCTCTGTCAGTTAAACCTAGAGCTTATTGATTCTGCTAGCCTTACCAGCCAACTTGCTTTAGGAATCTCTTCTCTGACTCCTGAGCACTGGGTTGAAGGTGGGTTGCCATGTCTACTTAGCATTTACACAGTTATTGGGGCTCTTTCCACTGGTCCCTGCGCCTGTGCAATAATAAAAGGTTTGCTTACTGAATTCTCACTGCAGCCCCTTACTCTATACTTTATACAAAACATACGCCCTTTTATGATGTGCAGTCTGACTTGTCACTTTGCAGTACAGTAAGCCTTCAATAAATTGGTTCATTCTGCTAAGTCTAGTGACATTGACTCTCATTCCAAGACTTAAAAGGATATGAAGGAAATCATTCTTCATTTTTTTTCTTTTTCTTCCTCTTTATGTATTCCCAAAAATCTCTCCCCTGTGAAGCCAGTTTCTACCAAGCTATTTTGATCTTTTTCTTACCAACAAAAGATACAATTCCAGAAGTTGGAAAATATGTAGAGACACAGGGGAAAATGTTGAGCATGCTTTGTTGAATAGTCCTTTATCTCCTGCTCCATCATGCCACACGAGGTAGTTAACAACAGCTACATCTTGACACTTAGATTCTTACCTCCTAATGACTATATTACTAAAGCAGAGCTTCAAGAAAGGATGCAGTAAGCTTGAATTGATGGAAGATAATCTTTCAATTAGTGCCAAAATAGATGTCAATGGTCAACTGCTGCCCTCATTACAACTGCCCTGGAAATTTTCTAGAGATATGGATTAAAAAAAAAACTTGAAAGAATGCTTGATAGTTTGGTGGGAGCTTTATAGTATGGAACTGCAGAAAAGAATGGAAAATGTTTTTCTGATACTTAGCATTACAAATAATCAGAAATGCAAGTCTTGCATGAGAAGCAAAGAATTTAATATAAGTCTAGAACAACATTTAAGGTAAAGGTTTTCATATGATGATATAAATGAGTATACTTTTTAAGAAAGTTTGTAGAAAATATTAAATTTCTTTATCTTATTGTGTTAAAAGTCTCCAAATATTTTGGTGGCAACAGCTGTCTAAAGTGAGTGTGTTTCTTTGTGAAAATTAGGTAATATAATGAATTTCATATCTGGGATGATGTATGTAGAATAGGAAAAGCATGTGATGATAATCTACAAACAGCTATGCCTATGGAAACAGAAGGCTGGAGACAGGAATGAAAGTAGGTAAAAACCACATCTCTTCTACCAAAACGCTTAGGAAAGGCTTTTGAACAAGTATTCAGTATGCAAAGGTGGTTGGAATTAATCTTATCTACAACAAAAGGCACAAGGAGACAAAGGGACTCCAAACAACCAGAAGGATGGTTAGAGAAAAAAAAAAATTAACTTCTTCCCAGTTTTCACCTTAGAGAAGGCAAGATTATAAATCATACAATAGGATTTCAGTAGCATAAGCTAAGAAAGCAACAGATATTCAGAAATAACACACAGAGTGAGAAGTGTAACACTTCAGGCCATCATGAGACCAGGAAATTTATGTTAGATGAGGCAAGAGCCTATGACATTTAGGAAGATAGACGGAAGATGGAAGACATTGAGGGAAAATGGAAAAGACTCTTGTGAGCTAAGAAATTTAGTGAGAATTGCCTAAAACAAAATCAAATCAATGCTAAATGGAAACATAAAGAGTGCAGGAAAATTCAGAGGAAGGGATTAATTATGTCTGACAGGTTAACTCTCAGAGAGAGGTAGCTGTGGAACCTTTAAAAATTAGAGGGATTTAAACTTGACAAAGAGTATCTGTTTCTCAATAATTCTCTGTAAAATAAGGTTCTCTGATAATATTGGATACAATTATTTGTGAAAATATGTTCTTGTATATGACTGAGCCAGAGGACAACAGGAAACTACAGAAAACCCCAAGAAAATAATAGAAATGGACAGCGAGGTGATGAGGTAGCTCTCAAACCAGCAACTGCCTTTGGCACTAGGCAATTGTTAGTAACAAAATGTTACCCTATTGTAAGCCATGTTATCCAAAAGTAAGGGAATATCACTACTTGTATTAGTAAATACTTTCTAAGACAACTACTTTTAGAAAAAAAAAAGAGTAAGTACATATAATACATGATACAACTCCTTGGAGCTGATGAGATGGCTCAGCATATAAAAAACACTTGGCACACAAGTGTGGGAACCTAAGTTCAAGTCCCCAAATCCGCATAAAAACTAGATGTACAGCACAAGTGTCTGTGATACCAGCAAATAATGAACCTTCAAGGAAATCAGAAAAGGTTGCGAGAAATCCAACTAAACTATTAAATAGTAAGAACTCTATTACTTTAATTAGAGAATACTATAGAAGCTACCAGAGGGAGAAAAGCAATCAAAGGTATAATTCACGTGTGAAATCTGCAAGTTGCAATAATAATCACCATGGGAAGAGGCAAACACCAGTGTGATAGTGGCATCAATATCAAGGATGTAACCAATAGCTTTCTGATTGGATTTAAGGCCTGCTCTTCAGAAAAGCATATATTCCTGTTACTGTAAATTAGAACAAGAATTATAAAAGGGGAGAATATTAGGCTATGAATATTTAGCTATAAAGACACTATATCAATCTGCCTTTTAAACACCTATAATTTTATCTATAGATCAGAGAAGCACTCAGTAATCAACCTCAAAACTTCTTTCTGCAAAAAAAAAAAGTTTACTACAGAAAAACATAACTGGCCAAAATGCAGAAAATTAGTGATTGTAGATAGCTTGGCTCTGAACAGGACATCTAAGCTACTCCAAGGCTTAGGGAACATCATGGAAGAGGGGTAAGACTATAAGAGCCTGAAGTGAGCCAGTAATGGGCCAGATATTATCTCTTGGAAATGACAGGGCTTCAGTATACATAGAAAATATAATTTCACAAGAACTGCATGCAAAGTGCCCTGCAACACCTCATCATGAAAGGGCAAAGAGCTCAAGAAGTTCCACACCTCCCTGAGAGACTGATGAGGACTAATGCTGACAGGGAAGAAAAGGAAGATGCATATTCTCCTAATGATTTACCCATTGATACTTGCAGAAGCATGAGTCATGTTAGACATAAGTCATCAAAGACAAACTAGATGAAACACAGTTGGACAAAGAAGAAATTTTAAAACAAAAGGGAATCTAGCAGCAAAGATAAAGAGTTGTAAGAGGAAAAGGGGGGGGGATGAGATTGTGGCTAAGAAGTGAAAATGTCATAAATTCACTATATTCATGTATGCACCACTAAAAATTAAAATTATAAATTAAGAAAAAGAAATTTTTTACTTTAGTTTTTTGATAGAAAAGACAAAGGACTATTACTTTTGTTGACTAGATAATCAAGAGATTATAATCTTTGTAAATCTATAATCTCTATAAATCAGGTCCTAGGTCATACTAGACAAAAACTCTACTACTGAATTGTATTTAAAGCCAAGGATTTAAAATATTAGCAGAAAGCACATCCAAATTAGCAGCACTGTAGGGACAAGTTATATAGTGAATTACAGAGCACCAAAATGCTCTGCTTTCCCCTCCAGCTAATATGGAGTCCATGTGCTGCTTTTCCAGAGGAATCTTTGTGTTGTTAATAACAAGTAGAAAACAACTGAAAATGATGTTAACAAAGGAGAAACTTGCCCAAGAAAATTAAATTAATAAGAGACCAAGCACCGTAGCTTGTGATCCCAGAAGGATCACCCATGGGCTTTATAGTGAGACTGTTGAAAGCCAAGAAAAACAAGAGAGTTTTATTCAGCAACTTACACTATTATGCTCCAGCATCCACTCTCTCTGTATCATGGTTCTGTTCTCAAGTTCTGTTTGGTGGCTGCATCCTTGCTGAAAACTACAGATTGACATCAGCTCTGGAAATACTCAGCCCAGAAAATTCTATGTTTCTATGAAAATGCTAAGACAACCGTTTTGAAGGAGACACTGCAAAATCCTTTGTCAGAACAGCCTAAATAATCCCAGATATACACATCTTGAATATCTTACATTGTGTAGCTGTAAACTATGGCTTCCCTAAAAAAATGGTTTAATTTAGGAAAACTTGGATGGAATTTTTCTAGCCTGAACATGAGGATCCATTTCAAACTGTCCCACATTTCCATATCACAATGATAACTCAGATGAAGAGGAGCATGAATGGAGTGCTGGCATCTTGGCCTTACTAACTTCACATCCAACTCTTTTTGTTCTCGCTTAAAACTTCTAGAATGTGTCTAAAGAGATAGTTAAACCACCTGCCACTCAAACAAGAAGTCTGGATTTAAATCTCCAGAACCCATGTAAATGCTAGGTGAATGTTTTATCCTGCCTGTAAGTCCAAACTTGGAAGGAAAAGGTTAGATTCCCAGAGCAAACTGGACAATCTCTAGTTTTGATTAGAGATTTTACCTGAAAGTATAAGACAGAAGAGTAATTAAAACTGATTCCTAGCATCAACCTCTTACTTCCATACAAATTGGCATATAAATGAATGTGTATCCCCCACACACATAAACACACACACACACACATATATATACATATATATGTACCTCACATATGCATATAAAGATGAAAGTGGAAAAAAATATTTAATGTATCTTCTCAAAAACCTAGTTTCAATTTTACAGATTTTGATGATTTGAGGTGCTAAGTAAATTTCTGCTTATTTTCCTTTGCTTTCAACAGTCTCAAACTAGGTATGTGTTCCAAGCCATTCCAGTTGTAAAGACTACAGCACATGGATAGCAAGAGAATGGGTGAAAAATAGGATACTGCTACGGATTGAGTGTGAAATTCTCCCTATAGGCTCATCTATTTGAACACTTGATCTGTACGTAGTAGCATGATTTTGAGAGATTGCATATTTAGGAAATGGAGCCTTACTTGAGGAAGTAGATTGCTGAGCAACTGAGTCTTCGGGGTTATACCACACCTATCTACTTTCCCCCTGGCTGCAGGTAGGGAAACTGTGCGGCAGGACACCGACCAAGTCAGAACCAGCCAGCACACATTCCCTGCCATGATGGAATGCATCACCTTAAACTGTGAGCTAAAATAAACACTTCCTCCTGACGTTTGTTCCAATCAGATGCTTTATCACCCCAATGAGGAAAGTAACTAACACAGGGATCAACCAATGGTAGCAAGGTGCTTGGCAACACCTCACAGATCTGCCCCCTGACTGGTTCCTCAATCGTGGGCTAGAATCCCATGCATGGTGATACCCATTCCTTTCACGAAGGAGGTGCATGAGACACTTGTAGTTTACAACCTTATGTTAAATATGACAGTCAGCCATCAGATTCGTGCATCAGAATACTTTTGGATTTGATTCAGTCATAAAGGCCTGAGATAAAAATAACCAAAGTTCAACATTTTGACTTTCAGTATTTGGTTTTGGCTTTGGTGGAAGGTGGTCAGACGGTAAGGGACTGATGTGGCATAACAACAGATAGTGCCAGCTTATATCCCTCCAGTGTCCAAAACTGTGAAAGCACTGTGTGTGTGTGTGTGTGTGTGTGTGTGTGTGTGTGTGTGAGAGAGAGAGAGAGAGAGAGAGAGAGAGAGAGAGAGCTCAGTGTGTGTTTCTGTATGTGGTAGGTGTACATGTGTGCTTGTTCATATACAAGTTAGAGAACCACCTCAAATATCATTCTTCGGGTAATTTCTATCTTTTTTGTTTGAGACAGGGTCTACAATTAACCTGGAACTTCCTAACTAAGCTAAGGTCTCTAGCCAAAGAATTCCAGGGCTCTGACTGTTGCCACATCCCCATCTTAATATCACAGAGATGATACCAGGCTTTTTTCCCAAGGGCTCTGGGAACTGAATTCAGATTCTCAAGAGGCAAATACTTTGTAGAGTTAGTCATGTCCCTAACTTTCCATGGCCCCCAATAACACTATTAGCTTACACATTAGGTATAGTTATATATATATATATATATATATATATATATATATATATATCACTAATTGCTTTATACGGAAAAAAGACAAAGAATGCTCCATACAGGGTTCAAGGAGGTAGAGAGAATGCAGGCATGTGTATGCACATGTTTGTGCCTGTGTACATGTGTCTGAAGGTACCAAATGTGGGAGCGAGGAGGACAAAGAGGGAAGTGTTGGGAGACAGATGTCATGAGATTGAGAAGGACGGCCACCTTAATCCCTAACTGGTAGATTTGACTTATGGCTTCCAGTCCATAGTTTTTCCTACTGTACCAAACTTCTTATCTACACCCAAATGTCTAAATGATCCTTACATCTTCTTAAAGTCCAAGACTTGACAAAAGTGTAGGTTTTTTGGCAATGGAAACACAGAATTCTCACAAAACAAAAATGGAAAAAATTGTTTCAATAATGTTTAAACTATTCAAATATCAATGAAATAGATTATCTAGCTATAAATATACCTTTATCCATACAAGTTATATGTTTATATTTAAATGTAAGATGAAACATAATCACAAAAAAATGTAAAGAACAATCTAGATGCAGAACTTTTAAGTGCCAGATGCTTTTACATTTATTTTAAATAAAGATTTGAAAATTTAAACAGCCAAGAGAGAAAAGTAAAATCCAGGGATACCCGCTTAGGAACAATCACTGAAGATAATTTGAACCTATTATTTCTGTTTTTATTGTACCCATTTATGCTCACAATTTATGCTTATTTATGAGATAAAATATTCAGGCATGTGCTACTTAAGTCTATGCATGACTTTTTGTCAGCTCCTTCCAACTATTAGCTGTTGATTTTCTCTTCAAGTATTCTCTCTACTTACAGTCTTTTGCAGTTGCAAAAATAAGGAGGTTGATAGGTTTTAAAATTACAAAACATTAAATGTACTGTTGCATATGAGCATAAGCTCTTGATTAGCTTTATCAACATTTAATTCAAATTATGAAGCATAGAAGCAATATATGACAAGTGACTTGGAACGTTCATCCCAACAAGCACCCATGAAGTCAGTCATTTTAAGTCTTAAGTCTGACACCTCGCTGAGACCCTAATAGAAGTTCTGATCCTCTTTCCAGGAAAATACATGCAACATTTTTCAAACTATTCAGAGTTCATATTAATATTAAACCCATCTTTGGGGCCCCAGTGGACTATGTAACTGATTCAAGTACTTCTGCTATATGCAAATTTTTCCTGCCAAAACTGCAACTTTATCACAAACAGGAGTTCATTAAAATATTTCTAATAAATTAGCGTCAACCTCTTACACTATGGCATTTAATTTTTTATCACAGTGAAAAGTGAAGTTGTTTTTAAACCATGATTAATATTTACTACTCTCATTCAACTAAGCAATACTAATGAGCAATGTACCTGCATTTCTACTCCGTCTGGAAACAAAATGATGCTAAAACACATCCCCCATATCCCTCCTCCATGAATAATAAAATACAGAAAGTGGTAAACATTAAGTCAGGAGTAGCTAAAAAGAGCCATGGGATCTCAGGGCACAACCTAGAACAATATTGGTATAAAATTTAAGAAAAGTAAATATTTGCTAACTATGTCAAGTGTGTATTTGATCAGAAAATAAGCTTAGAAAGTATTTTAAATTGTTTTTCTTCAGTTGAAGACCGTGTAAATATTTTGTGCAAATATAGAGGAAACATGCCAAATATAATTTATCTTTCTTTCCCTCTAGACAAAGGTTAATTTTCCTTATCTTCCCAAGAAGTTTCTTGATTTCCTATCAGCAAAATTCTCTTCAGTCAATATGTGTATGCAATTTTCCCATCATGACAGACTACATCACGCACACCACTCGATAGCAAATTGTCATGAGCAAACTGTGCTTCCCAGAATAGAGCGCATATTTAGTAAGCTGAGAACTTCAAAAGAACAAGCACGTTTCAACAGAACCTTGCTGCCGAGCAGGAATCTCCCTAGATCCTGACTTGGGAAGTGCAGAGCTAGAAAGAGAAAAGAACAGGGTCTAGTGATGTGGCTCAGTTGGCAGTGTTTGTCTAGCATGTGCAAAACCCTGGGTTGGATCCCCAGCACTGTATAAAACTGGGCATTGTGGTGCGCATCAAGTGGAGGGAGGAGGAAGAGGAGTTCAAGTTGATTCTTAGGTACAGTGTGTGTTAGAGGCCAACATAGGCTACACGAGGACTTGTATCAAAAAGGTGGGTTGAAGGCTGGAGAGATGGTTTGAGGGGTAAGCCTTGCGAGTAAAAGGACCTGAGTTCAGATCCCAGATCTCACATTAAAAGTGTTGAGCAGAGATGACAGTGGCCTGCACTTCTATCCCTGGAAGGCAGAGACTGGGAAACCCCAGAGCAAAGCAAAAACAAGGAAGAGCAACTTACGATGATTCCCAACGTCACCCTTGGGCCTTCACAGGCACACACGGGTTCCCTCTTCTACACCCATATGCACCTACACCTACACACACACACGCGCGCGCGCGCACACACACACACACACAAAGGCAGGTTGACAAACATGGAAAGGAAATGAAAGTAAGAATGAAATGGAATCTAGGGAATGACCTTCATCTTCAGCCTTTGAAAGTCTATGCAAGTACAGTCAGATGAGCCTCATGCTGTCTTTTATACAGTTTGGTACCTGATGTAATATCAGCTAGTTACTACATAGAGGATGAAAACATGTTGACTCCTTAAATGATCCTTGCATATTTTTTAAACTATGCACAACTCAGGCACAGTGTTTGGGAGTAAATGCCTATATTTTCTGTGTTTTCTCTCATGTCCACAATTTTCTCAGTGCCATCAATAATTATTTTCAAATTATAATTAGTGGGCTAAGAACTAACATAGAATCTCCATTACTCTCATAGTAGTGGAATGATGAATAGCAAATTTGAGGTTCATCACAAATGCTTTTTCTATGAAATGTGTTAAGAAATCAATTACATCCGGGACAATGTGGCCTCTAATGCTGCCAGTTAAGCAAAATGAAAATCATCTTAACGAATATAAGACAAATATTTCCTTAATGACTGGAAAGTATCTACGAAGGCTGCACTAACATTTTAATAAATGCATTCTCTCATCTCACGATCACCATATCAAAGTGATAGTTAAATGCTATTACTCCTCAGTATTGATACTCTCCAACTCCTTATCTCTCTCTCTTTAAGATAAATTAGTTCTTCATTCTTAAACAACTGATGGAAGCAATGTAAATCCAAAAAGCAGCAATTATGCAAAAACTGAAGTCAAAACCATTTTCTTTTTCCCCTCTCTAACAGCTTGTAAGCATAATTAATCAAATCAAGTTTCCCTCTCATCGTAGAGAGCTGTAATTTAAAAACCTAAATTACAGCATCTTTATAGCAGCACATTTAAAGTATATTAAGAAAATATGTACATGAAAGAGGAGCTTATTCCTATGATAAATGTTATTTTATTAAACCCAACTGTATATCATGACCTAATATTCATATCACATTTACTGACCATGAAAGGAGATCGCTAATTATTGGAAATCTTGAAGTACTCTAAATATATATGACAAATTAAACTATTTTCTTTGTCATGATAAATCAGAAAATAAAATTAATGGACCCACATGCTCAGAAATAATCTCAGATATGTCAAATACACTGTTTCAATAAGTGAACACTGATGGCTTCTTAACAAACATCACACATTTTTTGAAAGAAGAATTAAAAAATATGAATAGCTTCAGATATTCTAAATAGCCATGGATGGACAAGATGTTGCCAACATCTACTGAAATAGATTTTCCCCTTTTTATTTCAGAAATCAATTAATAATTATTCCCGTCATTTGCAGAAAAGTGCTGATACTGTTTCCTCAGTTTCGAAGACACATTATGTCCCTGGAGACATAACAGGCAAATAATTATGAATGCAGCAAAAAAGAAAGCAAAAATACTACAATCAACAATTTACCACCAAAACATACCATCAACAAGACCCATTTTCTTTCACTGAGGCATAACTGAAAAATCCACCCTGCTTCTTTAAACCCTTCTTGATTAACTGAATATAGAGGAAGAGAGTCCACACTTGCTACCACTCTTTCCTATGTAATTACTCCTCTGGGGGGATGTAATGCTATTAAATCATCAATTTGATGTCCGGGTTATTTTAAGCACTGATAGAGCTGTCTGCCTCTCCTTTCTGTTGATCTGAATCAAGGTCGCCTGTCTATTTTGCACCCAATCCAGGAACGGCTCCAGATAAGACTCTTTCAACAGCTGCTTGGTATAAATGATGACGAAAATTATTTGTTAAAGTCAAGATCTCTTATCATGTAGAATTCAGTTTTTCAGGGGAGTAAACATGTTTTTTTTTTCTTAAAAGTACAGAGCTAATTTATTTGAGTTAAGCACTTCCTGTCAGCAAGGCTGGACACAAAAAGAAGCTATCAACACGCACGCACACAGAAGCAACAAGGGCATAGTGCAGAGCTAGCAAAGAAACGGGCAGACGCAGGAGATGAGCATCTTCTCCGGCATCAGCGAGATTCTTACAGTCCTTCTGCAGAGGGCAAAGCACTTAAAGGAGACTTCCACTCTCAGAAGAGCTGTAGCAATCTTCCTTTCCCATGCGCACTTGAAGCAAGAAGCATTTGAACTAATTTTAACTCAGGGGAATAGCAACTCAGGAAAGAGGGGAAATTCACATACAAGCAAGTAACGATGTTGAATCAATTGCAGATGTCCAAAATATATTGTGGGATACACAAGGATTACAACAGGAATAATTAATAATTACTTGTATGCATAAACAATTTCGGAAGATATGAAATTATGTCTACAATAAAATTAGCTACATGTATTTGTATGGATACAATGACATAAAAGTACATTATTTTAATTTTCACATGTATTAGGATGTATACAATATCCATATTTCCACTGCAGGAGCTGTGCAGATTTTGCAGCATAAATTTCATAATTTACCCAGACACAAAAATACCTAAAACTTGATAAGAACTATAATACAATTTAGAAAAGTCCTGATAAGAACTATAATACAATTTAGAAAAGTCCTGAAATGATTTTATATACCCTTTGAATTTTACCAAAAATCTATTATCAAAATATATTGCCTATCAAGAACAAAAAGAGTAAAGTATGAAATGTGATAAAATTCAATATTTACTTAGGGAATTGATATAGATGTCTCAGAAATATTTATAAACATCAAATATATATGGGAGATAATAATTGACAACCATATTTCCAATCATCACTAGTGGTCTCATGAATTCTTTTTCTAAATTAAAAAAAAAACAAGCAATGAGAGTTTTCCATCTGTAGTAAGATCTGGGTATAAAATGCCCATGATAAATGATCTTTTTTGATAAACAACTAAAGGTGTAGGAATGTAAATAAGGAAAATTTAGAACAGAAAAATCATGACAACATTTTCTCAGAGTGGTTCTCATGCTGTTGAACTCTGAAGACTCCCAAACTGTATATTGTTCTTTTCTCTTCTCCTTCCTAGACAATCAATGAGTTCACCGTGTCATCCAAAGACATCCCAGGTCAAAACTTATTAGCCCCCACTCCAGTCCAGCATTTCAATTAGATGGTCACTTGAGGATTTGGGCAGTAATTATAATGAATGCATAGTGTTCCTTAGATCATGCCACATTTAAAAAAAAATAAAGCATTTGAAATCAAATGAATGTCTAGGTGAAGAATTAGGAAGGAAACATTCAGAAGCAAGGGTGACTCTGCAGCCATCTGCTACTCTTTTCAGATAAGATGTAACTTCACCTTCAAATATTCCTTAATAGGCCTGTACAGACCTTAAGAGTTCACACAGACCTGTGCTCCTTCCCTTTGCTTCTCATCCAGAAGGCACGGCCCTCTCTCGAGTGTGTCTCCTCATGATCTCCAAGGACATCAAGTGCTCTGTTGCAACCCAGAAAATACATCACTACAGGTGCATTTGCTACTGAAAGAATGAAACATTGCACCTCCCTTGTAGCGTGGAGGGCCCATTTCTCCAAAACTACTGATACCTGCCCAGGCCCACATAATCAGCTTGCAAATAACAATTTGCTACCCACAAGGTCAGGACACAGAGAAATGACAGCCGACTCTGGCTTCTAATGGTCCCACTAGATTCAAGCATCTCAGAATCTTAGAATACTCAGGTCCTGTGATTGTTCAATTCACATCACTTGTCAAAATATTTCATTAAAAAAAAGAAGCATTAAAATTTATGTGAACTATTAATATTAAAATATAATTTCAAAAGATTAGTATATTATTTTAAATGATGGAAATGGCCAATTCAATATTTTGAAATAGGAATCAGAAAATATTATGTTAATATAAAATAATATATACTTACTACAATGTATATTTCTGATTTGTCAAGTCACAAAACTAGTCCACTCTACCACTGTATCCAGAAAAATAACAATAAACAATATATAAATGAAATGGTAGGGCTGAATCTCAAACTTGATTTTAAAAAAAATCAAATAGAAAGACAGCTCAAGTCTGAGATCCATGACTTTTCAGATTAGCATTTGTTCAAAATGAAATTATATTAACAAAGACCCTTAAACGAAGAGTCAAAACCATAAATCATCCAGCTTAGTAGCTTTACTTTAATCATAACTATTTTTCCAGCAATTATTGTCTCTTGAGAAACATGCACATTTTATTACATGAAATCTGGAAATAAGAGAACAAGAAGACAAAAGTCATCTCTAATTTCCCACAGCAAAGGCAGCTACTGTTGAAATTTTCTTGCTTATTCATCTAGTCATTATATACATCTGCTATGTATAAACTTCATAATATTCATAGTGTATGTGCATTTTGTCAAATAATTCTCATGATACAAATGCAATCTGTGAAATGCTTATTATCTATTTATCATCTTTTCACAAGCATTTCCTTACTCCCTTAAGAAAACTTTCAAGAATCTTTTGAAGGGCCATGTAATTTTGTTAATAATGGTAATATGTTCTATAATTTGTTCAATCTATCCTTTGTCAGTAGGTGATAATTTTACAAAGGACTCTAGATATAGCCAATGAATACTTATCTTCTCTAAACTTCTATATATGTGGGAGCTCTTTTCCAGTGGTTTAAACAGTTATACAAGTATCATCTCTATATTGAGAGTTCCGGTGTCTTCTAAGAATACTTCAGTTGTCTGCCCATCTTGTCTCACTACCACCCTCCTTCCACTCATCAGAGTTTCTTCTCTTAAGTAGCCTTGTGTGTGGCATCATGACTATAAGGTGTTGAACCTTTTGAAGTTGCAACATGACATCATCAACACATGCGTTGGGTTTCGCCCACAGCTATTCTGGAGTAGGTGCAAACTGTGTGTCACAGGTTGAGCGCTCTTACCAATGGCTTGGGCTTTGAGCGTTGTACACAGTGCTCACAGTGCACATCCCCCATGATTTCTATGCCCTTCCCACCCCTTTCCTGCTTGGAAAGATGTGACCACAAAAGGCAGGTATTCCCTCTTCTGATTAATCAAGGCAATCACCTCTAGGTGTTCCCAGAGGTCATATACACAAATAACAAGTTGATCAGTGAGATTAACCATTACACACACACACACACACACACACACCATGCTTTGTCTTTAATTTCCCAGTGCTTGAAATAAACTTGGAACTTAGTAAAAATTCTCTCCACTCAGAGAAACACCCCTAAGATGGCATTCTAGTTTTCCTAGTGTGAAAGATTCAGAAATAATTATGAAAACGGAAGAGCTGAGTGGATGAAATATGCTTAAACTTCACCCTTCCTTGACAGCATTATTTAAAACCATAATTTCTGGGTCTTTATTATGTGTTGAAAAGGCAGGTTGCCTTTCCCTTGTCTGTAGGTGGATTTAGTAATCTTTACTCTTTTTCCTGCAACATCCTGGTGTTTGGTGGAAGTGAAAACTGCCAGACAAAGAAGAGGTACTCATCTTCTGCTGAGCTGTTACTTCCTGCCTTTAAAATCGGTAGAAGACACAAAGGTCAGACACAATAACCTCGTTCCTTGCGACAGGTCAGCTAATATCTATAAAGCTGAAATGGAGTTCAGTAATAAAACAATTTTGCAACACTGTAGAACAATTTGGGTGCTACTTCATCTTGATTTAGGGAACAGACTCTTAGAGATGTCTCCAGATTCAAGAAAGGTAACCAGGAAAATGGGATAGCTTACGGCCTCACAGGGTCCTGTATGCAACAAGATGAAATAAGCTGTTGTATTTAGTCTAAGAAGTGGTGTTCTTAGTCAATGAGCCCAGAGGAAAATATACTTTACAATATTCATCTCGACAGAGAGCCTTCTGTAACCTAAAACAATAGATTCTTGTTCCTCTTCCTCATCACCCTCTTCTTCCTCTCCCTTTTTCTCTCCTTCTCCTTTTCTGAGTTTTTTTGAGACAGGGCCACCATGCCCAAGAACAGTAGATCCTTTAAACTTTGTTCCTCCTATAGTCCATTACCACCAGATCCTTTCTCGTAGCTCTTCGTACATGTCCCAGATATTTACATGCAAAACCATATTCATCTGAGTGCAGTCACACCTCATTAGAAGCCTTCTATTTCATTTCTATTCAAAATCCTCACCCTTCAGCACTTAGCTACAGCACTAAGGAATCCTCAGAATAGCCATGTTTAAACAAGACGCCTCCCCGTGTTTCAATCCAGCAAACATGAACATCTCCATAATTGTCTAAATACATTACTTCTAAACAACTAAAATAAGAAATTTATCACTTCTCCATTCTAAGCCAGAGCACATCCGTGGAAAATGTCAAAATGCCCTCTTTCTCTAGGCAGTTTTCATTGATATAGAGACAATTTAGTAAATAGTTTTTAATGAAAGTTTGGGCTTGTAAATGCCATTCCATTCATTTGCTCATTCTAAATAGCGTCTTGGTGTGAGTGTGTATGGTGTGTGTGTGTGTGTGTGTGTGTGTGTGTGTGTGTGTGTGTGTACGCATGCGCGGGCATATGCACTATATGCAAGACTTTGTGCCAGGCATCATAGGGAATAGAAGCTGAACAGAGGAGGACAGAGCATTGCATGCTGAGGAATGAGAAACACCTTCATCCAGGATGTAAATTCTACTTGGAGGCTCAAAAATGATAGAGAGAGAGAGAGAGAGAGAGAGAGAGAGCATTGAATGAGAATCAGGCCAGGTAGGGTGTAAGCAAAACAAAGCACAGGGAACATTCCAGTTGCCTGGGCCCCAGGCTGAGTACCACAACTGGCAAAGCAAGTTTAGCCAAATAGTGCTGTGCCCTAAATACTGGACTGCCATGTTCTTTTAACCAGTTCTCCCGTGGTAAGCCCCTAAAGGTTTCTGAATGAGATTTGGGGTTCAGCTTTGGTTCAATACAAGTGACAGAGTGGGAAATAAGTTTCAAGGACAGGGTAAATTAAGCCACTTTAAACACAATGGATATTGCAGAAAACAACTGACTGAGAAGAAATGGGAACCTATTCAGAAAGGAATACAGTCATTCTAATGGCTTAAACATTTATTAGAAATGCATTATGTAAGAAAGAAGGTTTCACAAAGTTGGCTGGAAATAAAAATCAGAAGGTGAAGGAGGTCAGGGATGTGATAAGCTAAAAAAAATCTAACAATACAACAAGCCAAGGAGACATAACGATTCAATATAATTAATATAAAACATAAATGTGGACTTTAGGAAGGTTAATAGGAGTGTCAAAGATAAGCAAGACAGCAGAGAAACTAGAGACAATAAAGCCAGTGTTGGGTGGGGCACAAAGCTAGGTAAGTGGTAAGAGTATTCAGTGAACTGCTAAAGCAAAAAAGAATTACGCAGAATATGGGCAAGAGCATATCTAAAAAAACTAGTGAAAATCCCTGATCAAACATATAAGTGAAACTATGCATCTTTAAAAGATCACTCGTATATTACAGAAAACATGTAAGTTGGAAAACTTGGACAATACTTGAACCTATAGAATCAGTCAAGGTAAGTAAAAGGTAAATTTCAGGCTAATGCAATCATAACTGCATTCATTTAAATGTTTTTAATAACTACATAAAAATAGCAAAAATTTTTGCTAATTTTATAATATGTAAAAATAGTCTGTAAAACATTGTTTCCAAAGCCCTAGGAATTTAGTGGCAGCTTTTCTCTCTGATCCTGAGGTTCACAAAATATAGATCATCCTCAACTGCCAGGAACAGCAGCTTGAGTTATGCAGATATCTAAAATAATAATAAGTCTGTTCAAAGAACCTATTTCAAAATCACGATATTTAATTCTCATTCCACATTTAATGTTAAGCCAGAAAGATTGGATATTTTTCCCTCCAAGGAAAAGTTGATGCCTTTGCTTTTAATATTGCAAATTTAAAGAATAATAAGTCTATTGGAAAATTCTGTTTAAGAATGTACAACAGAGGACTGGAGAGATATCTCAGAGGGAAACAGGCCTGTCATGTATATGTGTGAGGACCAGAGTTCAAACCCACAGCATTCATATAAATGCTGTATAGAAGTAGCAGCCCACCTCCAATCCCAGCGCTTAAGAGTCAGAGACAAGATTCCCAGCTGGTCAACTAAACTAACTGAACCAGACAACTCTCGATTCAAGTGAGAAGCCCTGTCTCAAGAAATAATGTGGAGAATGATCCAAAAGGCACCTGACTCCAAAGTGAATGGAGTCAGGATGGTTCCCATTTCCACCACAAATCGGCATCTCCCATAGCATCCTTGTTAGTGTATGCTAATGATTTCTATCTGATATATACTAGACACCAAAAACTGTCTATGGAACAAAAAGTATAAACACAATGTTCAATAAAGCCTGGCGGGTTTTTAATAAGACACATGGGAGCACACTAATCCAGACCTCAACACACTTGTGTGCCCACACAAATGGGAATATGCACACACACACGCATACATACATACACGTACGTACACAAATTACAAATAAAATAAAATGTCAGAGTGTGAGTTGAAGATGTAGCTCCATATGTAGTATCTGTCTAGCACACACAAAGTCCTGGGTTCAATCCACAGTGTTATGTGAACATATAAGTTCATGCCTGTAAGCCCAGCACTTGGAATATATAGACAGGAAGACAAGAAGGCCAAGGTCATCCTGGTCTACAAAGCAAGTTCAACTCAGCTTGAGATATGTGTGATGATGTCTCAAAAAGATAACAAAAGTGTAGAATTGGTCTCTACTGACCAGCTCTTAGGGACTTACAGTCCCGCAGAGTTCTGTCCAGTAGAATTTTATGCAATCACACCAATGTTCCATTTACATTATCCAACCCAGAAGCCACTAGCCCTATGTAGCTACCAAACATTTGAAGTGGCTCATGTGACTTTGAAATTCAATTTATAGCTCATAACATTTTCACTTTTTAATTTTAGTAGCTATTAATAGCTACCTACAGCTAATGACTTTTAATTTGAGGGGTTGGAACTTGAGTCTGGGCAACCACTTGGAATCCCTGTCTCAAACATCTGATAATGGCAGAATGTGCAATTAGCATGCCTCACAAAGAAAAGCATAAAGCCTTCATCAGTAAGTCATTCATGAAAAACCGAAGCCCTTCCTGCTTGTGGGAATGTAGTCATTCTTTACTGACAATCAGCGAATGGAGTCAGGACGGTTCCCATTTCCAACACGAATCAGCATCTCCCATAGCATCCTTGTTAGTGTATGCTAATGATTTCTATCTGATATATACTAGATACCAAAAACTGTCTATGGAACAAAAAGTATAAACACAATGTTCAATAAAGCCTGGCGGGTTTTTAATAAGACACATGGGAGCACACTAATCCAGATTTCTGCAGGCAGATACTTCATGAAAGGTTAATCACAGTGCCGGCCAATGTGGCAACATCTGTACTGGACTCAGCACTATTTTTTTTTAAAGTGAGCTCAACATCTGTACAGGGGGCAAGATTGCTCCGTGGGGAGAACTCTGAGCCTTGAAATGGGAAGATTTGCAACCGCATCCACTGTGGTTATGTTAACAGGGCCTCTGTTCAGTAGCTACTTCTAAATCATGATGACACTTGGAAAAAAAAAAAAAACAGAAAAAAATCTCTGGGACTGAAGTCTAATATTTTCCTTTAGAAAAACTAAAGATGTGAATGTGAATTACTACGTCATAAAGAAATGCTTTCTCTGTTAAAAAATTTTAAAAGGACAAGCTTTAAAATAGCATCATCAAAAATGATAAGGTTTAAGTGGAAGTATTTCTGTTTTATTGTATGTGCTGTGTTTAACAGGTTCAAATTACCTAGCTGTGGGCATCTGGTGAGACAGCTGGAAAGCACACCCTGCCCATGGATCTCCCTCCTGTGATTTACAACCACCCTAGTTCTAACCATTTACTATTTATCTAAAGAAAGCACTGTCATGACCAATGGTTTTCTCTCAATGTGACTCCTTTAAAATAAATCTCATTCTGTTCACATAGCTAAGAAGCAAATTTCAAATTATGCAGAATTACAGCAGTACATTAAGGGTTAGGTAGGATTTCCATCACATGCCTTTATTCTAGACTGTATTTATATAAATTCATGCTTCTCATTTAAAGAATAAAAGCCTATTTTCATTAACAACAGCCACATTTTTACTATCTAAAACACACAGTACGTAACATCACTGTATATTTGAAGAACCTGAAAAAGTCATATTTCCCTACAAATGGCCAGAGAAAATAAAACAATCTAGTTGATTTTATTGTATCTAAGAATGTAAGCTTATACCTGTGGTCTCTTCTCACAAAACTATAATTTGAGTACTATCTCCAGAAATTCCCTGACTAGTCTATATTTATCTATTTATATTAGCTTCCCTGGGACAGGAAAATGACTTCTTTTAAATTAAAGTATGGCTTGTAAACCAAGAAGTAACACTGGAATAACTTTCCTCATTCTGAATTACTGCTTGATACCCCTGCATTAGCAATATGAATTCACAGACATTGTCTAAAATAGCAACAGAAGAGGTTGGAAATATGTGCATAGAAAAACTTCTGAAACCAATGTAAACGTTGCACTGATAACAAAATATGATCACAATATCAGTTTTCCAAATAACTGTGCATTTGAAGAAATGGGTAAATAACTCTTTGCAAAGACTCTTTGTAGGGAATCCTGCCTCTAGTTTAAAAGGGGGGGGGGAATAAATGCCAAGTTCAGCCAAATCCATCTCTGAAACCCAAAGAACAAAATGCCATTCCATTAGATATTAATAGTCCTGTTATGGGTTTCCTAAACAGTGGTGGATCTATATACCTTGAACTATAAATTAAAGATACCATTAATGCTAAAAATGTAGGGCTCCTAAAAATGTAAGGTAAGAACTGTGCAGAGATGGCTACCATCAACAACCCCTCTCCTCAGTTTGCAGAATTTCCAATAGACATCATGTGACCATCAGTTTCCTGTGAACACTGAAACACCTCCACCTTCATCAGAAAGACAAAAATTTCTGGATAGTTTCCAGTTTATTTGATTACCAGAATAATCATATCACTCTCCATAAGAGATCAGCCCTAGTTCTTAAGAGCCAGCAATGACATGATTATCCGAGTATTGATTGTGTCTCCATTACATGAGAAAAGGAAACATATTCAATGTTTGTTATTAAACATAATATTAGTGACAGCATCATGACTCTGCATAAACATCTCCAAAGTCACGGTCACATAAAGAGAATGTGAATATACATATGTTACTTTTTCATGAATTCAAATCTGTCTTATACATCCTATGTGTATCTGTATTTATGTCATGCAAGAAAATCTCATGTGAGAATCTTCTAGAGGTCAGATTCATCTATAATCACTACATGGAGAATATGGTGGCTACCTAAAGGTACCCTGAAAAGTTGGATACATCAACTGTTGAGTGATTAAATCTACCTACTGTCCTGATGTTGAGATTTAAAATCAAGGCATAAGATCATAGACAACAACCTATAAAGTATCGCCTATAAATCAGGAAGTCGCACTGTAATGCCAGCTGTCTGAATTTTTACTGACACCATGCATTAGGAATACAGGTGCGCCACATTGCCTGAAACATCAGCCTAAGGTGTCAGGATACCTGAACGGGAGCCTGTCCTACCCTTCAAAGCCTGCTACCGACTCTGCTGCTATCTTCTGAAGGAATCCTAAATAATTACGAGGCAAAAGTTGAATTCATACCACATCACACAGAAAGTCTCCAAATTGAACTTAAGTTTTAATAGTTTAACAGGTGATACTTCCTCTATCTCAGGGTACTTTTGCTTCATAAACATATGCTCTGATTTTCATCAATAATGAAACCTTAATTAATTGGGGAGGATGAGATGGTTCAGAAGGCACAAGCATCTGTGTTCAAACATGGTGACCTGAGTTCAATCCCTGTTGGTGGAAGGAAAGCTGTCGTCCAGCCTTCACACCTGTGCCATGGCGTGCACACGCTGCTCGCTCGCTCGCTCTCTCTCTCACTCTCTCCCCTTCTTTCCTTTACCCTTCTCTCTAAAATAAAAATAAACTATAAAATCTTAATTTGGAGGTGGAGAATGTCATTTCCCATTAACATCTCCACAGTGTCTCATTTCGAAATAGAAATCTGCATGAGTAAACATTGATAAAGATCACCGCCCACCAGGTACAAAATAAGCCTGAGAAGCTGGAGAGATGCCTTAGCAGTGAAAGCACTTGAGGGCAAAGCAAAACAACCAGTGTTCAGATCCCCGTAGCCCATGTAAAAATATTGGGCCTGTAACTCTAGCCCTGGAAGGCAGAACCTGAGAATCGTCAGAGCAAGGTAGTTAGCACAAGCCCCACAACACCGCCTGGGTTCGATTAGTGACTCGGTCTCAAAAGACAAAGAGGGAAGAGCAATGGAGGCTGAGGCCCAGTATCAACCTCAGGCTTCAGTGGAACAGGCACATTTGTGCTCCCATGCGCATGCATGTGTATACACGTGTGCTTCCACCCACACATACACACGAAAACAAGCCTGAGGCTTGAGAATTAAAAAGCTGACAGAACACAGCAGGGACATGACACATGTGTGCAGTGCTTGGACTTTGTCACCTGATAAATGATTTTAATTATTAGGTTTTTTTATTCTAAAAAATTTGAAGTCATCTGAAATGGATAAATGCAAAAATGTGCCATCTCCATTCAATGATCAAGGGGAAAAATAAGAGCCTTTCTAAAAGTCTTATTAAGTATCCACCAGTGGTAGCCTGTGTTGGAATGAACTCTCCACAGGACCAGAGATTGTATCTCTCTCATTCCCTGTTCGGTGCCTGGCACAGCACAGAGTTCAATAAATACTTGTCAAACCATGACTTTTTTTAGCTGATGTACCATAGTTATACTGCAACAGAACTCTAAAATGAGGAGTTTAAAATTTAGCCATTTCTTTCTATAGAGTAAAATATGTACTGCGTAAAAAAGTGATTTAGTTTACAAATTATGGTGAAAGTAAAGCAAGGAGATCATTGTTAGGTAGAGATACTAAGTTAACACCACAAAGGCAAAATTAACTGTTATTGTGAAGTAACATAGACCTTTGCATATGCACATATTTCTCCAACTTTAGACTTCATGTCTGCATGTTCTAAATTTGCTTACAGAGGATACTATTCTCAACTTAGTTAATAGGTGTTTTATAACACAATTGGCCTGTCATGGAATTGTATTTTAGAAATAAAGTATTATTAGACATTTGTAGTTTCAGAAGTCAAGATTTTCTAAACTTATTCTATCATAATTTTTCCATCACAATTTTTTTCTTGCAAAAACTAAGGATGCCATTAAATATATTTTACTTACTTTAAATATTCTTCAATTTTATATACATCAGTATACTCAGTCCCTTCTCTTTTTTCTCCCACATTTTATTTTTTTCTAATCATACAAGCCAATAGGTAACCCCCATCCTCTTCCTCCCTCCTCCCCTCCCCAGTCACTCCCCCCTTGCACTCTCCCCTTCCCCCTTCCTTTCACTCCCCCTCTCTCCTTCCCACTCTCCCAGTGCCTCTCCCTCTTCCCATCCCCTGGAGTATCCTTTTCCATGAATGCCAAACCTCCCTCTGAGTCCTCTACCCTAGTGAGGGTTCAGGACTCAGTGGCATAACCCCGAGCCCTTCTTGGACTCTCCATTAGTATGGGAACTCTATTATGACTGTTAATCCCTTGTCTCTAAGGATCCTACTGCCTGAAGCCTTTTCCCCTGTGATCCATGCTAGACTTTGGGATGTCATTGGCATGTCAACTATTGTTTCCATCACAATTCTTGGCCTGCTACAGTCCAGTTTCCCAAAGAACTCCAGTTTGAAGAATGGGACAAACATCAGAGGACCAATTATGCAATAAATGTAGGATGGTATATACAAGAATGTGCTATTGGTAAAGGAAAAAAATCCATCCTTCACCTCTTCCTGAATAATGAATCGAATCGCCATTCTGCACTGACTTCACTGGAATGGGATCCTACCCACATGACTTTCCAAAGGTCAGCCCTGTTTTTGTTTTTGGAAAGTTCCCTCATGGCCAAAAGCAATATTTGCATAATTCTTCATTTCAGTAGATCAAAAAACATTTTAGCTTCTGAGAATGTAATTTTTGAATAAATGCATTTATTGTCCTCCCTTGACAGAACCATCAATGTTTTTTTTTTTAACTTTGAGAGTTAATAACAGTACCATATATGGTAATGTATACTTACTAACTCAGCATATGGGAGATTAAGACATGAGGATTGCTATAAGTACAAAGGCATCTCAGGCTAAAGAGTAAGTACTAAATTAACCAGGGCTACATAGCCAGATACTGTCTCAAAATAGGTACAAAACAGGGTTTTTCCCCCTAAACATGTGTCACATACATTTTTGTAAGTTATGTCCTCATTATCATTGGACTCAAAGAAATTTTTAAATTCTTGTTTCATTTTGTCCTTGACCAATTCTTCATTTAAAAATACATTATTTAGCTCCCAAGAGTCTGTATGCTTTCTGTTGCTTCCTTTGTTGTAAATATCTACCTTTATTACATGATGGTCAGATAGTGAACAGGGTATGACTTCAATTTTCCTGCATTTACAAAGGTTGTTTTGTGTCCTAGCATATGGTCTATTTTTGATCCCATTCCACATCACAAATAAATGACTTAATGTTATACCTGAAAGCTTTAGAAAAACAGGAACAAACTAATTCTAAAAGCAGTACACAGGAAAAAAAATATCCAAAATCCTGGCAGAAATCAAGCAATTGGAACTGAAAAAGACCATACGATGAAAAGAAAAAAAAAATCAATGAAAAGAAGAGCTGATTCTTCAAAAAGATAAACAAGATCAACAAACATTTAACCATATTAAACAAAAGAAAAAGAAAGAACACCCAAATCAATAAAATCAGAAGTGAAAAGGGGGAAATTACAATTGTGGGTTTTTTGTTTTTTGTTTTTTTGTTTTTTTGTGTGTTTTTGTTTTTTGAAGAGAAGTCAGGAAAGGACTTACAGAGAATATTAACTTCCAAGCAAATGATGACTTCTATCCCAGTGGTATTGCTTTGGCTGCTGTCATGGAATAGAATTTGAGGGTGGCAAGAAGATAGAAGAAGGAAAATCCAAAGGCTATTTCCTTCTAATCTAGGCAAGAGGTAATGGCAGCTTTGACCAGAGCTGAGGGAGACAAGAAGCCCTTGACTCTACGTTCTTACCACACACAGCATACGTCTGAAAACTAAATGTACTGAAGAGATGTCCTTTCTATCCTTCTGCTTTGTATTGGACACAGCTCTCTTCACATTCTTGTGAACATATCTTTTAAGTCCATTAACCAAGCCCACTGAGATCCAACTAGTCAGACCCTACCCTTTGACCTCTGCTGTGCAGGCTGACGGACTGCACACTTAATTCCCTGATCCTCTGTCAAAAGAACAGAGAGAGCTTACTCCCCATAGGTCAAACACTAGCCAATAGCAACACCACACAGCAGGAAGCCAGGCATGCAAATTCTTCCCATTCCCCCACCCAGCTCCCTCTCTCCCAGAGTTTTCTCTGAAGATGAGTTTTCCTTTAGCTTTCCTGAAGTTTTATAATATGCTTTGATATCTAGTAAAAAAGAAAAATATGACTACTTATTGTCCTTTTCCATACTCTGATTTTTCTTCTATATTCACATTTCCTAACCTTGAGTGTTTAAACCAAACAGCTTAAGGTTCTAAATGAAATTTCAGTGAGTTTATGCATTGGTCTTTTTATAGCCTTCAAAACGGTATTATTGTTTTATACATCTGATTTCTGTGACTTCATTTATTAATAGTGAACCTGAGTATTTTATAAATTTTTGTCACTCTTGTGGCTGGAATATTTTTTCTATGTTCATTTCTAAGTGACTACTAAGGTCTGTTAATACTATAAAGAACATTTTTCTCATTTTGGAGGTTGAGGATCATAACCAGAGTGTTCTACATAGTAGACACACTACAACTAAGCTACAGCTTTGGCACTTAGTGTAAGATAATTATAAAAATTCTTTTATACAAATTCTCTTATCCGTGTTAGTTATGTTTTCCAGCCTCACTTATATATCTAAGAAATATATTGGGCTGGGGAGATGACCCAGGGTGTAAACATTTGCCATGAAAGCAAAAGAACCTGAATTCAGATACCAGATTCAAGAGTAAAAACGCTGGGTAGAAAAGGCAGCAACTTGTACTTCTGGCCCTGGAAGGTGGAGCCTGGGAAACCCCGGAGCAAAGCAATAAAGAGGCAGAACAATACAAGGTGATTCTCAAAGTCATCTTTCAGCCTCCTCCAGCACATACAGCGCCTTCTTCTACACATACCCACACAAACATATACATTCCACCCACATCTAAATTTGATCTTACTTTTGTTTATAGTTATTGTTTTATTTTTTTCTTTAATGTTTATTTTAATCTAAAAAGTAATGGTAAAGACTATGGAAATGGATTTAAAGTTTTGCTATTAAGAATAATATTTGCCTAGGTCTTAGCAAACCATTGTCAATTTTATCCCCCATTTCCTTAGAATTTTTATTAAGGGTTGATGCTGATTTATCAAATATATTTTGCAATAAACAATGGATTTTCTTCTTTAAAATGTTAATGCAGTGAATTAATGAATAAACTTCCCTTACTAGTCCTAGAATTATCCCTCTTTGTTCACAATGTATTTTTAATGTAGTACTACATTGTTGAATTCCCTGTAACATGTTGAATTATGTCATCTAAAACATGGATTCTAAGAAAATAAAAAAATCCAAATAAACTGTAGTGTAAGACACCCGTTTTTAAAAAAAAGATACCTGTTTAAAATCAAGATTTTTTCAATAGGTTAAATAGAATACAATACAAATTAGAACAACAGATACATATGGCCATATTTATACCAAAGGTAAACACTAAGAATATAGAGTATCATTTTCAGATCAAGTTCAGCTGTATCAGTGGATCTCAAACTTAGGCAAAGATCACCTTGGAGGTTGTGAACCATTAGGCCTCACCTCAAAGCTTCTGACATAGGAATCTGCAGCAAGCTTAAGAACGCATATTTTTTAATGAGTGTTAATGATTTTGGTCCAGGGAAAATGTTTTGAGGACCAAAGTAGAGACAATGGTTGTTCCTATCATTGTAACACAAGTAAAGCACTCCACACACAGGTTTGCAAAGTTGATATTAAGTGTTAGTGTGAAACTTCATTATAAAAATAAAAATGAATATGAAGGCAAGAGAAGAAATATGTTATGAAGAAGGAATGTAAGCATAATACCAAAAATGCATTTACTGTTTCTGTATATGATAATATTTAACATTTGAAATGAATAACAAGAAAAATTGAAAGTTAACTATAATAGAAAAACTGAGAGAATCTAAGTGGGGGTTTAAAGCTATACCACATTATTTTCCATGGCTAGTCTTAAATTTCCTAAAAACAAAACTAAAAGAAATCCCTGGAATTAAATTTTAATGTTAAGTATTATTCCATTTTAGAAGTTCATTATGTTATTTTCCTCATGGAGCCTCAGATTAAGTAATGATTTACATTGAGCTATATCTGGGTAGTACTCTTTCATGGTCTTAAAATATCTCTAAAGGGATAAAGTTTCTTAAGGATCCTAAATTAGCCAAATATTAAAATTTTTAAGTATTATAAAATTTTCCTGTATATTTTTATGGTGGATACAAGAGCCCTTGGAGATATAAATGAGATTTATCTCAGAGATATTAAATATCTAGAATACACCTTAATAAGAAAGATTCATTTCGATTTTAATTATAAAATGGTTAGAGACTTACTGGATGCTATACAGTAGTTCATCTAATTCACATCGTTTTTTTCTCCCTCATTTTTTTTCCTAATCATACAATCTCAGTAGGTACCCCCGCCCTCTCCCTCCTTCCTCCCCTCCCCAGTAGTCCCCCTTTGCACTCTCTTCCCTTCGCCCTTCCTTTCACCCCCTCCTTCCCCTTCTCCCAGTGCCTCCCCTTCCTCTCTGCCATCCCCTGGAGCATCCTTCTGTGCGACTGATTGACATTTTTTAAAAGTGCTGGAGGTTAAAGGAAAATGGTGACTGAGTTGGCTACATGGTGTTTGGACAATGGAGAGCGCTTCCAAGAGCCTCCAAAGGAAGCTGTGCTCTGATCACTACCATGGATTGCAGGTAATGTGACGGCTGATCCTGAACTCGTTGGCTTCACACAGTCCCTGTACACTGCTGTGTACAGCTGTATACCCAACTACACACACAACAACAGTAACGAAAACAACTCTTCTATCTCTAAGGCAGACTAGACTCTCTGCAGAGCAACCTATAAATGCTTTATTATTTAGAACAATTGTGATACCCCATGAAGTAACTCATGACTACAACTCAGAAGCACTAATTCTCACAGGAGAGACCATGACTACAAACTAATAGCTCAATTCTGTATTCCAACCACTTCATGAAATTTCTTTCCATCTCTCCATGCTCTTCTTAAAGTGGAAAGTGATTATAGTTTCAAAGTTCAACATCATGAATTCAAAAGTAGAATAAGTAGCACTAAGCAACAAGTATCTCTTAGTCTCTCTGAACTTACTGCTGAATACTCTATTTTGAAGACCATCAGAAGTGTGGGCTGCTCCTTAAAATGTAGGTGCTAGGAGGCTAGAAATGATAAATCCTGCATGTCAGACCTGCATATCGTTCTGCTGAATTTCAGTGGTGGGGTGATCAAAGTTCTTTCACCTTATGAGAATAAGATTCATAATGGTGAAGTATGAGACCATTAAATGAAAATATATATTCAATTTCGGAATCCAAAAGATGTCACAATTTATACAAGACAATATTTCCTGAAAACCTTAGTTTTTACAAAAAGAAAATGTTGGCCAATATTCTCTATATAAGCACCCTGGATAGAAAACATTAAACCCAAGGCAACAACAGGAAGAAGCTCAGCTTCCTTGGACCCAGAGACTTTTAGGTGGAGGTACATCTTATCATTGTATTGAGACCAATGGAGTGAGCCCCAGAAAACCTCTGTGCATCTTCGTCATTCAGTTAAGGTTTTAGGAAAAGAAATAAAATTAAGTGAAAATGTGTATATCCAGACATTGTGCCTGTATGGAATAAACAAATGAGCTATCTCACAGAAAGACAGTATTAATGCATTGGCAATGATATGGACCCTATATAATCTAGCTGGTCAAAGTTTGACCTCAAACCAGCAACCTAGGCAAAGCTTGGGATCCTGTCAGGAATGCAGAGGCCTCACTTTCCTTGGTGGACAGTCTGGCCCAGAATTCATACTTTAACAACCATACGAGGGTATCTATGGATATATTAGTGTTTCTGAAGCACCATTTTATGAGGGAGAAAGTCACTAAAACTTTTTTAAAAAATATAATTTCACTTCAACAAAAAGCAATTGACAGAAATATATGTGTGTATCTGTATTTGCTATGAGATTACAAAATAAATGAAACTAATGACTATATTATTCACAGATTCTGAGTAATAAAACTACAAACTAAGAAATAATCTAGAATATTGGTTCCCTCTAGGTGCAGGAGAGGCAAAAGTTGAAATAAGAAGGGATGTATTCACAGATTTCCCTGTGATTATGACACTTCACATACTTTTATGTACTCAGATATGTCATAATAAATATCTTTAAAGCCAATGAAACAATGTGATTTGAATGAAACTAATGATTTAAGATCCACAAAATACTTAGCTTAGCTTGTGCATTGCCCATATACACAGAGAAAGTAAAACTACTTACTTAGCAGTTACTTAGAGTTACTAAGCAATAAGAACAATGACATAATCCCAATGAATAATACAGAGCGTTTCATCAATTAGAAGTTCAAACATAATAAACAATGGATACAAAAGTCCAAGACTACATGATACTCTCGATAGATGCAGAAAAAGCTTTTGAAAAGATCCAACAGCCTTTTATGATCAAAACGCTAGAGAGAGTAGGAATAGAAGGAACCTTTATCAATATAATAAAAGCTGTATACCACAAGCCCACTGCAAGGATTATGCTCAATGGGAAAAAACTGAAAGCATTCCCACTTCGATCAGGAACTAGACAAGGCTGTCCACTCTCACCACTTCTATTCAATATTGTACTTGAAGTCTTAGCTGAAGCCATAAGACAAGAAAGGGACATAAGAGGGATTCAAATCGGCAAGGAAGAAGTCAAGCTATCCCTATTTGCAGATGACATGATCTTATACTTGAGTGATCCCAAAAACTCCACCAGGAAGCTCCTGGAACTAATTGAGAAGTTAGGGCAGGTTACAAAATAAATGTACAAAAATCAGTGGCCTTCCTATATGCCCAGAATGAAAGAAGTAAAAAAGCCTTAAGAGAAAAAAATCCCATTTACTACAGCCCCTAAAAAAATGAAATAACCTTGGTATAAACCTAACCAAGGAGTTAAAAGACCTTTACAATGAAAACTTTAAAACCCTAGAAAAAGAAATTGCAGAAGACACCAGAAGGTGGAAAGACCTCCCTTGTTCCTGGATTGGCAGAATCAACATCGTAAAAATGACCATCCTACCAAAAGCAATATACAAATTCAATGCTATACCAATTAAAATCCCAAAGCAATTCTTTAAAGATGTTGACCAAACAATCTCAATGTTCATATGGAGGCACAAAAGACCCAGGATAGCAAAGACAATCCTGAGTAACAAAAACACTGCTGGAGGTATCACCATACCAAACCTTAGTCTATACTACAAATCCATAGTTATAAAAAACAGCCTGGTACTGGCTCCAAAATAGACACACAGGTCAATGGATAAGGGTTGAAGATCCAGATATAAGCCCACAAAATTACAGCCATTTGGTCTTTGACAAAGGGGCCCAAAGAATCCAATGGAAAAAGAACAGTATCTTCAACAAATGGTGCTGGCAAAACTGGATCTCCACATGCAGAAGATTAAAACTGGACCTGCACTTGTCTCCATGTACAAGAATTAATTCCAAATGGATCAAGGACCTTGATATAAGGCCAGAGACTGTAAAAATCATAGTTGAAAGGGTAGGGAACTCCCTAGAGCTGATTGGGCTAGGCCAACAGTTCCTAAACAGACATCCAATGGCACAGTCACTGCTACCAACTCTCAACAGTTGGAATCTTGTGAAATTAAAGAGCTTCTGTTCAGATAAAGAGATTGTAAAACGAGCTCAAAGGCAACCCACAGAATGGGAGAAATTCTTCACTAACCACATATCTGATAGAGCTCTACTGTCCAGAGTGCACAAAGAACTTAGAAAACTAAGCTCCAAGGAAACTAATGGCCCAATTAAAAAAAATGGGTCCCAAGTAAAAGTGGAACTTAAAAGAAACTTTACCAGGGATGAAATTAAAATGTCTAACAAATATCTTAAAAAATGCTCCACTTCCTTAGCCATCAGGCAAATTCAAATCAAAACTTCCCTGAGATATCATCTCACCCCGGTCACGATGGCAAAAATTCACAATACAAATAACAACAAATGCTGGAGAGGATGTGGAGAAAGGGGAACTCTCCTACGTTGCTGGTGGGAATGCAGGCTCATACAACCACTCTGGCGAGCTGTCTGGAGATTCTTAAAGAAATTAAAGATTGAAATGCCATATAACCCTACTATTCCACTTCTGGGAATAACCCCACATACAGCAAAAATTCACCTCGATAGCACAAGCACGGCCATGTTCATAGCAGCACTGTTTACAATAGCACAGTCATGGAATCAACCCAAATGTCCAACAGTTGACGAGTGGATAAGGAAACCATGGTACATCTATACAATGGAGTACTACTCAGCCATCAAAAATGATGAATTACTGGAATTTTCCGGGAAATGGATGTCATTAGAAACAATTATATTAAGTGAAGTATCCCAGATCCAGAAAATTAAGCACTGTATGTACTCCCTAATAGGTGGCTCCTAGTACCAAACCCACCCAGCCCACCTAGAGACACTAAAAGATAAATCTCTGTAATACCTACAGTAATTGCAAGGATTATGAACAGGAGGGATGGGGTTGGACGGCCACACCAGAAACAAGGAGAGAGGGGACCATGTTACAGCAGAGAAAATAGGCCTCCATCAAGGACTGCAAATAAGTAATGAGACATCTGGTTAAGTTCACAGACTTTCGTTCCTGATCATTTATGACTGAAAGGGGTATGATCTCATCAGAAGGGGAGGGCATATAGTCTGGCAGATAAAAAGTAACCATTTTGCAAATGGGTGATTGACCCCACCCTCACTGTGGTTTCCTACTTTTATTACATCTACCCTTGAATGTGCTATTATAACAAGACTCCAGTTTAACAGCTTTTTGTCTCTGGCCAGGGGGTGACATACAGTGCCCAGCTGGATGGAGTGAAGGGCATTGCAGGAGCAGCAAAACTGCAAAAGAAAATCAACAAACCACAATCCATAACTTCAGAGACTATATCAACCACATAGAACTAGGCCAGACTAATCTTTCCCCATCCTGAAGCTCAGGGACATTTGCGGAGGAGGGGGCGGTAAGAGTGTAAGAGCAAAAGGATGGGAGGAGCAATGATTTGCAAGATACTCCACACAAGTTAGGGCCGAAGCAATCATAATTGGACTTTACATACCCCACGCAATGTCCAACACACTATTGACCCCACAAAGTCTAGCATTTGCTAAAGGCATCAAGATCCTTGGAGGCAAGGGATTGACAGCCACAATAGTGTTCCTATGCTTAAGGGGAACACAGGTAAAGGGTTCAGGGAAATGCCACTGGGTCCTTGTACGTCATCGGAGAGGAGGGCCCAGAGGAGAGTCTGGCATGCACATTAAAGGATTCTCCTGGGGGGGAGGCACTGGAGGGTGGGGAGGGAGGCACTGGAGAGACAGCAGGGGGGTGGGGGGGGAGGAGGGAGGGAGGGAACCGGTGTACCTACTAAGTTTATATGAGCAGGAAATAATAATAAAAAAGTTATAAAATAAAAATAATAATAGTAATAATAAACAATGGATACCAATATATGGATAGATAGATCAAGCCTTTTCTTCAAGTAAAAATAATACCCCTCACCTGCTGCTACCATCACCAGTGTCCCTCTCATCATTAGGGACCTGGATGTGCGACAGTAGGTTCCTGGATACCATGAGGAGGTAGCAAGAGATACCAAGCCAGGTCAGTCAGTCACCAGGGATTTGTCAAATGACAGGTGTCTGTGCAGAGCTTGGGACTTTCAACCAACAATGATATTCTTCATATTCTTTCTTTAATATATTTTAATTATACATTTGCATCATATAAAATCAAACATTAAAAATTTGCACTCAACACATTGAACTCTGACTTCTAAAACTCCCTGAAGCAAATGTGCAGCTTCACCTTTTCTCTTTAACAGACCTCACTGCGATGGAGCTGCACAAGCCTTCGGGGGTGATGACTCAAAAGAAAGTAAATCTCACGTCCCTCTTTTTCATAAAAACTCTAGATAAGAAGTTATACATCACATAAGATGTGATGAATGATAAGGACCTGGAGAAAAGACTAAATAATGCATTGAGATATTATACTCAAAATGTGTAGGCACAATTCCTGGCATCATGTTCCACAAAGAAAAAAGTGTTGGATTCATCAATTCACCACTTTAACACCCATGCATTCATCATTAGTTGACTGTAGGTTTGTTCTACTACAGGATGCATACTCAGAAATACACAGTCTACCATGCTAACCCCCATGCATTCTTCATTAGTTGAGGGTCAAATTCATTGCACACCAAAGGGCTCATACTGAATTATCTTGGTTTACCACACTAATCCCCGTGATGGTACAGGTTTATTCCACACTACAGGACCCATAGTCACCCATACTCAGCACCACGTTTGTACCTCATGAACACCTCATCTGAATTGCACCTATTTCACCATTTTGGCCCCTGGGAACTTCCCTAGCGGCCACTCATATTTCTTCCAGGGCACATCTAGTTACCAATTTTGATCAGACTTCCCGGATGCTGACTTCTCTTTCCTGTGGGATCCTGTCTCAAGAAGCATCGCTTCTCCTTCCACCTTTGTCCTCTTGTGCTGATACATGATTGCCTGCAGTGGAAGGACTTGTGACAGAGCTCGTCAGGTTCATTTTGTAAATGAAAGAAGGTACCAGATGAGAAGGCATCTTGAAAAGCTTAGAATAGCCACTGGGAAGAATTAGGGGATGAGAATACAGCAGAAGTTAACTTATCAAAAAGATTCTTTAAATCATTGAATAGCAGTACATTTGGATGGTTCCCCACTTAAGATATTTCAACAATATGTTTTGATCTTAACATACTGCAAAAGTGATCGGAATTTTGTATAAACCTTACTTTGTGTTTTGAGTTTGCATCTTTCTCTGGGCCAGCAGTATGTGGTTAATGCTATCTCTTACTGTCCATCAATAGCAAGCTACAACTTCCTGTCTGTCACTCTATCATGAGAAGAGATATTGGGTATCCTGCACTGTGCTGTGCTATCAAGTTAGAATTAGTAGGTTAGATGTAATCAAAGAAGGTTTGAGCTACAATATTTTGAGTTTAGGATAACTTTACCAGGATGTAACCCACCCATCAATGATAAGGAATATCTGTAATTTATGATAACAATAGATGATCATGTATACATGAGATGATGACCATAAACATAATGATTCAAAGGGAAATTCCAAAAGAACTCAGGTCCTAAGAAATCTTAGGACAATCCAAAATAAATTCCCTTATTTTCCATTTTTTGGAAAGATGTCATAACCATACAATTAATTATTGACCAACCTAAAACAGAATCTAGGATTTAGATTCAAATTATTTCAAGGAATTTTAAAGTGTCTATTAAATACCTCTAAATGCAGACAATTTAACACTTTGCTATTTTTAAAGCCATCAAGACAAAAATTCCACATTGGTGCTGTGAATATTGCTGTAGTGCTATGATGATAGGGTTACGGTTATGGACCATATTGTTAGCCACTAAAACTTATAGTTGTACCTATTTTTAGTTCTTGACACAAAAAAATGTGCACATGGAAGTTTTTATTCCTCACTACTGTAATATCCAAATTTATGAGAAATTGGCTAGTTTTCTTTACAGAATGCATAGCAACCATCAACCAAATTTAGAAATATAAATTCATATTATTATACTGGAGCATACTTAAGATATCTGTCTCCTGAGGCTGGAGAGATGGCTCAGGGGTTAAGATTCTGCCTCATAAGCAGTGTAAGAGCAAAAGGATGGGAGGAGCAATGATTTGCAAGATACTCCACACAAGTTAGGGCCAAAGCAATCATAATTGGACATTGCATGCCCAGTGCAATGTCCAACACACTATTGACCTCACAAAGTCTAGCATCTGCTAAAGGCACCAAGATCCTTGGAGGCAAGGGATTGACAGCCACAGTAGTGTTCCTATGCTTAAGGGGAACACAGGAAAGGGTTCAGGGAAATGCCACTGGGTCCTTGTATGTCATCAGAGAGGAGGGCCCAGAGGAGAGTCAGGCATGCACAAGAAAGGACTCTCGGAATTGGGGCGGGAGGCACGGGGGGATGGGGAGGGAGGGGTGAGGGGAGGGGGAGCAGGGGGCTCGGGGGAGGAGGAGGGAGGGAGGGAACTGGTGTACCTATTAAGTTTGTATGAGCTGACATAATAATAAAAAATGTATTAAAAAATTAAAAAAAAAAAAGCAGAAGGACCCGAATTTGGATCCCAGATCCCATGTAAAAATGCCACGTGGAAATGGTAGCAAACTGTACTTTTGGCTCTAGATGGCAGAGTCTGGGAAATCCCAAAGCAAAGTCAAAAGGAGATAAAAACAATCCAGAATTCTCAAAGATATCTTTGAGCCCAAGGATACACAGTGCTCACTTACACACACACACATGCACACACACACACACACACACACACACACACACACACACACAAATAATAAACAGATAAAAAATTATGAAAAAAGAAACGCTGCCTAAGGAAAAGCTGCACATCAAAGCCAATGCCTACAAATACCAACAATGATCCTTACAATTAGAACTGAACCTCATGTTTAATTTTCTGCTTGTTTGGTAGAGACGTATTATCTTAATCTGTGTGATTTTTTTTCTCTGTCATTCAGACTTCCTGTTCTACTAAAATTTTAGATTCCATTCGAAAACTGAACCACAGAGAGAAATATCAGTATAAATTTGCATCAGCCTCAAAAACCTTTAAAATATACTATATTACACGTATCCAGAAGATGGATTTCTCTCCAGTTGAAAATAAATCCAGCAGATTTTGTGTTCTAAGGTAGAAGACAGACAAAATCATAACTCACTTTGTATTGACTACAAAACGTATGCTCTCTTCAGAGAGTTTGAGCTCTGGTTCTTCAATTTAGTGAAAATCTACTTTTCTGTTTATTTCTTATTGAATAGAGTACACACTTAATTTTCCCTTTTTTCTTTCTCTACACTGAATCCCTCATGTTGAGGGCAATCGTTCGATCAGTTTGCAATAGAAGGTCTGATAGATGGCAGTTACACGTTGCTTTGCTGATAGGAATGATAAGTGTAAAATAGATACAAGAGAGTTTTTTTTAATGGACAGAGAAAAGACAAGTTTCATTGGCAATATTTTTGTCAAATACATCATCAAAGGATGGCTAAGGAGAAATGGTTCATTTCTTGAAGAGAAGAAATATTTCATCATAGCCATTTAGGTAAGAGACTTGTCAAAAAAAAAAAAAAAAGAAAATTTCAGTGACATATCGTTTCTGCAGAACCATCCAGTAGCTAACACTGTACACAAAACAAGCTTTGTGTTGACCGACAGAAAGACCCTGCCAGGGTAATATGTAGCCGACCTATGATTGAAGACACTAAGCTAAGGACCTGACAAGCCGAGAAGCTACATCCCCACGCAGTAGAAGCCACAAGAGCAAAAACTGACACCATCCTAATACAGATCACTGATGATTTTTAGTACAATTTGATCAATTATATACTACTATATATATCCAAAATATACTACATCCCTTATAAAATGGAATATGAACAACCTTAGAAAATAAAATTTGAATTAGCATAAAAGTATGATTTGATGAAGCAAAACTGAGACAGAATTTCTAACTGCAACAGAGACACAGTAGGGAATTCCCAAACATTACAAATTACTCCCAACACAGAACAAAAGCCATATGATAACTGAATACCAATCGCTGTTCTTTTATGAGATATTCAAAAGACAAAAGAACAGTTAGGAAATAAAGAAGACGGGAAGGAAAAAAGGAAATAAGACAGGTAAGAAAGGAGATTGACAGTTATCAGAAGAATCAGAATGTCTTAGCAAAAATGGCCATGGCTTAGGCTTAGGTAAATCCTACTCAGATGTTATATACATTTTTACCCATTTATTTTCCAAAGTGAACATTTTCTAGATGGTCCAGATAAGGTTAGATTTTTTTGATAAGTGCTCTCATAACCTGCTGAAACTTAAACTTCTGCATCACTTGTGATTTGTATACTTAGGGCCTGTATTCATCCGGCCCTGGACTATACGCTTTAGAATGCCTGAGTGCAAATGTATCTTGTTCACTGGAACATCTACAGTGCCTAGCATGTGGCATGTGTTCAGCAAACAGCAGAACCAGCAAGTTCAGTGCAATGATTAAGTTAAATAAATAATACCTGTTACTTCAGTCACTTGAGAGAGAGAGAGAGAAATTGACAACTCAGCTCTGTCATATGCTCCTTATCCAGAGCCACTTTCACGTTGATCCCTTACACAGAGTGTTTTTCTTTTCTCTGTGCTAATCTAGATCTACATCCTGTCCATCTATATCCATAAGAGTATGCAGTTGGGAGACGCAACACAATAATTCCTCAAACAAGAGATCAGTGAACTTATCTTACTTCCAAGAGTCTCAGCATGCATAACTCTGATGATGCTCGTGTGGGCTTAATATCCTTTCTTGCGACAGCAGCAGCCATGTTCTCGCCACTCTTGGATGGAGTCCAAGATAGCTGCCCATGATCTCTATCATCTTATCTCTGAATTTAATCTCTTGCTTTAATGGCATAAGCGACAAGTTGTACACATACACTTTCACTTACACCCTATTGGATAATACTGGTTCCTGTGTTTATACTTCAATGCAAAGAATCTGAACACTCTAGACATCAGGTAAGCAGTCAAATCCTCTTTCTATCTGAGTGGGAAGAACAGAATCTGGAAATGAGTCTCAGCCAAACATCCATCACTCAAATTCCACATCCTCTTGGAAATCCAGAGACTGTCCACAGTCTTCCTTTTCTAAAATTACTTTGTCTCTATACAGGTAATGTTCCATACTGAAATCCAACTCAGTAGTTTGTGGACTATTCTAACCATGTTTAAGAAGTGAGTTCCCAACTTATCTCATTTTGTACTTTCACCTCCATAATGTATGGCCAAGTATTGAATTCATAGCACACATATTTCTAAATGATGGCTAAGGTATACATCTTGAAAAAGTACAAAATTGCATTAACACTACAATAAATGCATTCAGAAAAGACATTGAAAATGTGATTGCTGATACTTATGAGCAGATTGATAAGTTGTAGTTCCTCCAAAATACTATTCAAACCATTTAGAAGGCTCTGAATGAGGTTAGATCACCTATTACTTACATTATTGTAGCTATTTTTTAAGAAAAAACTGTAGTTAAAATTACAGCTGATTCATTTTATTCACAGCTGATTAATTACAAGACTTGATCAAAATTAAGCAGTTGATGTGAAACTTCAAAGGAAATTATTGATTCTCCTCATGAGCAGCAACCAATTAAAACAGTATGGTGCAAGGCATGCTGGTTCTTACTGTTCTAATTTTGGATTTTTTCCCCTTCACTTTTTTTTTAAACAAAGAACATTATATAAAGACTTCAAATTAGCTCTTGGCTTTTCCTATTCAATATCAGCCGCTTACCAAATGCCAATCATTTCTGTTGAACCTTCTTTTAAAGGGAGTTTTTTTCAGTAGTGCTATAGATGAAAACAGATGAAGAAGAAATCACGGCGAACTCTCACTGTGGTGGGCCGCCTCCCCCTTCCCATGGGGTACTGTCATGTGGGGAAAGGATATGATGATTCAAAGACAAGAAACCATTTTTTTGCCAATACAGATAAAATGAAGGAGAATCCTAAAAAAAAAAAAAACCCAGAAATTTGGAGTAAAAGACTATCAAGCATATTGATTGCCAGAGGTCTCCAGTTTCAGGGAGCCTCCTGCAGCTACCCCATGGGGAACACTGGTAGATAGAGCTGATAGTACACATATGTGGCAAGATCCCAGGATGATTCACCAAAGACATGGGAGCCCGGACTGAAAACGCCCCCCATATTAACTGAGTGTTCCTGGTGGTTTAAGCTAGAAGTTAAACCTGCATGGCTATCGGAGTTACCTCATGCATTATGTTGCAGAACCAGTGACCTCAGAGATCTTGAAGCCGCCGTAAAATTCATCACTTTTCATTTCTACAAACTATTGTTTTCCACAGTCGGCAAGAGTCCAAACTGCTTGATATGTTGTGTGCTCCAATTATTATGGTATCAAAATTAAGTAATCTGTCCATTAATCTATAGTCAAAATATAATGATTTCCATTGTGTGTGTGTGTATGTGTGTGTGTACATGTTTACAAAAGGTCACATGACAGTGTGTGTATATAGACACCCAAGAATGACATCAGGAATCATCCCAGCTTGCTCTACTTCCCTATTGTTTTGCTCTGGGGTTTCCCAGGTTCTACTTTCCAGGGTCACAATTTCAGATCACCCATCATATCTGCCCAGCATTTTTACTTAGGATATGGGAATCAGAACTCAGGTACCTTTGCTGGTAAGACAAAGGTTTTAACCCCCAAGCGCCACTCTGACATTTATATTTTATTCAACCTTTATTCACTCAGGCTTTGTTCATATTTTTCCACAGTTGTAGTATAAAAATAATTTTATGTTGTAGTTCGCTTAAAATGCAATTGTGACATCTTCATGTTAAAGTACCGTGTTCATAGTTGCAATTTTAGTAGCTGCATATATTCCACTTAATTAGTATCACACACTGAACCATTTCCAAAGATATTTGGAAACTCTACTACTTTTCTGAAGACTTGCATTTCTAAGAATTCTTAGGCTAATATATATGTTGTATTCTATACTCATAAACGAGGTGGATATTTACTTCTAGGGATTTCACATCATAAGAGAGGTGGAGAGAAACCCTTAGAGGCAGAAGACATCTCTCTGGTTGTGACCAATTTATAAGAGATCAGATAATATACATCAAAACAAGAAAGGACTCTTTGGGAATTGGGGCGGAAGGCACTGGGGGATGGGGATGGAGGGGCGAGGGGAGGGGGAGCGGGGGTTCGGGGGAGGAGGAGAGAGGGAGGGAACTGGTGTACCTATTAAGTTTGTATGAGCTGACATAATAATAAAAAATGTAAAAAAAATAAAGGCAAATCATGTTGTAAAAAAAAACTAGAATGCAAGTTTATCAATTAAGACTTTTAGGGGAAAAACTATTTCCCTATAAACTATGCTATTCCAGAAATGCTTCACTGGCTAGGCTGGACTTGGGTAGAGATAGTGTTTAGATGAAAACGTGTGGAAGGAATAATAAAACCTGTCCCAGGCTGAAACAAGACTGGATCTGCTAGGCGGACATTTCATTTGTCCAGTTGTGAGGATCAGTTTTCAACCAACGAGAACAGGGAAAAACACTACAGCTTCCATCACCATGACATAGCAGCTATCTGCTGTTTAAGCAACCCAATTTGGCATATCTTATTAGAGTAACCATAGCATGCTCATACATGCTGTTAATTAAAAATGTAGTCTTCTGAAGCCTACACTACACCCCAGACCCAAATCTGTAAGCATGAGACCCAGGGATCTCCCTCTAAAAATGATGTCAGATGATTCTGTCTCACCAAAAAGCCATGAACTTTCTACATTGTCACTGTCAAATGTGAAGCTATAATAATAGCATGGAATTCCTAGACAAGATTAGCTAATAAAGATTATAATGCTTATTTTTTTCAGTAGAGCTCCAGATGCATGACGTCCAATGAATGAAATAATGAGCCTACACCTTGTAAAGAATGTGAGATATTCTCACATATTTCACGGTATTGAGTTCTCTCAGCATGATATAGATTAGGTATCATCGTTAGCATATTTTTCTCAATAAAGGTATTTAGGCTCAGAACATTTCCAATTTGCTAAACATCACAGACAGTAAAAAGGTAAGCAAGAGCTCCTAGCCAACTTTGAGTGGCTGCTGAAAAAAATGCTTGCTGGGTGTCGAAGTGAAAGCCCAGCACAGGACAGAGTGGATGATGGGAGCAGATAGTGGATCAATCAACTGGCAAAGCATCAGTGGCAGCAATGTGCTGGGCCAGCCCCATGAAGTGGGAGGTAAGCCTGGGGGAGGAGGCGGGGCTTCTGCTGCAGGGGCATCATGTGAGACTCCTCAGACGTGGGGAAGCAAATTTACTGTTGCGCTCTACTGCAATCACACAGATAGGAAGATCTCCCATGCTAGCACCCCAGGGCCGACAAAGGCTACCAAAGCATGACAGGAATGGCAAAGCAAGTTAGAAGAAACGGACAAGATGTGGTCCTGCTTTACATTCCCAAACCTGCATCTGTGCTGTTCTTGACACAAAGGGTAAGGGGAGAGGCTTTGTGGCATATATGTGTGTGTGTGTGTGTGTGTGTGTGTGTGAGAGAGAGAGAGAGAGAGAGAGAGAGAGAGAGAGAGAGAGGTTAATTCGAAACCAACACCAGAAAAAGAAAAACATTGCTAGAATCTAAGCACTTAGATTACTTAACTTCACAGCTACAACATTTCATAAAAGTCACGATTGCTATCTTGATTCTCACATGAAAGTAGAAGAAAACAATGCAATACAACAGGAATAAAACAGTTTTCACAGAAAGTTCTTCACCAAAGTGATAGTTTATAGGTGTGTCTTACCCCCTTAACAAATTAATTTTTTTTTACTGCAGATACATAATCCATTCTTGACAACATGTGGTAGTGGAGCAGGGTGCCATGTTGAGACTTCAACTTCAGGAACATAGTCCTGTTAGTAAGTTCAACAGGAATGAGGAAAATGAACACGTAGAAAATCTCTAACAGAGAGTGAAAATGCACTTGCCTGTCGCTGTGTGATTCAAATTTCCCAAATGATTATTGGTGGGGCGCCCTGCAATCTGGTTGTATAAACATAAATGAGCCTGTGATAACACCCAAAGCTCAAAGAGTAATGACAAAGGTGGAAGAGATGGGCTAGTCAGGCATGAAATTGATTTTATAATAACAAATATCTGTTGCTGTCCGTGTGCTAAGTAAATAATTCTGCAGCAGGGGGTAAAGATAATAAAAACAAAATCATTAACTGCTCGTACTAAATCAAACACGGAAAGAACCCCTTTGTCAGATTTCTGACCCTGAAGCCTGTCATATGGCTAATTAAAGAAATTATTTTCATTGTGGCATGGCCTTCAATCATAGGGTACCTCCAGAATTGTTGGCTGGAAACTTTTTTGGGTAAGGGGTTCTAACTACCTGCTCCCAAAATTTGTATAGTATCATGTAAAACACTGTGCTCAGTGACACAAGAGATAGGGACAGACCAATCTAGGTCCGAGGTCTAAGGAAGAATCATAAACCTTACATCTAGTCTTTAAAGACAAGCATCTCACTTGTAGCTTTTACTGCTGTTAGGTTTTTTATTTGTGTGTTTGCTTGCCTGCTTGCCCAGCTATGAGGACCAAACTAACTACAGATTTTGGGAGTTTATGGTCAGCATCAAAAAGCTACTTTGAATGTCATTTATGTTCCCACACCTCAACAGATTAAATTAGAATATACTTCTACCAAGAGCAGTATCTCTGATTCAATGCCCAGGTGGGGCAGTTAGCTCTGCTCAGTTTCTTGACCCCCACAATTAGTTTTCCAGGAAGATATTTCCAAATATGAAGCCTTTATGCTAAAGGATTTGCAAAAGAAATACAGGGAAAGATCCATGGAATGAGGGATGAGAAAAAGCCCAGGCCCATCCCTTATTTGAGATTTATGCTACATCTACAGGACACAAGGAGAAAAGTCCTGTGTTTTCCCTTTCTTCCATTCACCCCAATTTCCTTCTGACTGAGGTACATCCTTCATTTCCACTGAATCTCCACACAAATTACCTTGACCCTAAGTGACCCCACTTCCTTACTTCAAGTGGTTGCCTGAAGAAAGTGGACAACCTTCCAAACCTTCAAACACAAAATCTCATTTGGAAATTCTGAAACTAAATTCAGAGAACATGTGTATGTCTATCCTCTTACAAAGGAAACACTGAGATTTTGAGAAGTCAGGAGTTATTGACCATGGTTCATGCCTCTGTGCAGGAGATTTAGCCTTCATATCAGTAAGGCCACTACACAGAGAGAAACTGATAGAAGGAGGAGGAGAAGAATGCGGTAGTCTTTGATCTCAAATCCAGATTGTTTATGAAGCCTTCTAATTGTCTGAATTTTTACTTCTTTGTTGAGCTCCAATTTCTGCGTAATTCCTTTGATTTGGGCAGCTATGAGTTTCTGTCGCTCATGACCCAGGTAACATGGACACATTCATTTAAAGACAGTCCAGGAAGAAAGTGTTATCTTGAGGGATGGCATGGACTCCATATATCCATCCAGATATGAATTCTAAGTTACAGTGATGAACTACCTTGACCTTCAGTAGCTTAAAAGAAATGAAGGCCCGGGGTTATATGATCACAGTGCTGGTTTATGACTACCATCTTGGTCTCCTCTTAGTCTAAAAGCATTCCAGTTTTCATCAAGAATTAGATGGCCACTCCCTGTCCTTTTAATCATCACACAACACAAGATCCAGAATAACAGATCAATACTCTCTGAAGCATGGCAGTCAACATAGCCGAGCATGGTCACAGTTCTGAGGTCCAAACCAGCCGTCAGATGCTCAGGACTAGAAGTGTCATCTAGAAGCATCATTTCTATCAACCATTTCTGGTCCTTAATTGTCACTGCACCATCTCATTGCATGGAATCTGGTAAGAGCCATCTTCCTCAGCAAACCAAGAAGTTGAATTGTTTGGTGTCAAGCGCTAGTGATTTCCAATCTCCAGCTCCTCTGACTTGCTGTTGCTTGTGCACTTTCTTAATGCACAAATGCAACTAATTCTATCTAAGGGAATATTATGTGAATCTTCAGATTTGATTTTAAGAGGTTTAGGTTATATTTCCTTTTGTAAATTTAGCTCACTGACGTGCTGTCTTATTTCACTTGACATCCATAGGATGCTTGTTTGCAAGATATAGTGCCAACTCTCGATGAGCACACAAGAAATCAGACACGTTTCCCATGCTCAGAAACTTAAGGTACTTCTTAGTATTCTTTAGGGTACCTTTTGGTTCATTGTAGCAGTAATTTACTGAGTGATTCCTTTAAAAACTTTCAGAGTTAATATCCCCAAGGTATGGTTCACTCACCTGGCAAGACCTACTAAAGAAAATCTCTATGCAAATTTAATGTAGCTTATTCTTCTAATTTAATTTTAACTGCATAGCTTATATTCTTTTGCAATGAAAACTCTGGTCTTAATTAAATAAGCACGATACATAAAGCCATAATAAAAAATGCTAGCCATGTACCTTCCATATTTTAGGTAGAATTTACTTTTATATCATATCTTCTAAAACTTACTTCCTTAACTAGAAATTTCCATCAACTACTGAAGAATTCAGAAATAATCTTTCCTTGCGCTGACTAAAAGCAAAGTGCTCTTATTCCTTTTTTCCACTTCCGTATGTATCTATTGAATATGTATGTGTATGTATATATGCATGTTTGCATGCAGATAAGTACACATTTATATGTATGTGGATGCACATGCATGAGAGTACATCTAAGAGAATTCCCTAAGATTAGGAATCATCTTTGATTGCTCTTCCACCAAGTTCTTTGGAGGGTGAATCACTAATTAAACCTAAATAGAGCCATTAAAAATACTCTAATTAGCCCGCCCGCCTGCCTGCCTGACCGAGTCGGGACTCCCTCTGGGTAGGTCCTCCATCCCAGGTGAGTTACCCAGCCCCCAGATCCCCCTTGTCACAGTTCCTCCCACCAGGTAGCCCGGGCAACACCCAGGCTGCCTCCAATTTGGGGGGCCCATGCCCCCGGCCCCAACTCTTTTGTTCCTCCCACCTGCCTGCCCACCTGAACGGGACAGGACTTGCTCGTGGTCCTCCATCCCTGGAGCCTGGGTGAGCCACTAAGCCAAGTCCCAGGTTCCAGGTGAAGAATTCTGCCATCACCATCAGCCCCTCTGCCCCTCCGAACCACCAGGGACCCTTGTTCATGGTTCACGGAGGACACACTGCTACTCAGAATTCTACACAATCTAAAGAAAACCCAAGCAAAGCTCTAAAGGACAAACATCTGAAGTCCTCTAAAATCATCCTATTACATGGGAGAGATTCTTCACATCCAGCCCAAAGATAAGTAAACCTCTTTTTTTACCATACTGCTCCTTTTACATATTAATCACTGTAGATTAATTTTTCCATACATATGGAAATATATAACTCCATATATACATATATACAACTCCAGGGATTATACCACTCAACCTCACGTATCACCAAGATACTAAATCGTAAAAGTGCACTACCATACTAATATTCACCCCCTGTCTACTTAACCTGACTTAATTGATGCAGTAACAGCCTAATAGCCTCATCTAGGAAATAATACTAACAGACAAACGTAACCAACTCCAAGGCAAGCACTAGTAATAACTGCCCAAGAATAGTAATACCAACTAAATCAGTTCAGACAAAAACACACAGAAACTGAAAGGTCTTAAAAGACAAAACAACAATGTCCAAGTCAAAGTACAGATCCATGAGAAACAAAACTCAGGAAGACAAATCTCCCAGCAAAAGAATTAACCATATAATGATGGATTCCAACCAGAACAAATTCACAGATAATAGCCAAGAAAGCCAGACCCATGACAACAACTTTCAAAGTATGATCATTACCATTATTAATACTATGAAAGAGGAAATCCGGGAGGAGTTAAACAACCACATCAAACACTTTGAACAGGAACACAACAGACACTTGGAGGAGTTGAGAAAAACAGTTCAAGAAACAAAAATAGACAGAGAGCAGTTAAAACAGTCTCAGGCAGAGTTTAAAATCAAACTAAAAGACAAGTTATCTTCAACCCAAAACTCAACAGAGAGTCTTATCAGCAGAACTAACTAAGCAGAAAATAGAATTTCAGATCTTGAAGACAAAGTGGGAGAATTAACCAACTCAATGGAAGAAGTTCTTAAAGCCAAAAAGATACTTGAGAGAATATTCAAGACATATGGGACACCCTGAAGAAGCCTAACATGCGGATTCATGGAATACCAGAGCAAGAATCCCATAATACCACACCTGAGGAAATATTTCAAATTATCATAAATGAAAACTTCCCTCAACTAAAAAATGAGAGGCCCATCCTAATGCAAGAGGCATTCCGCACCCCAAACAAATATGACCAAAATAGAAAATCGCCATGGCAAATAATAGTCAAAACACTCCACATTCAAGACAAAGAAAAGGTGCTGAGAGCTTTAAGGGGAAAAAAATCAAGTCACTTTTAAAGGGAAACCTATTAGAATAACAAATGACTTCTCAATGGAAACAGTAAAAGCAAGAAGAGCTTGGAGAGACGTACTTCAAGTATTAAATAAGCAAAAATGTCAACCTGGACTGATATACCCCGCAAAACTATCCGTCATGATCCAAAGAGAAAGAAAAGTTTTCCAGCACAAAGACAACTTGAGGGCTTACATGTCTACCACACCAGACCTTCAAAAATGCTAGAAATGATACTCAAGGTTGAAGAAAAAAAACAAGCGTATCCAGGAGGACAGAAGGAAGTATAATACCACCAAAACCTAAATGTCAAACAATACACTTACAAAAGCCAATAAACATGAAAAATGTTCAGAATTAAAAATAATTTCTCCATTATAACATTATGCTTTCAGACAAAGTGGACTTCAAACCAAAAAAAAACATAAGAGACACAGATGGATACTACATTTTAGTCACAGGTACAATTCAACAGGAAGACATCACAATACTGAACATATATGCACCTAACATGGGCCCTCCCACACACATTCATTAAGCAAATCCTACAACATCTAAAGTGAGAAATCAATCCCCAAACAATAATTCTTGGGGATTTCAACACTGCCCTCTCAACATGGGATAGATCAACAGGCCAAAAGCTTAACAGAGATACTTTGGAGCTTAATCAAAACCTTAAAGAAATGGACCTTACAGATCTCTATCGAACTTTTCATCCACGCACCAAAGAATACACATTTTTCTCAACAGCACACGGAACTTTCTCCAAAATAGATCACAATTGGGACACAAAACGAATCTCCACATATACAGGAAAGTTGAAATTCTAGCCTGTACCCTATCAGACCACCATGGTCTAAAGCTTGACATCCACGACACAATAAACAACAAAAAATACACTAACTCCTGGAAACTTAACAATATGATGCTGAATGACAACTGGATTCAGGAAGAAATTAAAAAGAAAATTCAAGATTTCCTGAAAGTGAACAATAATGGAAATAAAACTTATCAAAATCTTTGGGACACAATGAAAGCTGTCCTAAGAGGTAAGTTCATAGCTCTTAATGTCTACATCAAAAAAATGGAAATATCAAAAATAAATAACTTAATAATGCAGCTTAAAGCTTTAGAGACACTAGAGCAATCTGATCCCAAAAGCAGTAGAAGAGAGGAGATAAGCAAAATAAGGGGAGAAATATCTGAAATTGAGATTAGGAAAACGATACAGAGAATCAACCAGTCAAAAAGCTGGTTCTTTGAAAAAATTAATAAGATTGAAAGACCCCTAGCTAAATTAACCAAAAGCAAGAGAGAGAAAACCCAAATTAACAAAATTAGAAATGAAAATGGAGTTATCACTACTGATACCCAAGAAATCCAGAGAATTATAACATCATATTTCAAAAACTTATACTCTGTGAAATTTGACAACACAAAAGAAACGGATGAATTCCTAAGTAAGCACAACTTACTGAAATTAAATCAGGAAGTTGTGGATTATTTAAATAGTCCTATAACATATGAGGAAATTGATGAAGTAATTTCGAATCTTCCCACCAAGAAATGTCCTGGACCAGGTGGATTCAGCACAGAGTTCTACCAGAAATTTAAGGAGCTAATAATACCAATACTCCTTAAACTGTTCCATCAAATAGCAAAGGAAGGAATACTACCAGATTCTTTCTGCAAAGCTAATATTGTCTTAATCCCAAAACCTAATAAAGATACACTTAAAAAGAAAACTATAGGCCAATCTCTTTGATGAACACAGATGCAAAGATTCTCAACAAAGCCTTCGTAAATTGGATTCAAAAACATATCAAAAAGATCATCCACAGGGATCAAGTAGGGTTTATCCCAGGCACACAGGTTGGTTCAACATACGCAAATCAATAAACGTAATCCACCATATAAACCAGTCTAAAATTCAAGACCACATGATACTCTCGATAGATGCAGAAAAAGCTTTTGACAAGATCCAACAGCCTTTTATGATCAAAACGCTAGAGACAGTAGGAATGGAAGGAACCTTTATCAATATAATAAAAGCTGTATGCAACAAGCCATAGCAAGGATTTTACTCAATGCGGACAAACTCAAAGCATTCCCGCTTCTATCCGGAACTAGACAAGGCTGTCCACTTTCACCACTTCTCTTTAATATTGTACTTGACGTCTTGGCTGAAGCCATAAGACAAAAAAGGGAGATAAAGGGGATTCAAATTGGCAAGGAAGAAGTCAAGTTATCTCTATTTGCTAATGACTTGAGTGATTCCAAAAACTCCACCAGGAAACTCCTGGAACTAATACAGAAGTTCAGCAGGGTGGCAGGATACAAAATAAACATATAAAAATCAGTGGCCTTCCTATATGCCCAGAATGAAAGAAGTGAAAACGCCCTGAGAGAAACAATCCCATTTACTATCGCTCCTAAAAAAATGAAATACCTTGGTATAAACCTAACCAAGGAACTAAGTGACCTTTACAATGAAAACTTTAAAACTCTAAAGAAAGAAATTACAGAAGACACTAGAAAGTGGAAAGACCTCCCATGTTCCTGGATTGGCAGAATCAACATTGTAAAAATGACCATCCTACCAAAGGCAATATACAGATTCAATGCTATACCAATTAAAATCCCAAAGCAATTCTTTAAAGAAGTTTACCAAACAATCTCAACATTCATATGGAGGCACAAAAGACCCAGGATAGCAAAGACAATCCTGAGTAACAAAAACACTGCTGGAGCTATCACCATACCAAACCTTAGTCTATACTACAAATCCATAGTTATAAAAATAGCCTGGTACTGGCTCCAAAATAGACACACAGATCAATGGATAAGAGTTGAAGACCCAATATAAGCCCACACAACTATAGCCATTTGATCTTTGACAAAGGGGCCCAAAAAACCAATGGAAAAAGAACAGCATCTTCAACAAATGGTGCTGGCAAAACTGGATCTCCACATGCAGAAGATTAAAACTGGACCCGTACTTGTCACCATGTACAAGACTTAATTCCAAATGGATCAAGGATCTCAATATAAGGCCAGAGACTATAAAAACTAGTTGAAAGGGTAGGGAACTCCCTGGAGCTGATTGGACTAGGCCAACAGTTCCTAATCGGAAATCCAATAGCACAGTCAATACAACCAACACTCAACAGATGGGATTTTATGAAATTAAAGAGCTTCTGTTCAGATAAAGAGATTGTAACAGGAGCACAAAACAACCCATAGAATGGGAGAAAATCTTCACTAACCATATATCTGATAGAGCTCTATTATCCAGAGTGCACAAAGAACTTAGAAAACTAAACACCAAGGAAACGAATGGCCCAATTAAAAAATGGGCCTTGGAACTTAAAAGAAACTTTACCAAGGATGAAATTAAAATATCTAACAAATATCTTTAAAAATGCTCCACATCCTTAGCCATCAGGGAAATGCAAATCAAAACCTCCCTGAGATATCATCTCACCCCGGTCAGGATGGCAAAAAATCCACAATACAAACAACACCAAATGCTGGAGAGGATGTGGAGAGAGGGGAACTCTCCTACGTTGCTGGTGGGAATGCAGGCTTATACAATCAGTCTGGTGAGCCGTCTGGAGATTCTTAAATAAGTTAAAGATTGAAATGCCATATGACCCAGTTATTCCACTTTTGGGAATAACCCCCCATACAGCAAAAATTCACCTCGATAGCACAAGCCTGACCATGTTCATAGCAGCACTGTTTACAATAGCAAAGTTATGGAATCAATCCAAATGTCCAACAGTTGATGAGTGGATAAGGAAAATGTGGTATATTTCTACAATGGAATACTACTCAGCCATTAAAAATGATGAATTAATGCAATTTGTTGGGAAATGGATGGAATTAGAAAAATTATATTGAGTGAAGTATCCCAGACACAGAAAATTAAGCACTGTATGTACTCCCTAATAGGTGGATCCTAGTACCAAACCCACCCAGCCCACCTTGAGACACTCAAAGACAAATCTCTGAAATACCTATAGTAACTGCAAAGATTATAAACAGGAGAGAAGGGGAAGAAGGGCCCCGCCAGAAACAAGGAGAGAAGGGATCATGCTACAGCAGAGATAATAGGCCACCATCAAGGACTGCAAGTAAGTAATGAGACATCTGGTTAAGCTCACAGACTGTCCTTCCTGGTCACTTGCAACTGATGGTGTATGATCTTACCAGAAAAGGAGGGCATACAGTCTGGCAGATAGAAGGTAACCATTTTGCAATTGGAGACTGACTTATCCCTTACCGCAGTCTCCTACTCTTATTCCATCTACCTTTGAATCTATCCTTATAATAACACTCTATTTTAACAGCTTTTTATCTCTGGCCAGGAAGTGACATCCAATACCCATCAGGATGAAGCCAAGGTCATTACAGGAGCAGCAAAACTGAAAAAAAAAAATCAACAAACCATAATTCAGAACATCAGAGACTCTATATCAACCACCTGGAATCAGGCCTGTCTAATCACTCCCCATCCTGAAGCTCAGGGAAATTTGTGGAAGAGGGGGCATAAGATTGTAAGAGCACAAGGATGGGAGGAGCAATGATATGCAAGATACTCCACACAGTTAGGGCCAAAGCAATTGTAATAGGACTCTGCATGATCTGCGCAATGACCAACTTATCATTGACCCCTCAAAGTCTAGCATGGACTAAAGGCACTAGGATCCTTAGAAGCAAGGGATTAACAGTCACAATAGTGTTCCTACACTTAAGGGAAACACAAGAAAGAGTTCTAGAAAATGCCACTGAGTCCTTACACCTCATCAGAGAGGAGGACCCAGAGGAAAGTCTGATATACATATTAAAGGATGCTTCAGAGATGGGGGAGGGGGCAGTGGGAGAAAGGGAGGGAGGGGGGAAAGGAAAGGGAGAAGGGGGGTGCAGAGATGTCCAGGGAGGGGTAGAGGGAGGTACCACTATGTTTGTATGAGCAGAAAAATTAATTAATTAAAAAATATAGAAAAACACAAAATTAAAAGAAAAAAAACTAGTCTAATTAGCCAGCATGTTATCATGACTCCCTGGCTCTGGGACTAGAATTACAGTTCACCAATACGCCTACCCAGCATTTTTACATGGGACCTAAGGATCTCAACTCAAGTCTTTTGCTTGGCCAACAAGTATGTTAACTGTTAAACCACTTCTCCAGCCCCAAGATGCTCCTATTCCAATACATAGGAGTTACCGAGCAGGACCGCAGAGATGTGAAAGCAAGAAATGTGGATCTAGCACCAGTATTGAAACTTGAAATGTATTTTCGCATAGAATATTCCAGAAGGTGGTGAGCTATTACATTATTATTGCCATATTTCAGCAACATTGTGAGCTAAATGGCTTTTTATGGACCAGTCTAGAGACCTCGCTATCACTTATATCATTGTTATTAGGCAGAAATATGTTTTAGGTTCTAAGAACTAAGGTACACATTAGCTTTCGGAATATGATTTCTTAAATCAGGCTTATCGGGAGTGTGGCAGGTAAGAGGTCAGGATGATTCAGTGCGCTATCCAAATAAAGGCTTCCTTGAAAGGCTGACACTCTTCGTTACAGCTTTCAGATCCTCAGCACCTTGGCTTTCAGTAGCTCAACCAACGTGTGCCAAGCACTTCTGTACCACACGGCACTCCGGGCGACGGTGTCCAGTGGCTAAGCAGGGCAGGCCCAGTGCCTGTCATTGGCAGGATGCCTCTCTGGCCCTTCTGCACATTCTCTGCAAACAGACCCCCAGGACCACAGTCCTCAGAATGCACTTTCCACAGGGTATTGCCTCATTTTAATCGGGATGTTCCTGGGGTCATTTGTAGACAGCTTCATGAGCAGAAGGCTAGCTCCGGAGAATCTCCACAGTTATTAGGGGTAATTCCCACTGTGTTGGGCACTACACTGCAACAGCATCTGGAGAATTTTCCACACATCGCTTGCTTCCAAAAAAAAAAAAAAAAAACTGCGCGTGTGACCTTTCAGGATGGCACAAGGCTATGGTTTCTTACATGGGACCTTTCTGACATGAAATTCTTTAGGGATTTCTGTGGCCTGACCCCAAACTAAGACAGCAAAGCCAATACCACCTCTTCCTTCACAATGTTCTATTCCCATGAGGGAAACAGAAATCAACACATAATTGTGTGACTGTCACTTGTGAGCTGGAAGGGGCTCGTAACCCCATATCAAATTTCGAAGAGGCAGTCATGAAACACGGTCAATATTAAGTTTTAAATTATATGAATGATCCCGATATAGAAAAACATGGTACTTTAAATTCACCACTTAAAGCCTTCTGAGCACTTGTGGTTATTTGCACACATGTTCACATTTGTATGATGAAATATTGTGGAATGCCTTGTTACTTACAGCACTGACACTCTCTTAACTTCAAAGTTACAGACATCACACTGACAGTGTGCTATTACCATGGTGGAAGTCAACACCACTGAAGACTGTGAACGCTACAAAACAGGAGTCTTTTCTTCTACAGGCAGCTGTACGACTTATCCAGAGCCAGTTAAACGTTCATGCGAACATCATTAGAAATGTAATAAGTACTGGAAATGCAAGCACGCAATATCAGAGGCCAGGGAGACTCTGCCATAACCTAGGGTTTTCAGGAGACTCCCAAAGGAAGCAGTACTTGTATCGAGCTCTCAAAGTTGGTTAGAGTTGTAGAAGAAGATCCCAGGAGGACTAAAGTCATGTGTGAACTATTTGGTACTGGCTAAAAAAAAATCTAAAAGGTGTATAAGGACAGAATAGAAAGAAAGAGGACATACCGCTTAGCCTGTCTTATACAAGCATGTTTTTTTTTTTTCCAGTCAGATACCTTGGTCTGTCCTGCAGAGTTCCGATTTGTTCGTTTCTCTTCCCTGTCATTCAACAATGTTGTTGAGAATAAACAAAATTGCCAGATACCTAACACACTCTTTTATGTATCTGAGCAGATTTCTAAAACACCAAGTGAATCCCTGTGACAATACAGTCAGCAAGAAAGAATGAATGACCAAATCCCCAGAAACGGAGATGTAACCCGCAGTTCAACATTTTAATCAAATTGTGTTGAAATAACAGCTTTTGAAATCAAACAGACATTACATATAATCATTTGGCTAACATATGTTAAGGTAATATGTTAGCATAGCCAGAACTGAAGTGATAACAACCCTTGTTAAAGAACAACATATGAATTAGCATGTTCTAGTGATGACATCAAAATCCCAGAAATGGAGTGGCTTAAGCATCAGAAATATATTTCTCACACTACTGGAGCCTGACAAGTCCAAAAATATTCTTAGCAAGGTAAGTTTCATCCTGATTACTCTTTCCTTTGCCTGGAGATATCTACCTCCCACTGTTAACTGCATGAAATCTGGATACATGCATAAACACATGCAAATATACACATGTGTATACAAATATAAACACATATACACATCTTCTTAAACATGCATACACACACACACACACACACACACACACACACATGCATAACACATAGAGGGAGTACTCCATTCTTTTCCACTGTTACAATGACAAAAGCCTTCTCAAGACAAAATCCTTCTCAGATTATGACTCATGATCTCATTTAAAGTCTACTCATCAATTAAATACCCTACAATCAATACAGTTACATAAGGACTTACAGCTTCAACATATGAAGATAAGGGGCAATTTACTTAGCAGTATGTACTAATATGAGAACACATATCTGATACTAGGTTCAAAAATATAGAGACATGCTTTTTAAACTTTCCATGATTGTGACGTAATTCAGTGGTAGAATATTTACCTAGAATATGTGAGGCCCTGAGTTTGTTCCATTACCTCAAAACAAGTTAAGAAAAGAAGCCCTTGCTAGCATTTTATCAGTAATTGTGGTAACTATTGTTGGATGCAGTTGTATCCTATTCTCACATAACACAAAACTGAAAATCCTAATGAATTGGCACAATTTAGTTGTTCCATGTATATCTTTCAGGCTGTATTTAAGATGAAAAAAAATTGAAATAATAAAACACACAGAGAAGATAGGCCGTGCTCCTCAAAGCTGGTAGTTAGGTAAATGACCACCAAGAACATTTTGGCCAATTGCTCCAAGGCAGCCAAAAAATGCAGCTGGAAAGCAGAAATACCACACATAAAAGAATTCCATGAACCACACTTGACTTTATAGCCTGAGCACTTTTGTAACTACTGTGTTATTCTTTTAATATGTAATGCTATTGTAACCTATAATTATTTCTATATCCCATAACAATAGCCCCAAATTCACTGAGTGGTCGTGCTGTTAAACATAACCACAGAGTGAAATCAGATGTGCTAAAAAGCTGCAAAAATGTTCAAGTTTTTATAGTTAATTTGTTCACATGTTGTTTTTATGTTATTTGATATACATAAAAGTATATTTAAAAGTAAAATTACACTACCATTGTGCTAGATTTATGGAGCCTGGGAATGCAGCCCCGGCATTACAATTTATTACAATGGAAAAATTAGTGTTGAATTATGTGAGGGTTGAAAAATGCAAGGTCTTTATGAACCTATCCCTCACATAAATTGCAAGTGCCTGGTGCACACAGCTGAAAAGCACTGGCAGTTGGTTGCACAGATAGAGTAGCAGAGAACCACGAGGCTGCTTTACTTGCTTTACAGGAAAGATGGACTCCAGCCTTTCAGAAGTGCGCATCTTGGCAAGTATTCACAATCTATGATAGAAACATGTTCATTCCCCAAGATTAACACTAGGATGGAATGGACCTCATAGCATCAAGAATGACAGGCACAGAAGAAAGCTGTCTTTAGCGCTGACTCAGCTTTTACTCTTGGAAATCAAGTGATGTCCAAGACATGCCCCTCCCCACCATCCAGAACCACGAAGGTGTGATTTGGTCATGAAGCAAAAGGATGCACAAGTACATCTGATGCTGTTCACAGTCGGATAACTGTCTTAGCTGTTCAGCTCATGAGAAAGCAGACTTGTCTTGCGTCTGGCCCCTGCACTGCAGTCAACCAACCCAGTCATTTGGGGAGTATCTGCTAAGCCTTGGTGGTCCTAGCTCACTGCTTCCTCCCAGCAAACCTTCACAGAATACTATGAAGGACAACCAAACTGTGTCCCAGAATCTCAAATGTACCTGGTCATCTTTCCTAAGGCCAAATTTCCTTTTTTGGGCTCCACTCCAGCTGGAACCCTTATGAGCCCATTTCCTTGAACACTTTTTATAACCTAAATATTCACAATTTATTCCATAAGCAAACACTCCTATAATGAAGAGATGGGTTAATTCCAAAGAAAACCAATGTTCCAGCAAAGATAGTGCACCTTCCCCTCCCCCTTTAAATAAATAAGTTATTGATTTTTTTAGCTGAACACAACAACTTTTCAATCTTATCACAACCACCTTACAAATATTATAATGTGGCACTTACGAAATCAGCACTATACATTTAAATGTGCAAAACATTATATTAGCATGAAGAAAATTAAAAGATGCAAGCTAGTGGTTTATTATGAAGTTTAAAGTAACTACATGGTATTACACAGTGTATTCATAAAGCCCACTCAGACTTTTAATGACATAAATAATATGCAAATAAAAGAACAGATTTTTTTTTTCTTTTCCATTGAGAAAAAGCAAGGAAAGTAACTAAAGTTTTAAGCCAGAAACAATTTATTATATATAGAGAAAAATGTATATTCTCTTGTCTAGACAGAACCTTTAAAACAAGTGAATGTGAATAATGATTCCCAAGGTCAGAAAGGAGGAGTACAGGGATAAGGGATATCAGTGGATGACCTTGGATAGTGGTACAAAAGCATGATTAAAGGCCCAAATTTCTGCCATTCTGGTAACTGACCAGAGTTCACAGTAAATATTGTATATTTTATAATAGCAAGAAGAGATAAGCCCAAAGCCTCCATATATAAAATAATTCAAGGAAAGAGAATTGCTAATTAATATATATATTTCACTGTACCCCATAATTATGAATAATCAGAGAAACAATAAAATCTAAATAGTACCTAAATAACTAAATAATATCTAAATAAACCAAAACAGTACCTAAAGGTTTAGTAACTGTAATATAGGATTAGGTAAAGATATCTAGAATATTCCTTCCTATGCATACATAAGAGATGTCAATCTTTCAGAAGTAGTGTGGACATGCTTATAATTCCACGAAGCAAGATCCATATTTATTTTGTTCACTTTTGATTTATCAGGAACTAGAATGTGTGTGGCATATAAAGCATTAGGAAATAGACATTTGAAAATATTTGTTGAAGGAATGAATGCCTAATGAAGGCAAGCATGTTACATTATGTTCATATTAGTTAATCCTGAGAATCACTGAAAATGAACAAGATCTTAGAACTCGCCAAGGATGTGCCCACAGTCTAATGGAATCCAGAGTGGAAGACTAGTATTTGGGGATCCCTGTTCCAGCCCTCATGTCATGAACTCAGCTACCCCTTGGGGGGGAGGAAGATGAAGGGAATTTGGATGGCATATCCATGACTTTTTAACAGATCATCCAAAAAAGTAAGATTTATTTTTCAGTATTCCATTGCCATTTAACTACTGGGCAAATCATCAAAGAGGAATCAAGAGCAAATCACTATTTCCTGTTCTTCTGCCCACACCTCTGTTTTTTGTTTGTTTGTTTGTTTGTTTGTTTGTTTGTTTGTTTGTTTGCCTTACTACACATTGTCCTTGCAAAGTTCACAGACATTCCTTCCTGATCATGTACAACTGAGGGGGTATGATCTCATCAGAAGGGGAGGGCATATAGGCTGGCAGATAAAAAGTAATCATTTTGCAAATGGGTGATTGACCCCTCCCTCACTGAGGTTTCCTACTTTTATTACATCTACCCTTGAATGTACTCTTATAATAAGACTCCAGTTTAACAGCTTTTTGTCTCTGGCCAGGGGGTGACATACAGTGCCCAGCAGGATGGAGTGAAGGGCATTGCAGGAGCAGCAAAACTGCAAAAGAAAATCAACAAACCATAATCCAGAACTTCAGAGACTCTATATCAACTACATAGAACTAGGCCAGCCTAATCTCTCCCCATCCTGAAGCTCAGGGACATTTGCGGAAGAGGGGGCGGTAAGATTGTAAGAGCAAAGGGATGGGAGGAGCAATGATTTGCAAGATTCTCCACACTAGTTAAGGCCAAAGCAAACATAATAGGACTTTGCATGCCCGGCGCAATGTCCAACACACTATTGACCTCACAAAGTCTAGCATCTGCTAAAGGCACCAAGATCCTTGGAGGCAAGGGATTGACAGCCACAGTAGTGTTCCTATGCTTAAGGGGAACACGAGAAAGGGTTCAGGGAAATGCCACTGGGTCCTTGTACGTCATCGGAGAGGAGGACCCAGAGGAGAGTTAGGCATACACAATAAAGGACTCTCTGGGAATTGGGGGGGGCACTGGGGGATGGGGAGGGAGGAAGGGGGAGCAGGGGGTTTGGGGGGAGGAGGAGGGAGGGAGGGAATTGATCTACCTATTAAGTTTGTATGAGCGGAAATAATAAAAATGTATTAAAAAATAATTAAAAAAAAAAGAAAATGGATCTCCAGTCTCTGTATAGCAAAATATTTGGATCATATTCTCAAGATCTGAGCCAGAAATGACCACACCAGCTCTCACAGAAGCTTGTGTTCCCCAAATTGGAAAGCACAATTGGTGCTTAGATCTGGGGTACCCAAGTAAGTAAAGTTAGTAATTTATATTTCCCCACCACAATCCTAGGTGACACAACAGCCCAATCCTCTAAGACTCAGTCATAGGAGCAGACCCAGGCTGAAGTGAAATACCTCGCATTTGCACCTGTTAAGTGAGTCTGGCAGAGTATTGTTTGAGTATTGCATGTAGAGTATCATTTAAACCTCAGCCCCACTCTATAAACTATCACTTCTCACCTTCACCTTACAGACAGGGAGACAGCCACAAAGTTAAACAGATTGCTAAATAGTCTTCTGTTCAAAGGATTTGAAGCCAAAGATCTTGATTCACTCATCTTCCAGTGTTCGTTCCACTAAATACCAAAATAATTATAGTAATTCACCAGATGATCAAGCAGAGTGTCATCCATAAGAGGAGACCAGGGCTGTGACCGTGAGCCAGCTCCCCTGAGCAAACTACAAGGGAAGTCCTAAGGTCCTGTCTGTGACACCTGCCCTCTTGTCTATCAAGGCTCAGGTTCACCATTATCCTAAATCAAATCATCAGAAAGTTTTGCTTCTTTTTGACCAACCTAATCAGCCTATATGAGCCTGTTGTTCTTAAAAATATCTCAACAGGAACTTTCACTGTTCACACGGGCAAAAATAGCTGGAGTGTTTCAAGGGATGCTAAGTGAACCAGAGTCAATAGGGCTTGTGGCACATTAATTAAACTGAGATGGCTTAAAGGAAGTCAATTTCTATTCAAAATTTCCAAGGACAAATAAACACTTTTCCTGTTTCAGGATAATATCAATAGCACTTTGCAAGGGGTTGAGGTTGAATGAGGGGTGAAAACTGGCTGTATGCTAAGACCTCAATTTTCTACACAGTACCCCAGTGTCATTCTGTATTTATATAATGGCTTCGGAGTGAGAATTTGATATGAGGGTTATTAATTGGCAAACTTCTCAGTGAATGGTAGAAAATGTCAATTCCCACTTATTACTGCTTAATTAGAACTTTTTTACTATTATTTTCAAATTTCAGCATCTTGAAATGTCAACTTGGATTACTTGCAAATATTTTTTTCTTCAGATCTGGGCAGAGCCTTATACCTTCTCTTTTTAGAAATAACCCAGGGTGAGACTGGGCTGCAAGATCTTTCATCATCCAAGACTTCACTCTGCTGCACTTTAAAGCAAAGCTGGGAAATGAGCTGAGCGGGAGGAACAGAGGTTTGAGCTCAGAGTGGACCAGTGTCCTTTCTAGGCACAGCCTTCCATGCGGGTCAGCCTCCACTTGATGAACACGGCATCCCTAAAAGAAAACTGGTTATTCATTATTTGAGCAATGGGACTAAGATACATTCCCGTTTTCTAATCCCTGGGCTGTGCAAATCACCTCCCAAATGTGGGCAAGCTAGAGTCAGCCGGAACACTTTCCTACAACTCAGAGCTTTCTGCAGCAAGGGAGAAGTCGGCAGCTTATTTCGCAGCCTCTGGAGCACCTTTTGGCAAGAGCTACTTAAAAATAGCTCTGCGTAAACTCGAGGTGCATTTCCTCCAGTGGTATTTATTCTGAAGGGGTCTCACCCCTTCCTTCACTCCCACACCTCTTCCAGCGTTGGCACAGCTTGTCCAGAGATATAGAGAGATACATACGAAACTGGAGAAGCTACAACTCTAGGTGAAGAGAAGCTGTGTCATCTGAGATCAAAATCTATTTTAGGTATGGATTTGTATTCTAGGAGTGATGTCACTCTGCTTTACCCAAATGACTGCCAAGATGAAGCCTCTAACTACCCAACATTCTAGTACTTGCAGCTCTGGTGGAGAGAAGCAGTCTGCTACCCAGGTTGGCTTCTAACCCTGCTCAGTAGACCAGGAAGTGGTTTCCATCCCCAGAAGGTTAGGATCTGTGATGGGACCAGCACATGGCTGTCATGACGGTGAATTCTATGGTCCCTCAATAACTTGAAATCTTTCATTTAAAATAAACTCTGTTTCTCCTTCTGAAAATGTGTCTATCAGAGTACATCATAAATCACAATGAAGTTTCCAGAATTGAACCTGGTCAGGGGCTGCTCTGTTCCCTTTTAGGTCTGTCTTGTGCAAGGAACATTAGTTACCTGAATATTGGCTATTACCACAATAAATATTAAACTCTATTCACCACAAACATAAAAAAAATCCTCATTTTCTCCATGCTTTTTCATTTTTTAGCAATTTTCCAACCAATCTATACTAATGTTCTTGTACCTTCAGAAGAGAACCAAGGCTGGAAAGGCATTTTCAGACATCAATAGTTCTATCTGGGGTTCATATTCAAATTATAAATAGTTAAGGATGAACTCATTTTTTCATTCATATGTTAAAATGAACATCACAGAAATTTTCCTTTCCTCTCTGAAAGTTAAGTCAATGCTAGAACACAAAATAAGAAAACATCTAGATGAATGACTGTCTACTCATGTTCTTAAACTCTCAAAGAGACAAGAGATAGAATTCAAGGAATCCATTAATTTGAATAAGAAAAAAATTATATCCTTATTTTCTCTGTCTCCACTGTAAATTTACCATTTCTCTGAATTACGAACATAAGTGATATGCTACCACAGTGTTAGCCAATCTTGTGCCACCTAGAACATTCACATTCATTTGCATATTACATTAAGTTAGAACAGCTATCCTTAGAATACTAATTATACTTATAATCATTTCATAGCAGTAGTTAACTCTATCCTATATAATATTTGTTTTGTAAAATTTTGAAAATAGGGGGCTGGAGAGGTGGCTCAGGGGTTAAGCCTCCGCCTTGCAGGCGGGAGGTCCTGAGTTTGGATCCCAGATCCCACGTATAGACGCCAGGCGGAAGCGGGGGCGGCCTGCGCTTCTGCTCCTGGTAGGGCGGAGCCTGTGAATCCCGGGGCAGAAGGAGGTAGAGGTGTCCATGGTGGTTCGCGAATTCATCCGTGGTTCTACACACACACAGACAGACAGACAGACACACACACACACACACACACACACACACACACACACACACGCACGCACATGCACACAGTTGAATAAATAATAATAAAAAAATTTAAAAAAAAATTTTGAAAATAGGATCAATGTAGATGGGGATTTTTTTGGACTTCTATATATTTTTTTTCTGTGTGGGGGGGACATGTATATGAGTGGGGGAAGTATACAAGAGAGCATTGATGCATATGCACACAAAAAAAGAGAGCAGGAGTGAGACCAGAGGAAAAGAAGGTATTGCAGTCCGCCTGCATAGTTGCTGATAAATGACCAGAACACAGCTTAAGGGAACAAGGAGTTTACTTTCTTACAACAGTCCGGTTACAGTTCATAGTCCAGCTTGACGGGAGAGCACACACCAACACCAGGGCCGAGGGAACTGGCCACCATGACGGCTGAGAGATGGACAATCCTTACTTGCCAGACCAGCATGTCTGGCCAAGTATACAGAAGGATGCCCACTCTCTCAACCAGCTCTCTGTGATTTATCCAGGGCCTAATCCCACCCATCATGGGCTGGGTCTTCCCCAGCAGCTAGACAATCTCCTTCAGGTTTGCTCTGGGCTTAACTCAACCATCAACTCTCCACAACTGTGCCCAGAGCTCAAACCCTCAAGAGTCAAGTTGACACCTGTGCTTAACTATGACAGAAAGTTTCTAGTGGGAAAAGGAGGGATGTGATCAGGTAGTAAGGGATGAAAATTACATGAATTCTTTGTATTCACGTATGAAACTTCTGAAGAACAAATAAATGAATAATGGACTGTATTGACCCCATCAATGCATGAGATCTTTAAGTTGTAATGGGAATCACCATGTCAACTGGTGACCACCAGGGTAATAGTGGCATGAATGTCAAGGAGACAACCAACAGCAATCTGATTGGACTCAAGACCCACTTCTCAAAATGGAACACATTCCTGTTAATGTTAGCTGAATAAGAACCTAAAAAAGAGGAACGAAATGGATCAATAGGGAAAAACACCCAGTGAACCTACACGTAGGGTGATAGTACACCAAACTGCTCTGTAAATAGCTATTATTATACTCATAGATTGGAAGAGCACTTAGCACTCAGCCTAGAAATCTCCTACAAGAGAGGCAGAAAAATCTCAACACCCTGACATGATGCAGTCTCGGGCAATAGAAGAGCAGTGAAGTGGATGGCAATGACCAGCCACAATGCAGTACCAGTGACTCAACAAGGCTCACCCAGAATCAGACCGATCCAATCTCCCCATCCTAAGGTTTTGAGAACCTCACAGAAGAGGGGACAGTGAGAATGTAAGAACCTAAAGATGATAAGGTTCACCTTCGGACAAGACATCTCACTCAAGGCAGGACTGCTGCATATAAGAACTCACTACAGTGAGACTTGTCCTTACCAGACCTGCATAATGACTGTCCTACCAACATGCCCCCGTAGAATACTGAGGAACTGAAGAGAGAAAATAATAAGCATAGGAAACCTTGGGGACTAAAGCTGGATGAATGAAGGAAAATGCCCCTATTAGTGGGTTGGCCCTAAGAGAGGCAACTTGACAAGTCACAGAGACCTGAACCCCCACAAGAGTAGACAAGCCAGAGGCAACTCTGGGATGCATAGGACCAGACAGGCAGAAGGTCAAGATTGATGGAGGAATGAGAGGAAGAGATGATGGAGGGAAGCAGGGATAAGAACTCAATATGCTTGTAGAAGTAGAAAATTAAAAGAGTAGACAAACCAGAGTGAACCCTGGGGTCCATAAAAACAGACAGGCAGGGAGTGGGAGGGAGTGGGAGGGATTGAGGAATGGAAGGGAAGGGGGATGAGTGGGAGGGAAATGGAGGGAAGCAGGGATAAGTACTCAATACACTTGCAAAACTAGAAAAATAATTAAAAACAGCAATGGACTATATCAAGAAGCAAGCACAACTTAACCTGGATTTCCTTATAATGACTTTGAATTATTTTTCTCCTACACAGAAGGCGCTATTCTCAGACTTGTAGGGCAGAGGGCAGAAATACTCATCAGATCCTGCACGTGTTCCAGGCTCACTCTTTTAACTACTTCTGCCTAGTGGCCCAGCCAAGATGTTTAAACTCTGACAAAAGGTCCCACTGCCCCAACTGTCCTTAATAAATATAAAGTGTTAGACATCTGTTCCTTACTTTTTGTATTTATTAACCATTTATGACTATCTTATTTTTTCTTCCTCCCTTCCTTTATTTAGATCCAGACAGTTTCTGGTCCATTTCCATTTCTTGACTTTCAAGACATGTAGCTCTGATGTTACTGACATCTTACATTTGAAACATTCTTCAAGACAGCTGCGATTCACCATTCTGATAACCTCCATTCATCCATTCATCCGAGATAAACACACCAAGGGATAAATCTCACTCTCCTGGCTATGTGCATTTACTTCCTGTAGGGATTATAAGATTCTTGCGGAACCTTTACAGAAGCAGTTGATCTTTCTCTTAGTTACTTCTTTGAAAGCCTCAGTTCAAGTGACCCGTGTACTCCCTAATAAACTGACCACTCTGGGCTGAAGTGGATTAGTCTGGGGTTATAAAATATTTTATCTTCGCATTTCAATGTTGAAAATGGAAAACACAGTCACCATTTTTTCCTGCAGAGCCTCAGCCGCTTCGCATTTCTATCTTCACATCATTTACCGTGCTTCTGAAGGATAGCATTTTAAAGACCCTATTGTTCAACTGTTCCAATCTCCTGACTTTGAAGATAAGAAAGGTGGATTTAAACAGGTTGCAATGACTCGTGCAAACTCATTCCATGGCCAGAGCCAAGAAAAACAAGTTTCTTACACTTTTGCAATTTTATTCAGCTGTCCCGAGTCCTCAACTTTAAAACTGCCGCACTATCATGGTCATGCACATTTAATGCTGAAAGAAAGCACATTGTCAGGGATATTTACTAACACTCGAAAACAGCAGTGTGCAATCCACTTTCTTTTCACCTTAACCAGTCCATATGCCTTTTGCAACTTAGATTCTCCCCCATCTTCTTTCAATCCCAACAATCTGAAGTCTAGGATTACTTCAACACATACCTTAAAATTACACTACATTAAAGTGTTTATATTAAATTGCCAACCTACTAAGCAAAGAATCAATTCCTACTATTATGTTAATAAACCTTAATTGTATTTACTAATCAGCATCTTTAAAACTAAGCATAAAATGTTCAAGATATAATTCAAAGACTTATTTTAAATAATATTCTTTAAGCTAAACAGCCTCCCTCCAAACATAATAAGCTCAAATAGATGAACACCTCTTAAACAAACAAAAAAAAATCAGTTCTCCTTCACGGTTCAGGAATTTACCCCTATACAAGGGAATTAAAATGAGAGGGGAACAGACTAAACTGTAAGAGAATTTGCACAGTGAAAACTCCTTCAGTGGCCATCTGTACTGGAATGTGAGGCAGAGACCAAGTGAGTCAAGCAAGGGCAACAAGGAAAATTCACAAATAGGTGCCGCATTGGCCACTTTGCTTGTACTTGGTAACAACAACAAAAGAAGGTATGATAAACAAAAGGCTCATCGTCTTCTTGACTCATGACTTATCCCCAAAAAATTTACAAGAAAACAATATTAAGACCCTGTGACATGACTCAGTGGGTAAAGGCACTTGCTACACAAGTCTGACAACTTGAGTTGAGTTCCCAGAATGTAAAAGAAGGGAACTAACTTCACAAAGTTATCTTGTGACCTCCACACGTATGTGAAGGCATATGTACCTACAGAGAAAGCAAGCAAGCAAGAAAGAAAAAGCAAGAAAACAAACAAGAAAGCAAGAGAAAGCAAGAAAGAGAAAGCAAGGAAGGAGAAAGGAAGGAAGGAGAAAGGAAGGAAGGAAGGAAGGAACGAAGGAACGAAGGAACGAAGGAACGAAGGAAGAGAAAGATACAGTCACAATATACAGTCACAATAATAAAAATAAATTTTAAATGCATACAGTCACAATAATAAAAATAAATATAAAAAAGAAAGAAACACTATTATCCTCTCATCTCAGTCAAACAATATTTTGTGGAAAATATTGGCATATACCAATCTTTGTTTAATGTGACCATCACATCAACCTCATATTTCAATGTAAATTTAATTGGAACTAACAAGCAAGAAAGGAACTTTTACCTCTTCTCTTGTCTATCACTATTCTCTGACAAAGATACCAAACAATGGCTACTTTTTCTATTTTCTCAAAGAGCTGCAAGTAGAAAAATATGACCTAACACGAATTAAAAAAAAAAATCCATTGATAAAGCTAATATTTAACAGGACAAGAACCCTCAGTATAAGAATCAAAGTATAATTTAAAGATACACTAGAACGTGGCTTTCACACATTGTTGTTTTCATAGTCCAGTTAGAGAATCATAGGAAACACTCATTATTTCCATAATTCTTCATATATAAAAGAAATCAAATCTTGCTTAAACAAGGATGAGATATCTTTTGATTTTTTACCCTATGCATTCCAAAATCATGCTATTCAAGGATCCTAAAGCATTTGCCACTGTGAACTCCCATATTCTTCTGTTCCTGATTCCACCTGGAATATCACAATGACCACCTATAATAGGCGTGATAGTTAATCTTGTGTGTCAACTTGACCATCCATGTCATTAACTAAGATCACCTGTCAGCACACCTGAATAGAGTATCCAGATCAATACATTTACAATTACATTACAAATACATTACAAATACATTACAACACCAGCCCTAGATCACACTGGAACCTCCCTAGATTTCATTGGAACCTTCCTAGATCTCATTGGAACCTCCCAGAGGCGGACCAGATGAAAGGAACCATAGAACAGAAGACTAAGAAGAAGAGAGACTCTCCAGGAATCCTCCAGCCTTCAGCCATCACCCACTAGCCTACCGGATGTTTGCAGTACTTAGCTGCTTCCAGCTTCTACCGGCAGCCATGCTGTCTCCTCCATCAAACAGTTTCTCTCCTCGGGAACCATAAGCTGAATAAATTTCCTTTTCTCCCTTAAGTTGTTCAACTTTGAGTGTTCTTTCACAGCAATAGTTAAGAGTAACCATTACAATAGGCATGGGGGCATTTCTAAATCTGGTCCTGCCAGGCCTGGGTTAAAAATCCTCTAGAGATTCCATCACTTTTAGGTCAAGATGCAGGTGACTTGTCATCTCCTACAAGAGTTTTTTCATGATGTGTCCTGACTCCAGGCCACACACACCCACACACACCCACACACACGTACACACACACACAAGGCACTCATACATACCCCTCTCTAGATAAGTGCAAGTGTTTGCAGCTTATAGACCACATGACCTCTCTCTCCCTAAGTTCTTGTACCTGCAGTTAACTTTCCATGAGATGCCTGCTTTTCCCTCCCTGTATGTTTGCTTAGTTGACTTAGCTCAGTATTTCTTCTATAAAGATTTCCCCACTTTGAGTTCTTCCTTGTACACCCGCTCAGTGCACTCTTTACAATGTATAATCTTTCTTCTCATCTACAACCAGCTACAGCAAAACAATTTGAATGTGTTCTCTTCTATTTCTCAAGTTCCTGGCACAGTAAATGACATAATAGATAATTACTGATGATGAATGAATGGATTTAGTTTGGTCATTATTCATTCAATATTGAATAAGCATCTATTTAATATTTACTATTGTAAAACATTGTGTTGGGCATTGAGACATACTAATAAGAAGGTGTGGTTTCTCTGATCCAAAAATAATCTGGGGCCTGAAGAGATAGTCAGTCAGTAAAGTACTTCCCACACAGACATGATAACCTATGTAAAAAGACAGACATGGTGATAAGTATTTGTAATCTCAGTGCTGGGATGGTGGAGACAAGTACATCTTTGGAGTTCACTGGCCACCTAGTCTAGTCTAATCAACAAGTCCCAGGTCCAATTGAATGATTTTGCCTCAAAAATAATTAAGGTGAATTTTTCCTAAGGAACACACACACAGAGTGGTGAACGGGAGAGGAAGAGAAAAGCCTACTGAAGGCCCTACCAAGTTCAGATGTTTTGTCACATTGTAGGAGGAATGGACCAGGCAGGCCCTGTATTATCTGTATGGGCCGCATGCGTGAATGCAACTTCCCCAAAGTAGAACCTGCTGCCTTGCCTGGTGCTGAAGTCCAACGGCCTGGCTGAGAGCACCAACCCGGACAGGACAACACAGCAAAAAGGCTCACGCTGGGACTTATGGGATGTTGGGTGGGGCATATAAGCAGCCCAATATTTATAATAAACGAGCCTGCGGGACTGAGAGCTGCTTTGCCACTCGCCTGACTTCCAGAGTCTGTGCCGTTGACTTCCCGCCTACTTACCCCCCACCCCCAAGGGTCTCCTGAGTCCCCAAGACTGCTACAGTCACATGTCATCTCATCTTATCCTTGCCTGACCGTAGGAGGGGCTGTCAGTTCTATGTCACAGATAGACCCGCACAGCCTTACAAATTACTAAGGCTCATACAGTTCATCTCAGAGTCGGGTTTTCATGCAATTCTAGCTCCGATGCCTACAGCTATTTCTTCAACATCTTCTGGGTTTTTTTTCTAATGTTTAAGCTCCTCGATTATTTTTTTTCTCGACACGCAACATGAGAATTGGAAAGTAGATAACAAAATGACCTTGCTCAGATCACTCTGTAGCAGCGATTCTGAGGCCATTCTATGTAGGATTTAGAAGCAGCCATTACCAGAGGCTGTACTGTCAAATCCACGAATACTTCTATTTTCTTGCTTCATTCAGAGAACTCAACAATAGACTTACTAAATCCCCCTTGGTCTTGTCCAGACTTCAATAAAAAAAAAACTATCATTTCACAACTTCTTGGTCCAGACACTGAACCAATGTATTTAACAGATAAAAAATTCTCCCCCAAAATCAAATGGAATTCAATATTTAAAGCAATGATTAAAATATTGATGATCATAGTGACAATATTAACAACAATGAAAATAACTGCAGCAGAATCCCTGCAAAATTCAGTGACTTACAAATAATAAAACAAAGGGAAACTTATATTTGTCTCTAGGGTACATTATGCACAAAAATACCAGCTCTTGTAACTCAAAGATTTCCATCTCACAGTCTCCTGTGAAATGTGTTTTTCTTCCAAACTCCTTGTACTGTCTACTTTTATTTTCCTTCGTCCATTCCTTTATCCTCATATTTATTTTTGTGAAAAATTCTTAATGTAACGAGTACATGATTATATGTAGAGCTTTTACTTACAAATAATTCCTACTACATGTCATGCATTTTATAAGCCTTTTACAAACATCACAATGATGCTGTGAAATAAGAACTAATATTAGCCCCCATGTTTTATTTTATTAGCACATGGTGCATGTACATATTTATTGGGCAAAAGATATGCATACATATATAGTATGTCCATCACTTTAAACACCGAGCCTTTCTTTGTTATGAAAACTTCTAAAATCCTATATTCTATCAATTTGAAATATGCAATGAATTACCATTACCTATAATCAGTCACTGTAATGTATAGGATTGTACAATGTTAGTGGTCATAAAATTGCTAGGTAGGTAGAGCAAAGCTTCAAAAGCAGATGGTCTGGTGGTAGAACCTTTTCTCTAACTACCAGACAAAGATGTCTCAGTTAAAAATGATGATCCACCATCAAAATTGAACAGACCTATTTCCATATATCATTGGAAAACTGCAGATAATCTTCCCATTATCTTTGACTTTCAATAATATGGCTTTGTATTCCAGATACTATTACTGACAAACATTCTAAAACTACTCTATAGATGCCCAGTAGACAGAGAATAAAAGCTCTTTTGCAGTCAAAAGTACAAGGAGTAGGAAAAGGCCATATTCCTTTGTTCTCCTGATAAGCCTCTCAGTGTCAAGGTCTGGCACAGTATTCAATTAAGTACTGTGCAGTAGCTCAGCACTTGCTGGGAAAGAACCCCCCACACTTCTGACAATGACCATTCTCAGGAATCACTCTAGCATTGTTAGAATGTACTTATGACTTTTACCATCAAGAATGTTCCGGCTCTAATTAAGGCAGATCTCAAATGAACAGGGCCAAACACAAAATGGACCTGCATCACTGTGTGCCTGCACCAATTACCGATTTTACCTGAGAGCTAGGTGCAAATATCCAGGAGGTAATCTCTCACTTTCAAAAGCATACTTACTAGCTTGGGTGGTAAATATGTTGCACTGTGAAGTAAGGCTGGTGTACATCTTACTACATCCCAAGGGCGATTATCTACTTCATGTCTACAGATCAACATAAATGTGCACAATGTATCTTTTAAAATATCTTTAAAAATCTTTTATGACTTTTCATCTAAAATCCAGTTCTTAATTATCTCATTTTAATGGGAGGGTTAAAAGTGAAAATATTTGTTTAGTTGGAAAACCTATGCCAAAACCTTTTAAGAGCATGTAAGAGTGGTCCTTGCTCTCCAGGAATGAGGGGAGGCTGAAGCTACAGTGCTGCCCCCCACGACAAAACCAGAATTCTTTCCAACTCTGCACACACATATGTTAATAACACTCCCATCGCTGTAAGAAATAACCGAGGTAAATCAGCATAAAAGAACAAGCTTATTTTTTGCTCATGTATCTGTAAGTTTCGGTTCATAGTCTATTGACACCTTTCAGCCAGGAATGCATGACCCATAGGGTTGCTCATCTCAGCAGGGTAATTAGGAAATGAAGAACAGACTGGGAGAAGGTCCCCAATATTCCTTTTACAGGTATGACCTAACTTCCTCCCACTAGACTCCACCTCTTCAAAACTCCCATATCTCCCAATAGCACCCCACACTGGAGATAAAGACTTAAATGCATGGGCTTTTCAGGGACGTTCGATAGCCTGATTTAAGCAGCATCTATCGAATCTCCATGGCAGCCCTGTGAGATAGGAATCAATGCTCTATTTTAGGGGGGAAAAAACCTGAGACTCAGAGGTCACTATTGAATTGATCGAGTAAATTATTAAATCAAACACTGGATTTTTAGCCTCCATCTCTACTACACTTTTGAGATGACAAAATGTTTTAATATACACATGAGAAGAGTTTCATATAATGGCATTTACTTCCATTTACTAAACAGTGAAACTCCATTTCCCTTCTAGTACCAGCAGCACTGGTATATATCACCTGGTAAGAATACCTTGCTAAGCTATGGTCTAATGGCACTATCACTTCTGTAGAACTGCATTTCTGTAAGTATTTAACTGTTTAGTCTTTTTCCTCTTCTGGTTTATGCAACACAGCAAATGACAATAAAATCACTGTGTCAACAACGGCAATGGTGCAATTTACAAAATGTAAGTTATCATTAGGCATATCCAGAGCAAGATATCACAAGATGCTCTGAGATGAGCTGATCATGAGTTTAGTTGTGAAAGAAATACAATACAAATTACTTAATGACATACATGGAATGAATAAGATAAGGACAAATACTGTGTCTGTTATAGGGGTATCAAGCCAAAGAAAGGAGAGAGGTATATAGAGTAAGAATCTAAATTCAAAAATAAAAAAAAACCCTGTGATTCTGCTACAAAGAGAAACTCACTAGAGTTGCTCATAAGGATAAAAAAGCTCTTCATATTTCTTAACAAAGAAAGGATGGCTTCTACTTTCTCCAAACAAACTGTATATGGAAATTCATAAGTCCCATTAAAGTTGGACAATAACTGTCTATGAATTTTTTGAAGAATTATCATTACAAATTCTACCTCTATCCTTTCATATTGTCTTTTAAAAACTGAGAGACCTAAAACCTTACATAGGAAATTATTTTTTCTCATATACAAACAAAATAGGTTTGCATCATTGCCTCGACCTCCTCCACATGTACTTCCCTCCTCTCCAACCCTTCTCCCACCCCTTTCCTCCCACTCTCCCCTCTTCAATCCAGCCATGTCCTACCCAGCTCCTGTCTCTCCGCATGTGTGCCTCCCAGGGTTTCCTTTGGGGTGCTTGTGTTACTAAGGGAGTCAGATATCAATTGTAGTATATGTCAGTATTTCAGTGGGCAAAGTCGTAAGAGGGGAGGTTCCTCTTCCCTCGTCTGGTTCCTGCCTCAGCACTTTCTGAGAGCAGCTGTTTCTTCTGAGATCCTTGCTAGTCCTTCAGGGAGTGTTCAGATGCCGGCCATTGTGTAGATCTGGTGGTAGAAGTTCTCACTGCAGTGAGCTCCTGGTTCGGCAGCCCTGTCGCAGCTGGAGCGTGTTGGTCAGAAGTAGACCACCCCATCTTTAGGCTCTTATAATCTTACCACCCCCTCTTCCACAAGGGTCCCTGAGCTTTGGTGTGGGGAAAGATTTTGATGGACTGATGAAGGGTCACAGATATTCTGCACTCAGGCTAATAATGGTTTGTCTGTCTCATTGTCTTCCACTATAACAGAGTGTGTCTTGGTTGAGCTCAGAGATCTTTTCTTATCTAAGAGTCAAGTAAGAAATGTTTAGACGGTGGTTTACTATCAATTTTTGTAGTTAACACTAAGAGATCTGCTCCTGTCTGGTGTCTATTTTCTTCCCTTTTACTGGTATATGGATATGTTTACAGTATCAGGCATGGGTTTCCTGACACTAAGAGGGGGTTTGGAGCCCATTCAGGGATTAATTGGTTACCTATTGTTCTTACATTACCACTGTTGCTCCCCTGGATTCTTCTTCTCAGAGCTGCAAGAACAAGGAGAAAGGGGTAAAAGGACACGTGGCTTAGGGGTAAAAAAGTGACCAAAGTCCTCACCTAGTTATGGACATAGAAAATTATTTTTAATTTTTTTATTTTTAAATTTAAAATAAAATAAATTGCATAAATTTCCTGCTTCTTGTGGATTTTAGTATAATAAGCAAATATAAACAGTGGAAATTATGGAAAGAAAAGTGCAGGGCCATGTACCATATTCAATTAGGGATTTTTACCTACTTCTCTATGTGATCATCTGTCTCTGACTCCTTGCTACGGATCTCGAGCTCCCAGTGATTGCACATAACTACCATCCCGGCTTTTGGGAAACCAGTCAGGGTTGGGAAGATGACAAGGTCAGGAATCAACTTTGTCAGCTTTTCTTTTAGTTTTCAGTTTTCGGTAGTTAAGACTCTTGCTTCACATAGCAAAGGCACCTGAGTTTGAATCTCCTGGTCCCAAGTAAAAATGCCAATTGGGTGTGGGGGCCTGCTTGTAAGTCTAGCCCCGAAAGATATGACCTGGGAATCCCCAGAGCAAGCTGCCTAGACAGATGAGCCCTAATGACATGCTCTGGATTTAATTAGAGACCCAGACTCACAACAATCCTATAGAGGATGATTCTAGATATCACTCTTAGACCTCCATATTCGCATGTGCTCATGTGCATCCACTCACATGCCAAAACACACACACTTAACCAATAGACACATACATGAAAGAATACAAAAACTGTTTACACTACGGTAAACTTGTAGCATATAAGAGAACCCTCTTTGTCCTTTATTAGATCAAAGGCAATGAGTCTTTCAAGTCTAGTGTTGGCTGGCTAACTTTTAAAAAGTTAAGAATATTTGCAAAAGTAAGAAAAAAATAGAACGCCTTTTCTAACCTAACTTTCAGCATTTGCTTTGACTCATTCTTCACAACCATTTTTCCCGAAGCTGAAATCCACTTATAATTCTCGCTGAATTCTCGCTTTCTATTCGCTGCTGTGGAGAAAGGGACAAGGTCAGGAATCAACTTTGTCAGCTTTTCTTTTAGTTTTCAGAATGTATGGCCTTCTCTCTTCTGGAACAACTTGAAGTTCCTTCCTCTGAAGCATTTTTTTTCCTTTAAGGCAAAAATCTCCTTCTTTCAGTATCTCCAAGCTCCACAGTTCCTGAGTTTCCCTCTTGAGTCCGTCCTTCCCTGTGAGTTTGCTCTTTGTACTTTAGAAACCTAAAATGACATCATTTCTTAACCTGGTTACAATAGAGTCTTTCCACTGGAAACTGTAAAGATTAACTAAAAATAGTCTTTTAAAGGGCCAAACTTTAAGGAAATAATAAATTAGATCACTGAGCACTGTGAAGAAGTCTTTTCCACTATGAACTTGACAAAAGAAAAACACACATAGTAAAACTAAAATCTTAAGTAATTATAACTTGAATATATCAGAAAATGAAAGAATACATTCCATAAGTTGGAATTAAGGATAAGATTAGCTCTTTCCCTTTCTATATCTGTAAAGTTTGAAATTTTAATAAGCAGCATTTCTTTAATAAGAATTTTTAAAGAAAACAGTAAAAAAATAGACACTACTCTTTAAACATAACCTGGAGCTCAGATGTATAAAGATAAATTAAAATGTCCCCACCCTGAAAGGTGGGGACATCTTATGATCTCAGGGAAATGGACACACATATTAATAATAGTACACTCATTTTGACCTGGGTACAATGGAGTTAGAAGCCTGAGCCAAAATAAATCCTTCCTAAGTTGTTTACTGTAGGCATTTCTTCACAGTAAATACAATAGAGTAAAGGTAGAATGTTTTGTGTGTGGCAAAATTAAATTGTTTTATATGAGAATGTGTTCTCTATTCAATGTCTATAAAGGAAATGATTTATTCAGTGTGACCACAGACAATTGTCCTGTCAGCAACACGAAAGAACTCAATGGCCAACATAAGATTTTGTCAACTTCAGGAGATTCTAATATAATAACGGTGTTACATAATATCCTTAAGAGTACAAATTAAAAATACAAAATGTAGCAATTTGTTCATGGGTACATAATATAAAATGTATAATCTGTGATATCAATAACATAAAATGTGGCTTGATACAAAATGTAAGATACACATGGAGGTTGGAGAGATGGCTCTGAGGTTAAAGCCTTTGTCTTCCAAGAAAAAAAAAAAAAAAACCTAAGTTCAGATTCCCAGATGCCACATAAAATGCCAGGTAAAAATGGTGACAATCTGCAATTCTGACCCTGACCCTGGAAAACAAAGTCTGGGAAAGCCTAAAGCCTAAAACAAAGCAATAAGGAGGTAAAGCAAACCTGGATGATTCCCAGACATACACACACTCAAGCGCCCTCTCGTCCACACACACAGAGACACACGTGTACACAGCTTCATATGCAAAAATGCAAACACACACGTAAAAACGAAAAAGAAGGCAGCTCATATGTCAGATGGAGCTATTGAGAGGTGGCTGAATTATGATGGCTTCACGAATAGGTTAACTCATTGATTATTTTATAACCACAAGGCTCTGAGGAAGTAAGGTAGTTTGGGGGGATATATATTGTCTCTGATCCCCCTCTCTCACACCTCTTCCTGACTGTCATAAGCTAACCAGTCTCCTCCAGTACATTCTCCCACCAGGAGATAGTATACTTTATCTCAGACCCAGAAGGGTGGAATCAGCCAGCTAGACTGCAACCCTTACAGCCATAAATGAAAACAAATCCTTCTTCCCTTGTTGTTTACAGTAGGTGTTCTGTCACAGTGACAAAAGGACTAAGTGACACCCGTGTGATGGTGTAGTGTTCTGTATGTGATGAAAGTTAAGTTGTGATCACTGCAGTATGAACTGTCATGACTGAAAAAGGTTTCATGCAAACCTAATGGCATTCACAAGAAAGTAGCCGTAATAGACAAAACACTAAGGAAAAAAGAACAAAGGTCCTATCACCATAAAAGTCATCGCATGAAAAAGGAAGACAGCAAGGTGGGAAAGGAGCAACCAAAGAAGTTATAGAAGTCAGGAAGTAAAACAATGACATAATAGGAACTTTTTACCAATCAGCAATTACTTGAACATGAATGGATTATATTTTCCCATCAGAAGATCCAAGGATAGATTGTGGTTTTGTTTCTTATTCTCCCTTTGCTGAACAAGTCTACATGTGATTTTTTTTTAAAAAAATCAGTTTCTGGGTCATCTTTTTCTTGTATAAACTACAAGATCCCATACATGACACATAGCCTTTATGAGATGCATTTACTACTTTTAAGTGGAGTTCAGTAGCATGAAGAACATTTACTTTGTCATGCAGTCACCACCGAAATTCTCCTGCAGGACTTTTCTTCATTCCAGTTAGCCCTTGTCACTTAGCCCTTTTGTCACTGTGACAGAACACCTACTGTAAACAAGGGAAGAAGGATTTATTTTGGCTTATGGTTGTAAGGGTTGCAGTCTAGCTGGCTGATTCCACCTTTCTGGGTCTGAGATAAAGTTGACTATCTCCCTGGTGGGAGAATAATAATGTTGCCATTATTTCCAGATTTTTCACACATGTACAAAAAAATAAGCGCACCCCAAGCAGGTTTCTGAGCATGGCACTTACTGTGACTATGGAGCCACTGACATTATTTTTAATACATTTTTATTATTATTTCAGCTCATACAAACTTAATAGGTACACCAGTTCCCTCCCTCCCTCCTCCTCCCCCCCGAACCCCCTGCTCCCCCTCCTCTCACCCCTCCCGCCCCATCCCCCGTGCCTCCCGCCCGGATTCCCAGATCATTTCTTGTGCATGCCTGACTCTCCTCTGGGCCCTCCTCTCCGATGACGTACAAGGACCCAGTGAGCCACTGACATTATTGAATCAGCAATCTGCAAACTAAAGTTGATTATTTGATCATCCTGTCCTTACAAAAAAAAAAGTCCTTTGACTTTTTTCCTTCTTAATCCATGCACACTTTTAGGTAAATTTTCCGTCCATTTCTGTCTCCCTGTCTCCTTCCTCTCACCCCCTACTCTTGTTCCATTCTTCTCTTGCCACCTCGGATTGTGCACTTTGGTTGACCCTATTTCTCTCAGAGACTCAATTTGCACAAGTGAACAGTGCATTTTCCTAAATCACAGCTCTTTCCAAACCCTGCTAAGAAAGAGTTCTGGGGCCTGTTGTTAAGATAACATATCTTCCTGGGTGTGTTGTATTGGAACTGGTACCAAGCCACAACTGAAGAGAAGAAATAGTAGAAAATGGGTGACATCTGTGTTCAAACTAAAAAGCTCAGCAACACCTTCCCAGAGGTCAGGAGCAGAGTATGGGAATAAAAATCATCTTCAAGATGGAAAGACAGGAGGTAATGATTTTTCAAAAAGCAGGAGGAAGAAATGTGACCAGCAATGGAGGAATCCTCAAGAAATTCATGAAGAGTTAAAATCCTGTGGGTGATTGGAATGGGTGGTCTGATTCATTACATTTCATAGAGATGTAAATGTTTGCCATGGAAGAAGCTTCAAGATAACCCCACCTGCTTAAGTTACCGTACACACTGTATGGATGTATTCAGAATAAACTCCAAAGCACCCAGTGGATTAATCAAAAGTTTTTTTCTAAACACATGTTTCATAGCAACTTTCAGGTGGTAGAAGCCTGTCAACTATTATTTTAACTGGAAAAGTTGGTGTTTTGATTTGTCCAAAAGCCTCTGAAATTTCCTCAAATATCAATAAAGGACGTATAAACACCTATATAGCTATCTAACCCAACAAGGATCTGATACAGATTAGTTCATTAGCAATGCCAGTTACACAATTGTTAAATGCATAGTGAGCTCTGGAGAACATGTGTCCATGCAATACATAGAGCACTTCCTCAAGGTATCTAACATTAGCTCCTTGGTACACCAGGATACACATTGTAAAATAATGGCATAACATGTTACAAATACAAAAGATTCTGTCTCAATTAAAATGGTTGGATGTGCTCCCATAGTCGGGTGTGCTCCCACACTTTTGGCAGAAGTGAACTCAAACAAACAAACAAACAAACAAAAAAAAAACCCTGAGGAAAAAAGGATGAAGGTCACAAGGATCTCACCCAACTCTGCCATTCGACCCAAACCAAGAATGAACCACGAGGGCCCAACCTCGTCAGCAGTGGGTTTGGTTGGTGCGTCACAGGAATTAGGAACTGACAAGCTGAGCTGGGCCAGCCGTCCTCAATGTGCCAATATAGAGACAAGTGGGGACTGGGGAGATGGCTCGTGGATTAAAGGCCTTTGCCTTGCAAGCAAAAGGACCTAAGTTCGGATCCTCAGATCCGTGTATAAATGCTACCAGAAATGGTGATGCCTGCAGCTCTAGCCCTCAAAGGCAGAGCCTGGGAAACCCCCGAACAAGGAAAGAAGGAGGCAGAACAATCCAGGATGATTCTCAACATTACCAGCGGGTCTCCACAGGCACATACATTCAGCATCCTCCTGAACACACATAAATACATGTAGATGCCCACGCACACCCCAAAAAAAGAGACAAGTAATAGTGAAACACAGAAAAAAGGAGACTCTATTCAATGTGACAACACTGGGAAAAGGAACAAATAAAGAGGCCTACTAAGCAGCAGACCTGCCATGAGGTTCAGGTTTAAACAGAGCCATGACTGAGCAGGCCTCAGACAGATGGTGTCCACTCACCACCACTGTCCAGGGTCCCCCCTGAAAGGTGGTCTCACAAACTGTCAGACCTGTAGGAAATCTCTCCAGGGACACGAGGCTTTCAGGCATGAGGCTCGTGGAGAAATTCCATTTTCCTGACCACCAATGATTCAACATCCCACACCAAAGGGAGGGACACAGGTGTCTCTCCTTCAAACACCTTCACCTGCCGAGCTGCTTACAGTTTCACACATACACAGTGGAAAGAGTGGAACTTTGATTCAGCTAGTGAGTTTAAGATAAAGTATCTGTAGGGAGAACGCTTGAATTGTGAAGGTTTATACATTGTGTCACATTAGCATAGTTTAAAAGGGAAATGGATTTTTAGGGACTCAGTGGAAATCTTAAATATGCTCATATTCTGAATTAAATACAAATTTTGAATTCCATGTCCAAAGAATTGTCATTACAAAGTCAACATATAGGCGAAAGTCCACCTAGAAGGTTAATTAGAAATATGAGATTGGCATAAAAGGAATTGGACCATGAATTTTAAATCAATATAACTAGACTCATGTACATCTTTATTAAGCAAAATAGGAACCATTAAAATAAGATCACTTTTACCAATGAGAAATAAGTTCATTTACCCCTGCGCCATAAAAATTTGTGCTCGGGGATTCAAATTATTCTTGGACAGCATTTTTTGTATTCTACTGACTATGGAAGCCTTTTTTCCCACAGAAAGTTGTGGAGATGACTGAAGAACTAGTGGTCAGAGAGTGAGATCTGGCAACAAAACAAACATCACAAACTAATCCATTCAACTTTCGCAGTGCTGGTCATAGAATGTGTGGCTGGGTGTTCTTGTGGGAAGAAACTGGACCTTTTCCTGCTAACGCCACGGCAGGCATTGAAATTTTTGGCGCGTCTCATCAATTTGTGGAGCTTGCTTCTCAGGTGGAATGGTTTTGCCAGGATTTAGAAAGATCGGCAGCAGGTCATCAGACAGTGACCGTGACTCGGTATTTGTGGGAGTTTGGTGAGCTTTTTGTGTTAGTGCTATAGAGCTGATTCGCAGTCCCACCACTGAGCTCATGATCGCTCATTGCCCTGGAGAATCACTTTCTGTCTGATTGAGAAGTGCTTCACTGTTGTTGTATGTGTAGACTAAAAGGACACAAGGGGCTGGGGAGATGGCTTTGTGGGTGTGGCCTTTACTTTTCTTTTTGCTGTGAGACAACATTCAGATCCAGGCAGAGAGTGGTATTTATTTATTTGGCTTACAGTTGCTAGACGGTATGCAGTCTATGATGGTGAGAATCTCATAACAGGAGACATGGCTAAAGACAGAAGTAAGGGGTTTGTTCTGGTCAGTCACAGCCATCTAGAGGCAAGAGTCAGAGCAAGTAAGAGAAAGCAGGGCCAGGCCATCGGATTTCAAAGATTGCCCTCCTGTAATGTGTCTTCCTCCAGCATTGAGTGTACAACTTTCCCAAGCAGTAGCATCAGCTAAGGATTCAAACACATAAGACAATGGGCAGAAAGCAACTCACATAGAATCATGACGTCGGGTAAAGCATTTGCTATGTGAGCAGGACCAGAGTGACCCCACAACCTGTGTGAAGGCCAGATAGATATGGCAACCAGCATGTTATTCTAGAGCTGGGAAGGTGGAGACAGATCTCAGGAGCAGGCTGGCTAGACGAATTATTTTCAATCAATGATGTTCCTTCATGGCAATCGTTTCTTCACATTCTATGATCTCAGAACAAAGAAAATCATAATTCAAGACAGTTTTCAAATACATTGGTGGAAACAACATTTAGGTGGGTTATAGCCAAACAGAGAAATCTTTGTTATAGGCTTAGATGTTATCTGAGGACATTCTTGGATTTTGGTTGGTGGGAAGCTAGTGGTCTTTTGAAAAGTTAATACATTTCAAAAGGTTTCGTCTGACAGCTACGGGATGTTAGGATAGACACAGAGAAAGAGCAAGGAATGGCTACTAACAGGGGCAGGTGGAGGGAAGATTACCCAAGACAATTACAGTTAGGCTCTGAACCTATAACATTCCAAGTCCTCTCTAGAAGCATTGAAGTTCTTTGTGTGTGACTGTGTGTGTATGTGTTTGTGTGTGTACATCGAAGGGCACTGTGTGTGCCCATAATCATCCTCAATTGCTCTTCTTTTTGCTTTGCCCCAGGATTTCCCAGACTCCATCTTCCAGGGCTGGAATTACAGGTCACCGCCACCATTTCATGCCTGCATTCTTAGGTGGGGTCCAAGATCCAAATTCAAGTCCTTCTGCTTGCTAGACAGAGACTTAACCCCTGAGCCATCTCTTCAGTGCAGCCATTAAAATTCTAGACAGTCCACCAGCCTAGTCAGTCAGTGGGACATTATGTACACACACACACACACACACACACACACACAGAGAGAGATATGCACATGTACGCACACACACGCATCTGTATCACACATATATGAATACTCATACATTATATGTATGAACACTACATATAAACACACAGGAATAAAAGGAATAAGAGACAACAGTTCAAGTTTGGAGTTTGGAGTTTTGATCAAGTCATGAGACACCCACTGAAGGAGTCTTTTTCAGCTTTCCAATTTGCTTCAAGTGTTGAATGGTCCACTTTGAGTTCTTTGGCACCTTCTCGTGCAGCTGTTTATTTCACAACTGCCTTCAGCCCACCTTTATGAGCACCCAGCATGCAGTCGCTCTGCTCAGCATCCCCAAGTTCTCCTGCGCGAAACTTCTTAAAGTTCCTCTGTGCTCTGTAGCTTTGTTGGCAGTTCCTTAGCCAAACTCATTGTTCCTGTTGAAGTGCCTCCCTGCTTTATGGCCCATCTTGAACTCAAAGAGCAAAATTGCTCAAATCTGCTTTTTGTATAGCATCGATTCCATAGTCAAAGAAGAATATAAATGACAAGCAATCAGTAGCAAAAATGCAAGAAATGCACATTAAAATGCTATATGACATCACTACCTTTACTTAAGGATGTATTCCAACAGGAAATGACATATTTCAGCAAACCAAAAACAGCAATTACTTGTGCATCGATCCAATACACCTCAATTCTATGACTTTAACATTGAGACACTGAAATATAAAACCACAGCAGATGGGGAAGACACCGTTTCCAGATTCACCCAGAAAGCCAGCTCCATAATGTTTCACACTGATTTGTCCAATTCACACCCACCTACTGCAAGGAAAAGGATAGAATGGGAGAGATGAGAGGGAGAAAGATGGAGAGATAGAGGGAAAATTTTGCATGGTAGCAAATGCTTCTTTTAACACAATTCTGTTCAATAGAGATATCATCATTGAAAGAGAAGAAAGATTAGTAAAAGGTTCTGGGCTATAGTACCAAAATGCTTCAAAAGATTCTCCTTGAAAGCCAAAATTTTAAATATTTCCAGAGGAAATGGAAGCATGTGATTGGCTAGAACTAAAATATTAATGCAAAGTCCTTTCCCTATTCTTCCTTATCCACTCAGATCTCCAAGTATCCTCACAAATTATGAATATTTTGTCCCCCCCTTTTCCAGGTTTGTTTTCAGCAGACACGAAGCTAAATCAATTACGATTCTCAAGCAATAGTCCCTTAGAAATATAACTTTTGCAGCCGGTTGCAGTGCTTACACTGTCCAGCCCATCTTTTCCCCATGGAAATCCAGTCCATTGTGAGCGTAGCTGAGCTCTGTGTGGTCTCATCTTTCATGGAGATCTGAGGGCAGTTTCCCTCTGGTTTTTGAACATCTTGAAAAATCCTCACATCTGCTTGGAGGATGATTCCCTCTGTGCCCACGCCTTCAAGGAACCAAACACGGTGCATTTCCAGAAAGTAGCAACTCCTTTGGTAAAGATTTCAAGTCAGCTTGTATTCACACACCTTTTTATTTCCTAAGTACCTGCCTTAAAATGATGTAATCTGAAAAGCAAGGGAAAGAAATCACTTCAATGAGGCCAGATTCCACAGGACAGCCTCCGGGGCAGACAGAAAAGGAAGCTGTTTTGCCATCTCTTCAAATAGCCACAGCAGATGTCTTTGACAATGTATCTCAGTGTTGCGATCTATTAGCATCAAAAGTTCCTCCTGATAGCTAACCTGGTTTCCCTTCCACTGGAGAATAGCCTGCTTCTGAAGCAGGGAAGGAAGAAACAAGGAAAGAATTCTGCGTCAGTCAGAGGACTTAGTTGGGGGCCTTGGTTGGACACAGTACCTCTGTGATTACATGTTAGTTACAGTCTCTATGTTTTAAGTGTAAAGAAAAATGGCAGGGTTGAGTGGACTTTACAGATACAGTTTCTCTCTAAGAGACAATGAACTAGTCACCATAAGTCAAAACAAAATGGATGCTCATGTCTGCGTGTGTACATGTTTCAAAATTGAATCTGGAATGTGTAATATTTTATATTACTTTATTAATATAGAATAAGCCTGGTCCAATCTTCCAATCCTCTACTTAATTTATTTGTACTCATAGAAAATAACTACAAAAATTTTAGGTGTTTTATTTGTGTGTGTGTGTGTGTGTGTGTGTGTGTGTGTGTGTGTGTGTGTGTGTACAAGAGGGCATTTGACCCTGTGTGCCTATGGAGGACTAAGGGTGACATGGGAAATCATCCCGCTTTGGTTGTATTTCCTTATTGCTTGCTCTGAGGTCTCCCAGATTTGCTTTCCAAGACCAGAATTACAGGCCTTCACCAGCTCAATCCAGCATTTTTATATGGGATCTAGAGATCCAAACTCAGATCTTTTCACTTGTGAGGCAAAGACTTTAACCATGGGCCATCTCTCCAGTCCAAGTGCAACTATTCTATGTCCTGTCCCACTCCCACATTCTTAGGATTCAGTGTGGAAGCACGGAAGTATCTATTCAGAGTAGAACCAAAGAGCCTTTATCTAAAGACCAAGAAACAGCATGAATCACAGTCTTACTTCAGAACTACACTGCCTCGTCTTCTGTGTTTCACCCCTACCTGCCATGTGACTGCTGGAGTTGGCACAGGAAGCTAGAGACCCCTCCCAACCATGAAGAACTGATGGTCAAGAAGACCTGAAGCCAATCTGAATGCTCCCGACTTTACCATCCAGAACGAGAATGGCTCGGACAGCTATCTGTCAGGAAAATGCAACAAACATCAGAGGAGCCAAGTGGACCCTCAGGTGAAGGCTTCTGGAAGATTCCTGGAGATTACAGAGAGTCAGGCAGAAAATAGAAACCGTGAGTGAACTGAGAGATTCTGAATTGATCACCCTGGCCAGGAATGAAGAGAAGAACTGCAATGAAGAAAGATGAAGGTTCATCTATCAGCAGCTGCCATGCTGAACCATTGCTGGGTCTCCTACACTCTCCTCCTTGCATCCTCTGAGTCCTCTGTAGTCACAGCATCTCTTCTCCGCATGACACCTGCGGGCCAGCTCTAAAGAGACTCCAAGAATAACTGCCTTGTTTTTGAGTGTCATACATCCATCTCACATCAGCATCCAAAATCTGACTTTTCATCATCCGGAATGATTTAGTAATAACACACAGAATAAGTACCAGTCACTAATCTCATTCTTCCAAGTGGGTTATGAAGCAATAATTTCACCACTGTGGAAGGTGATTAAGATTAATGTTCAGGACATGCTGTGACTTCTGATCACAGAAATGTGAATAACATTTAGAGTTAATAGGTATTAGCAGCAAACAATTTTATTTTCAAACACACACCTACCTAAGAGAGAAAACACAATATATTCAAATTTCCCTTGGGGAAAAATGACAACACTTCATTATCTATGCATGGAATATATCATATTTGGCAGACTTCTGTTATGGGCCACCCATAGATTTCAATCCCTGGCAGAATGCACCTCAATAATTAATGCCAGAAGCATGAAATTTCAACACTATTTCTTCTGGTAAAAGTTTAAAACTAGCTTGTATAATCCTCTTCCTATCTGTGAATTACCCAGCACTAGATGATGAATGTAATCGTCTTCATGGTTTTATTTTCATTGGTTAATACCAAAATTGATAGGATCTAAGAACTCAGCCTGTTCTGCAGTGTAGCCTGATTTCTGACAGCAATGTCTCCTATTGCCTGAAAGGTAGTATGAAATCATCCCTATGGATTAGAAGGAAATAAACTCACCTTCCTGATGACTTTATATGTGGATATAATTAAGTAGAAAATAATAGTAAATTTCTCTATTCAGGCAAAAGACTCTAGCCTGAAATTGCATGCAGGTATTTGTTTTGTTTTGTTTTGGTGTGTGTGGTGTGTGTGGGGGGGTGTGTGTATAGAGGGCACTTGAGTGTGTGAGCCTGTGAAAGTCCAAGGATGACACAGGGAATCATCCTAGACTGTTCTGCCTCTTTATTGCTTTGGTCTGAGGTTTCCCACACTTTGTCTTCCAGGTCCAGAATTACAAGCTCCCACTATGTCCACTCAGCATTTTTCCATGAGATCTGGGGTTCAAAACTTGGGTCCCTTTGCTTGTGTGGCAAAGCCTTTAACCCCTGAGCCATCACCCCAGCTCAGGGTTTTGTTTTAAACACGAAACATTTGGACGTGCGACACTCATTCCAGGTTTCTTCAGAGCTGGCCAACAGCGCTGTCATCATCCTCCCTTTCTGGTATCTGAGATGCTTCCTAGTCCCACAAGACACGCTGAAGAATTTGTACCATGGAAATCATCTCAGTCCATTCACAAAGGTGGCGACTGAAACTGGGAAGAAGAAAATCCCTCACACTCTCAACAATCACCACTTTTCCACTGAAGCCACAGAGGAAGGGTAATAAATTTCCCCAAAGGGATGGTTAAACTACTTGTACTGAAGTCGAGTCCAGTTCTATAAAACAGCTTTATTATCTTCCTATGTTCATTTTAATTTGAACAAATTAAGATTCCCAAGGGGCCCTTTCTCAGTTTGTTTATCCTGAAGGCCACATCTCTCAGCAAAACGTCTTCGCAAAAGGAGATAATGACATTTCCAGAATCTACACCAATCCCCTTTATAAAAAAAATCTGAGCAACTGGTTGGTAAAGCTGAAACCAACTTAGAATACATCTGGGTTCTCAAATAAGTTGAACAGAAGTAGTATCATTTTAGCCAAGCTAACAAGCAAAGGAGGGAGAATTAAATTCCTGTGTTTCTTTAAAGGTATCTAATACCTGGCAAAGAATTACTCACTTCTAAGGAAAGATGTTCATGCTTAAAATAAAAGCTGTTGTGGCTGGAAGTAGCTGAATCCACAGCAACCCCACCCTCAGGATGCTCGCAAATTTAAATGATTGTCTAATTACACAAGCAGCAGCTATTAGCGGTCCTGTCAATTATTTAAACTTTGACAGCTTTGTTGTTCCAGAAAGAACAGTCCTGTTACCAATGGCCCCGTGAGCAGCGTGAGATTATCAAGGTGGCCTAATGCAAAGAAGGTTTATGAGTTAAAATAATTCAACAAATGCGACACACATTGAGGGATCGCACTCCGGGTGAGCATTATGCCATCAACTTGAGAATACTGAACACATTGCAAATGCAAGCTTTGCCCTTAGAGAGCATGCGGAATGCCTAGGAAACCAAGACAACTCGAAAAACATTCAGCAAACAAAAAGTTTAACATTAATAGTTGGCACCCAAGTTTGCATTAACCAATATATTAGCCATGGCCTACTGTGTTGTTTTTCTTTCTCATCTATGAGTACTCACAAAGTAAATTTTTGACGCACATATGTAGGAGGAACGGACCAGGCAGGCCTGTACTAAGGTCTCTGATCAACCGTCCCTCACAATACCTCCCCCTGGGGAGCATGCCTCTCAGGGACGATCTGTATGGGCCGCATGCGCAAATGCAACTTCCCCAAGCTACACCTCTGCTGCTGCGCCTGGTGCTGATGTCAAGCTGTCTGGCTGACAGGACCAATCCGGTCAGGACGACTCAGCAAAAGCTCACGCTGGGACTTATGGGAGGTTGGGTAGGGGTATATAAGCAGCCCGATATTTACAATAAACGAGCCTGAGAGCCTGCTTTGCCACTCACCTGACTTCCCGGGTCTGCGCCGTTGACTCCGCGCCAGCTTATCCTCACCCCCAAGGGTCTCCTGTGGGCCCCCGAGACTGTTACACATATGCATTTGTTTTATCCACTCGTCTGTCAGCAGATGCTTACACTGATTCCATATCATGTGTATTGTAGCAGTTAGTTCCAACTGCCAATGTGACAACTGAGAAGTCAGCCTTTAGGTAGACCACTGAAGAATTTATTTAAGGCAAGTTTTTGGATAAGCCTGAGGTAGACTATCAAGTTGATGTGGGGAGACCTGGCCCATAGTGGATGGGATCATTCCGTGGGCTGGTGGACAAGACGGAGAGGGAAGTGGTTGACTTAAGCAGGCTTGCAAGCTCGGAGACATGCTTGGTCCTTCCCTCTCAGCAATTCCTGTGGATACGATGCAGCCAATTCCTTTGGCCCCTCTGGTATCACGCTCCTGCCCTGATGACCAACGATAGCCTGAAATTGAAGCTAAAATAAACAATTCATTCCCCTAAAGTGTTTGATTATGTGTTAATTGCAGCCATGGAAATATGAAGCTAAGAATAATTTAGTACCACAGAAGTAGGGTCTTCCTTGGAGCTAAAGTTAGTATTGGGAATAATACTCCAGGGAAGTTGGAAATGAAGACAGACATGCACACACACACGCACACGCACATGTTTGCATGTGGCTGACAGGCTGGAATATACCCTGCAAGCATTCATTTCTCATTCCTACCAAGAGGTTCAACAGTTCCAATGTTGCCACATCCTTCATTATCTAGTCTTTTAGGAAAAGAAAGGTGAATCTTGCCCCGTGCAACACCATGGTTGAGCTAGGAGGATGCTATGCTAGGTGAAATGAGCCAGTCCTGGGAAGAAAAACACTGGTTTCACTCGCATGAGGGACCAAACAGTTCATTCAGAAACAGTCTGGAATGGAGGCCGATGCAAGGGGGAAATGAGAGCCAGTGTTCAGTTAATCAATTCAACTCATGATTTGAGATGGGGAGGTGCTGGAGATCAGCTGCGAGGATGGGCCCTCACCATCAGCTGTGCTCTGGTGTCCCGCAGCAGACAATTCACGCTGTGGACTTTCTCTCAGCATCTATCCATTCCGTCCCCTCAGTCTGTCTAATCTCCAGTCCCACAGGGACAATGCGTGAAGTCACAATATGTATGCCTTCCATTGTTTCCTTTGCTTGTCACTGGGGGCAGGGGAGACCCTTGTGCAAAGATGCTCACTGATGGGCATCTTTCTCTCTGTTCACCTGTTCCTCTCCCTAGACTAATGGGGTGCAAGCTTTCAGGATCATGCACCTAACAAAAAGAATGGGGTGGGGAGACCTCTCACATATTAAAAGTTGACATTGAAAAATTACCCTATATATTTACATAGAATATCACTGGTAAAAACTATAATTTTCTCCACTTAGGACATTATATAACAACATTTTAAACATAACTGTCACCACATTCTTTTTAAACATGTACAGTGTCTAAGACTTGAGAAATGACTGGTGATTTTGTCCTTTCCTTCATACGGTTAAAAGACACACAAGAATGAGTTCTCCTTTAATATCAGTAAATGTCACATCATTCCTTTCTCTTTGAGTTAATAATTCTGTTCTACTTCTCCCACAAAATTTAAACTCAATATATGTTGTGCTTGGATGTGTTTTATTGATCACCTTATCATACATCTCTGAAAAAAATGTAAGTTGGTAAATTTAATTTTTTAATCTTCTGGGACTGTAAGGTCTTTAAATGATAACATTTTTCTTCTGGATAGGTTCTTATTAAATTACCATTACATATAATTGATAAACACAATGTGACATATTTTATATTTTGACAAATAAATTAATTATATAAAACTGAATTCAGACGGCACTATTAGTTAAAATGGCTTTGACTTTTTTTTGAGTGTGTCATGGCTCCTGGAAAACACAACAGCCCAAGAATGAAACAATGTTCCATATCTCTCTCATTTTTCACCTAAGTTCTTAGAACATTTTTCACACAAATAGAAGATAAAAATGGAACTTTTATTAGAGCAATGTCACTCAATTTTTTAAACTCCTTCTGAGTTATAAGCCAAACATCTAATAGTGATCGAGCATCAAAAATTATTTTTAATGATCTCTCAACCAACAGTTTTATTGGGCGTGCCTTTCATTTTATGAGGAAACATCCCCAAGCACCCGAGTTTCATAGGAATTTATTGTCCTTTGGTTTGAGCCACTCACTTTCTTGATATGAATACCATCACTTCTGTGTGGGAGCCAGGGAGGCACCAGGGGAAGTGGGAATAAGTCACAGCTCTGTCTTCTTTTGTCTTCTCTGGGGTCTTAAGTCATGCTGGTGCACTCTGCTGGGACCAGCTATGAGGCAAGTGAGCACCCAGAAAAATGAATTCTTGTGTGCTTTTAAATAACAATGCATTCGTATTTATATGCAATTTTCTGAACCATAGATCTCTAAGGGCTTAGTCCCACTGTCTAACCAAAATCTTCAAGCATCTCCTTAGTCCTCCTCATCTGCAGTACACTGAATTCCTTATCACAGATGGTATCACCTATCTTGGTAACAATCTGTTCAATTTTTTTGTGAACCTCTTTTAAACTTCTTTATTATTTTGTGGTATGCATGTGTGTACATGTGCATGTGCATGCGTGTGTCCGTGTGTGTGCATGTGTGCACGTGTGCGTGTATGTGCATGTGTGTGCGTGTGTGTACATGTGTATATGTGCACATATGTGCGAGTATGTATGCGTGCATGTGTGCATTGTGCACGTGTGTACGTGTGTGCATATCTGTGTGCATGTGCGTGTGTCTGTGTATGCATGCATGTGTGTGCATGTGTGTACATGTGTGCATGTGTGTGTATGTGCGTGTGTGCATGTGTGTATGTGCGTGTGTGCATGTGTGTACATGTGTGCGTGTGTGTGTGTGTGTGCGTGTGTGTGTGTGTGTGTGTGTGTGTGTGATGCCTGTGTGTATGTGGTCACCAGAAGAAGGCAGACATTAGATGTCTTCTTTAGTGGGTCTCCGTCATATTTCCTGGAGACCGGGTCCCTCACTGAACCTGAAGCTCGCTGTTGGGCAAGGCTGACTGGTCAACAAGACCCCGTGGATCTGCCTGTCTCTGCTTTCTGTCCCCCTCAGTGCTGGAGTTACAGGCACTTGCAGCCACCCCCAGATTTTATGTGGGTGCTGAAGACTCCAACTCAGGTCCCCATGCTTATACGGCAAGTGCGCTTCTTACACACTGAGCGTATCTCCAGCCCCACTGCCTGTTGGATTCTCTTACTTAACTTAGAGACACCAACTTCACATGTCGAGGGCCAGGATGGTCTAACCTTTCAATACCTAGTACTGAACCTGAGATATGTGGAGTGCTGTCCAAAAGTGAGTGGACAGAGAAAGGTTTTCTTATTGTTTCACGGCAAGATTCTGCTATCAGTATATTCATCATTCTCAAATCCCACACGCATCACTCTCTATATCTTGAAGGCAAATTCAAAGTTCCTCTCTGATAATGCATGAAAGCATCAAGTAGTGAGCCTGGGGAGAAGGCTGATAGGTAAAGCCTTTGCCTCAACAGAAAAAGGACCTGGGTCAGAGAGATGGTTCAGGGGTTAATACTCTATCTTGCACTGTAAGAGCCTAAAGATGGGAAGGTCGACCACTGGACAAGACACTCTGCTCAAGAGTGGGCTGCAGCAGCCAGGAACTCACTGCAATGAGATTTGACTTCACCTGACCTGTACAATGGCTAACATGTCAACAAGCCCCTGTAGACTAGCAAGGATCTCAGTGTACCAGGGAGAGAGGGAGGAAGGGGGGGAAAGAGGGCAGGATGGGAGAACAGAGGGGGCAGGGGGGAGGAAGAAGGAGAGAGGCAAGGCTACCTACTCATTAAGCTTGCATAACTAGGTTAAAAAAAGACTCTGTCTTGAAAGCAGAAGCTCGGATCCAGGATCCCATGCAAAAATGCCAGGTGGAAATGGCAGTGGCCTGTGTTTCTGATCCTGGAATACAGAGCCTGGGAAACTCCAGAGCAAAGCAAAGAGAAGGAAAAAATCAGTCCAGGACCTCCAAAGGCACGGGCACGAGAGGGAGAGGGAGAGGGAGGGAATGAGGGGGAGGGGGAGGGGAGAGGGACGACGACCTGAGTTCTGATCCCCAGATCCATGTAAAAATTCTGGGTAGATATGGCAATTCTGGTCCTGGAAGACAGAGTCTGGGAAACCCCAGAGCAGTGGACTATGGTAGAAAAGCAATCTAGGATGATTACTGATGTCACCCTTGGGTTTTCATAAGCACATACATTCAGGTGTCATCTTAGACACACACCTATACCCCCCCCACACACACACAAAATAAAAAGCATCAAGTAGTCCTAAATGATTAAACTCTTTTGTACTAAGGGAAAAAAACAATCTCTTGAAAAGATACTCAATGGATTCTTTGCCAGAGTTCCATATAGACAGAGTCTAAAGCTAGGATACACATAGGAATTTAATTGATTTAAATGTTCTCCCTCCCCCAAATGCTCCAAAGAGGCTTAAAATAGAAGTCAATAATTTCTGACAAATTTATATAAACTATGTTCATGTCTGCCTTGCCTCTTACATATAAGCTCTCTGTGTGATAACATTCATTATTTTTATCTGCCTGCTCACAGTAATGGACTATTAAGTATTTCAGATTTCTTTTGTACAGTAAAAATTAGCCAAAACAAATGTATAATTGGTTTTAATAAAACAAATGAGCACATTGCAAAAAGCATTGTGTTTGCTAAGAACACAGTTAAATTGTCTTCTGTGACAGGGTTTTCCCTTATTAAACCACCCATCGCAATTGCTTTTCTAGAGAGCATTTTTCATATCAAGCACTGCAATGCGATAAGGCAACTATGGCTAATGATTGAGTCCACATGTGGAGCCAGGTGAAGCAATGCCTTTGTACTAACCACATAGGACACCAGATAATCCAACTGACAGTAACTATGCACCCTCATATTAAATACATAATCCTTGGGTCACCAGCTATACACCCATTGTTCACTGGCTTGTGCGCAGATAGCTTGTAGAGATATCTCGAGCTTAATGTCTTTGCAGTTTCTGGTTGGGATTCCAAGGAGTTGGACAAATTCTATTTTTGAGCCGTGTGGCCTGGTGAGATTCTGTAAAGACAAGATCTCTATGGCAGAGAGTCCACAACTGTGTTCCCTTCTAAATCCCTCGCACGACTCTGCCTCCCATTCCTACAGAGATAGAAGCGTTTTTCCCTGTTCAAGTTCAAGTTCCCGGTGAGATGTTTTGTGTCTCCCCATAGTATCCTGGCAACTCTGAGCACGTACCGTGTGTCCCCCAAGCACACGGCAATCACCTCACAGCCAGGATCATTGTTAATCTGTCTCTTCGTGCCAGCAGTGAATAGAGCCAACACTTGACAAATCTTTGTCTAATAATCTGTTTCACAAGTATCTACTGAAAATATATTATGTGGGCCAGCAAGTGGTTTCACAGTACGGCAAGGTAAGTCCCGTCCCTGAAGACAACAAATTTGCACTCTGACCTCCACATACATGCCATAGAAAGAGTATACTTGTTCTCTCTCTCTCTTTCTCTCTCTCAACAGAATACTCTAAGAAAAAAGAGGCATACTATGCGTAGTGTACACATTGTTTCCCAGATACGTAGCAAAATAATGATCAGAGGAGGCAGCAACCTTCACTGCATAAAGTTTCCAGATATGTACATAAATCTATGTCTCGAGTGTCATATAAAAAAGAAGAAAAAAACCTGAAGTACTACCATAAAGAAGGGACACACATTCAATAATTTCAGGCAGTCTCTCTGAGTTCATTATGTTTAATCTGAACTCAAAAGAATGAGGCTGGTTGACCAAATGGGACAGAGGCTGAAAAGAAATCTGGACTAACAGACAGAAGAGCCTTGTAAGGTTACATAAGATGCCCATGGGTCATCTATGACACAAACTTAGATTTGACTTCATTTTAAAAAAAGCAAGAAAGAAACACTTTGGCAAATATAGGAAAAGTGACACAAGACAAGGTTAGGTTCATAAAGAGTCAGGAGGCTGTTGTAATAGTTCACATGGGGTGACAAAGTCTGACTTAAGATGTTAAAACAGAATGGAGAGGAGTAGAAGATTTGAGACTCAGAAATGAAAGATAAAGTATATGAATACAGTCAAAGTATATTACATGCACGCATTAAAATGTCTTAATGAAATCCTAGCATAGTTTTTAAAAAGGCAAAAGATACAGACGTTAGTGATAAATTGGACTAAGAATTGTAAAAATAACAATTTACATATGATCTTCTGTGTAGACAGCAGTAGTCCTTACTAAGAGAAAAGTGGGTGGGCTGCACACTACATTCAGACATCCGGAAGCTTGACAAGCCTAGGCAATTGACAGAAGATGTCAAAATGGCAGTTAGAGACAACACGAAGTTCACAGGTAAAGAGAAATACCTATCAAAAGGAAAAGGTAGAAACAGAAGGTGGGGATTCCAAAAAGGTTCAGGTTGAGCTGACACGTGTTTTGAAGCAGGGAACTGACATGCACCCAAGTGAGATATAAAGAAAACCAGAAGTTTCTAGGGTTCAAGAAGTCAAACTGAGCATTTCAGAAGAGAGCGGACTATTGCATCTTAGTGCTTAGAATTCCAGGAAGAGGGGCTGGAGAGGTGGCTCAGGGGTTAAGCCTCTGCCTTGCAGGCGGAAGGTCCTGAGTTCGGATTCTAGACCCCACGTATAGACACCGGGCGGAAGTGGAGGCGGCCTGCATTTCCGGTCCTGGTAGGGCGGAGCCTGTGAATCCTGGGGCAGAGTAAACAAGGAGGTGGAGGCGTCCATGGTGGTTCCCGAATTCGTCTGTGGTTCTACACACACACACACACACACACACACACACACATACACATGCGCGCACACACACATACACGCACAATTGAATAAATAATAATAAATTTAAAAAAAAGAATTCCAGGAAGAAAAGCAAAGGTGTGTCTACTGAAGGAAACCCTGCGAAGGTCTTGAAAAGATAAGAACCAATGGAAAGTTAAAGTAGAAAAAGGAAGGCTAGAGGTGAAACACTAACGAGAGAACACGATGATGAAACTTAAAGAAAACAATCCCTAAGAACGTAGCAACGGAGTGGATATTGGAGAGGAACGTAGTGTCAAGGAACTAAGCATATTTCCATATGCTGATCTGGTGGAAAGAGATAAAAGATGAAGGGAGAAAGGATCCATCAGAGACAAATTCCGGAGAAAGCAGAAAATCAGGAGTAGAGCCCAGTGGAAAGTAAAAGAAATAGCTTTGAAAGGAAGAAAAGAAGTGGAGGATGTTTCATTTCCTCTTATTGCAGTATGGCTCATGCTCCAGCAAGCGCTGCTCCAAAGCAAACCAGAGGAAACACAGTGACTTGAAAACAGGAGGGAGCCTGGCAAGGGAGATGAAAAAGGAGGGGGATGGGACTGATGATTAAGGGGTGAAAATATCATAAATTCACTATATTCATGAATGCAACACTAAATTTATATATATATATATATATATATATATATATATAAATGAATGAATGATGTGGGTAAAGTTTGCAGATTTGATCACGAAAAACCAATACCCTTCTGTTCCTAATTATTTTCTCAGTGTCCTAAAAGTCAAGTTCATCAACTGATAGAGGTCAGGGAAGAGAAGATGTGATGTTTTCTTCCTCATATTGTAAAATATAAGTTCGACCTGTGAGATATATTTGAGATGAGAGAGATTTCAAGGCATTTCAAGGGTGAAAAATGAGCCGACAAGGACTATGGGACAGCAATGTAATGCTCACTGGCTATTTAAATTTGGATGGTGTGTTTCAAGCTAGACCAAGGAAGGTCTTTTGTGGGAGATTACTCAGCTACTTAGGCACTGATGAGGAGATGGTAAATGAGAGGTTCATTATATCAGATTTTCTAGGAATAAAATACAGGAGATGTAAGGCACCTTCCAGGCATGACAGAACTTCTCCAACCATGAACTCGCTCCAACTGCATCCACTTCTGCAGCGTACAGAATTTGACCTACCCACATTTCACCATACAGGTGAAAGACCTCAGACGGCATCACACCTCCCTCAGAGACTAATACGAGTAAAGGCTGGATGGGAGGGACACGGGGAGCTACTCTCCCAGAAGTATGTCCACTAGTATAATGTCCTGGATCCAGCAAGTATTCATACATATTATGAATAGTAACCCAGAAAGGATTTCATTAGCTACATGTACACAGAAGGTCCAGGAAAGGGAGGCATGTGGGGAAGAAGAAAGTTTGCTGTGGGAAGAGTTGGAGGTTGGGATTGGGTAATAAGAGATCAAAATGGCATAAGTGAGAAAAGCCCTAAAAGAAATAAGTTTCTGTGAAAAAGAAGGGAAAGAAAAGAGAAAAGATAGGAAAGGAAAGGAAAGGAAAGGAAGGGAAGGGAAGGGGAAGGGGAAGGGGAAGGGGAAGGAAAGGAAAGGGAAAAAGAAAAAGAAATCGAAGGTTTCTCCAATAGTAATAGTAAGAATAGGAGACAGACATGAACACAGAAATAAAACAAGAATGGATGGTGGACAGCAGGGCAGGAGAGAGTGACCACTTACAAAGACAAGGGAGTCAAAGGGTGTGGCTGGGTGAGTGACTGAAGATAGTGAGAGCATTCGGGGCAGTGCAATGAGATCACAGGTCAAAAGTCAACGTATTTAATCAGGTGAAGAAATGCTCAGTAAAAAAGCAAGGACTTAAAGGTGACCTGTTTGGTGTCGCATCAAAGAGCAAGGGGATTTTGAGATGAGAGACAAGGAAGAGTCAGTAAAGTAATAGAGAACAAAGCAGCTCACCTCTCCCCCAATCTTTGTGTGGGGGAGACAGGGGACTAGATGGATGGATGGATAGATAGATGATAGATAGGTAGAGAGACAGACAGACAGACAGACAGACTATAGATGTGTGTGTTTATGGGCACGTGTGTTCTCATGTGGGGATGTTTGTGTGAATAGCTATGAATGTGACAGTCAAAGGATAACCGTCCACCTTGTTGTTGTAGCTGATGTTGTTCCTTTTGTGAAACATCGTCACTCTGCATAGAGCTCACTTGGTAGCAGAGGCAGGCTGACCAACCTGCCTCGGGGATCCCACTACCTGACACCATTTACAGAGAACGCACCACGCCCAGATCTTTTACATGGTTCCTGAGGCTCCAATTCAGGTTCTTACTATACCATGAGAAGCCCTTTACCCACTAAGCTATCTCAGTAGCCCTCCTTTTAAAATCTGTTGATTGATCAATTGATTAATTGACTTGACACTTCACTGAAACTTCTTGCTGGCTTTTGGGTAGAGATAGGAATTTATTTACCGGGAGTGATGTAATCCCACTTCTGCCAAAAACCATCCACAGCTGCTGCTTTGCTGATTCTGTGTGTGGTTCCGAAACAACTGGTGAGGCTCAGCAGCTGTGATCAATGCGCAGCCTCCGCCTGAAGGGGATGTGGAGAAGCCGGGCCTCCAAAGTGAAATGACAACAGCTATCCTTGCGTCCATCTTTAATATCACTTGATTATAGGAAAATAGATCCTAGGTGAGAACAAACTTCTTAGCGATAACTGTAAATACTTGACAGTAAGCTACTATCTAAACACTTTATAACCTTAGATCAAAGAAACACTCAGCACTCAACTAAGATATTTCCTTCTGCAATGCAGGAGTCGAAATGCACAGAACTCTAACAGGTCAAAGTACAAAGTGAAAGCAAGCTTAAAAAAACGTGTCCCAAAACAGGATATTTAACCCACCGGCCCCCACCCCCTGACTCAGGGAATCTTGAGGAAGAGGCGCAGTAAGAATGTAAGAGGCTGAGGCTGGTGAGAAATACCCCCAGATAGAAGCCTTCATCATATCAGGTCGCCACGCCCAAGAACTTAATACAAAGATATCTACCTAGCAGCTGACCTATTAAAGAAAACCTCACCATAGAGAAGCAGGTTGTCAAGAAATACAATGTCATTCTGAGAGACAGTGGGACTGGTGCAAGTCATGAGGGTCAGATCATGCCCCAGAGAATACCCAGGCACATGCCAATGCATGAGTCATAGATGGTACTCAGTGGACCCCATAAGCAGTTAGATGGGAGAGCAGGAGGAAAGGAGAATCAGTGGAGTGCTACAGGATAGAATGTAAATTCATTACACTTGCATACAAAAACTTCACAAAATAAAAAAAAAAACAAAGAGTTCTTGAAACTTACTATGCAATTAGCTTTAAATGAAGATTATCAAAGCAGTGAAGAGAGTCTTCTTGCCCCCAGAAAAGCTTTGATCTATTTGTTGTTCCTCTCCTTTCTTTAATTTTTATTTATTTATTTGTGTGTGTGTGCATGCTTGCATGCATGTGTGTTACTGCGTGTGCTAGCATGTGCATGCCCTGTGTGTGTGCATGCACACATGCACATATGCAGGCCAAAATGCATGTATATGGAGTTCAGGGGACAATGCTCAGGTCTCAGGGATCTCGAAATCGGGTGGTAAGGTTTTCACAGCAAGAGCAATTCCCACTGAGCCATCTCATCAGCCCCTTCATTTATTATTAACATATGAAAAGATAAGAAAAGCAAGAACCATGTTCCTAAGTCAGCATCCTTTCTGGACCCTGATGTCCTGGCGTGCCATTGTCTCTTACCCAAAGCACCACAGGTCAGACGCTCCCTTTGCAATGCACTTTCTCAGCTTCTTACTGGCCCTGAATGTAAATTACCTTCTCTGATATTATTTTGACCAGTTAATCCATTCTACCCCGGGTGTAAATTCCTTCACAGTTTCTATTTCTTATTTACACATCTGCTCAGACCCCATCCCTAACCTCCTAGTACCCAATCATTATTAGCTTGCTTCTCAGCCTTTCCAACGCCCCATTCCTATCGGATCTAATTTCTGAAAGAAGGCTTCCAGGTAAACACAAATTGCTATCATTTCATCTTCTGTATTATGTTTCATTGTCTCTTTTATTATTTTCCCAATTTCCTTCTGTGTTTTCGCTCTTCCTCAAAGCTGGTCTTATTTTGATTTGTGAGGTATCTTTCCTAGGCTTCTTCACGGCCTCTCTCTCCATTTTTGATTTATTTTACCAGGGCTCTTCAAACTATGGTTATTTCTTAGGTATTTCAAATCCTTTATAATAAAATGAATGCCCTATATGTGTCAGGTTCAAAATTACATCTCCCACTGGCTTTTCCTTTCAATAAGACAGTAATAGCTACGACACAAAACTAAAGGAATAAAAAAGGAAGAACAAAGAACCGATATTACAACACTGTAATACGCTACCCATTCTGGCAGACACAACAAACTTTTGCATGTGGTATGTATGCTAAATGACCTTCCAGAAGAGCATGACCTTTTCAGGCCCGGAATTCTTCTCTTGCTGCCCACACAGGAAGTACCATCTCATTCTGTTCTCTTTTGTTGTTGTTTTCTTTTTTTTTTTTTTTCTTTTCCACTTTGTGGGAGAAATTAAAATTTCCATGCCACAATTAAAGGAAGGCACATTCTCTAAATAAAAGCCGATGCTTGATTCAGGGAGAGCAGATGGATCAATCGAGTAACAGATTCTCTTGCACTGACATTCAAAAGAGAAGGCTGCGCATGAGCAGGAACGCATGGAATTAAACCTTTAATGGTTTGCTGTGCACAAAATAAACAGAGCTTTTCTTTGGCTGGCTGAGTCTGCATACTTTAGGAGAGGTAAGGGGTTACAGCGTCTCCATACATCATCCCAGAACAAGATTTCCCATTTCCACCCAAACACATCTCTCCCTGGCTCATCTGAACCCATCCATAACCCAGTCCCTGCATCCCTCTACCCTTCCTCCTTGTCTTCTTTGAGCACTGTCTCTGGGATCCAAGGATTTCTCCTTGCTCCAACTTTCTGCTGTTCCTCCCCACATTCTTTCCCCTGGGATCCCTGTAAACACCCTCGTCCTCTTCTCTTTTTCCCCCAGTTCTTCCTTCCAGCGTGTTGCAGTTTTGCCTACATGTCGCTGATAAATTCACAACCAAACGCTGCTTTCCCCTCAAGGGGGGGGAAGGTTGGTGATGGCTCAGCAGGGAAAGTCGCTTGCCCCACTAGCCTGATGACCTGAGTTCAATCCCTGAAACCCACCTGGAATAGAAGCTACTCCACAAAGCTGCCCTCTGACCTCCACACGTGTGCAGCGAACATGTGTACACACATACACACATTGTGTGCACACAATAAAGAACAAAAGATAGCTTATTCGGGGCTGGAGAGATGACTCAGGGGTTAAGACTCTGCTTCGCAAGCAGAAGGTCATGCATTCAGATGCCAGGTCCCACGTAAAAACACCAGTCAGAAATGGCAGCAGCCTGCACTTCCAGCCCTGGTGGGAAGAGCCTGGGAAATCACAGAGAAAAAAAAAAAAAGGAAGTAGAAACAATCCAGAATGATTCCCAAATTCACCCTTGTGCCTTCACAGGGACACACAGTGCCCTCTAATACACACACACACACACACACACACACACACACACACACCAAAGAGGCATGCACATGACAAATAAATAAACAAGCAAATAAATAAATAAAGTTCTAAAAATAAAGATAGCTTATTCTTTAGCCAAATATGAATGACCATGGCCAGGAACACAAATTCAGACTGTCCCAAATCCAACATGGAAATGGTCACTGATGCCTTGTAGTAACAGAACAAAAGAAAATCCTAAATCAAGGAAGATTTCAGATATATTGGTAGGACCAAAGTATGGAAATGTCTGCTATAAATTTCTGTTGTTATCTAATGACTCTGAGATTTAGGGTTGGTGGGAGTTAGTGGTCTTTTATGTCAAAGCATTCCAAAAAGGTTTCGCCTGCTTGTCACGAGACCATTAGGTCAGACACAGTGACAGGCAAAGAGGGGTTGTTAAGGAAGATAAAGGAAGGCCAAGTTAATTTTGCCTTGGATCTGTAGCCTCTCAGCTCTTCCAAACCACAAAGTCCTAACCAATCAATCTTGTGGAATCTTTAACAAAAGGGACTGTGTGTGTGTGTGTGTGTGTGTGTGTGTGTGTGTTTCAGTCACAGATGATTTTAGTTCAATTATCCCTGCTGCAGCAAAGTATGTGGTCAAGCAACATAAGGGAAAAGTGTTAATTTCCGGTTAGGATTCGTGGCTGTGGGGCAGTCACAACAGCAGAAGACGAAGCTGCAAAGGCCACAGTCAAGAGCGGAAACAACAGATGAACGCACGCTTGTGCGCCTGCCTTCCTGCTCGCTCTCCTGTAGGGCCTGAGAACCCCAGCCCAGGGGCGGAACTGTCCACATTGTGCTGGATCTTCCCACATCAATTACGCAAACAAGACAGTCCCTCGCTAGCACACCAAGGCACACGCAGATTCCTTCCCAGGTGCGCTCTATTCCTGCCTCCTACATGTCAGGTTCACAGTCAGTACTGACCATCACTTATGTCAACAGCAAAGTGACGGGCCTCACAAAAGCAGAGGAAGGGAAAATCAGTACTTTCTCTGGGTCTCACCGCAAAGCTTGTGGCATACAAGTGGAGGCGGCAATTAATTTTGCCTTTGAGCCTATTTATGACTATGCCAAGTAACAAAACCAAGTTTCTACATGGCTCAAGTGGCCACTTCCTCTTTTTAATCCGGAAACTCCCTCAATCCAGAAGGCATCATTGGCTAGCTCTTGCTGTGCTGCACGTACCTCAGGACTGCGCCCTTCTCAAGTACCCCACTCTGTTGGTTTGAATTACCCACCCCACCCTGGCTACCTCCCCTGTTCCTGGGCAGGCCAAGGAATTCGTATGGCTTGGGATGTAGCACTCTCATTACTTTCTACTTTATAATATTGATCATCCTGTGCTTGCTCTGAGTGAATGTTCCATGAAGCCAAGGACAACGCATAATGACTTCACGTGATCCTGTCAACGCATCGGAACAGACACAGGGCAAGCTACAGCCAATGGCTCAGCACCAGTCCATGGCCTTATTTGTCAGGTCACAAGTTACGCATGTTTTTAGCTGTTGAAGTTGCAAAAGAAATTAAAATTAAGTCCACTGTCATAGTTAGGCACAGGTGTCAACTTGATTGTTGAGGGTTTAAGCTCTGGGCACATTTGGAGAGAATTAGTTGTTGAGCTAAACCCCAGTGCAAACCTGCAGGAGATTGTTTAGGTGATGGGGAGGGCCCAAGCCCATGGTGGGTGGGACTAGGCCCTGGAATAAAATATAGAGAGCTGGTTGAGAGAGTTGGCATCCTTGTGTATACTTGGCCAGACATGCTGGTCTAACAAGTAAGGTTCGTCCCTCTCTCGGAAATTATGTAGAGATGGTGTGGCCAGTTTCCTCAGCCCTGGTGTTAGTGCATGCTCTCCCATCGAGCTGGACTAAGCACTGTAACTGGACTATTGTAAGAAAATAAATTCCTTATTCCCTTAAGCTGTTTGATGGTAATTTATCAGCAACCATATAGGAGAACTACAACATCCACCCATGGCAGGAGGAAAGTGTATGAAATGTTAAGTCTCGGGAATGCCAGGACTGTGTGGGAACACAGCCACACCTCCTTGGGGAATGGATTTTTCTGTGGCTGCTTTCACATCACAAGCACAGAATAGTTGTGACAGGGAGCATATGGCTTGCAGTCTGAGAGATTCCCTGCTGGATCCGATGTGTTAGACCTTGATCGAATGTGTTGGCCAGCCACACATTAGAAAACTGAAGCAATAGAACTGAGTTCTTCCTCAACATAATTTTTTAATGAGTAATAAATAGAGGGGGGAAAAAGAATCGTGATTTTGTAACATTCAACAGAGCTATCCATGACATAATCTGATGCCACGAGATCACCAAGCAACAAGCACTCCGAAGAGAAGGTCATGATTCTAGGTATATTGTACGCTGAAGAATCGTTCTAATCGTGGAGGAGAAAGCAGTGTCTGTCTTCAGCTCACTTTTTAACCTAAAAAATCTGCATTGGAATTAACGTTAGAAGACATTAAAGGGCTTGATTTCCAGCAGTTTGCACCCATGTTGTGCAGAAGGAATATGAATCACGGGTTGGAAACAATAAGGCTTCTTGTCTAATTAATCATTTTTATGCACTTGTCTCTCACTGCAGGATAGAGATCAGTGTTTAAAAAAAGAAATGACCTGAAAGAGCTGAAATTTCCATAACTGCGTTCCCTCCTGTGACCCTGTGAATAAATGCAAGTTAAAGTCTCAGCACGCAGGTTCTTTGATGAAATGATAGGAGAAGCAAAACTTGGAGGCTCGGCTAGGTCAATGAAGCAGCCCCTCCGTCTCGCTGCAGCATCTGCACGTGTCTAGCTGTAGCCATATAGGTGCCAAAGCCGTAACTCAATTGGCTTCCTACCTGAAACTTCAGCTTAATTAGGACCATTTATCAAAATGTCACCTGTTTCAGAGGCCAGATCAAATTGATTACTACCAGGTCTCCACCACGCTTTAGCTCCCAGTTTTGGAGCACAAGATGGGTAAACATTAACCTGAAAGTTGGTAATGAATATGGTATGACGAGGCAAAGCAATATTTATCTCATAGGTACAGCACATCCAGACTGAAAATCTGAATGGATATTTTACTTTGGGTTCAGATGTGCAAAATGTGGGATCCTGCAATGCCAGTATTCTAGGTCATACTCATCCCTAAAGATTAGCCATGAACCATTCTCTCCTGTGTCAAGATGAAGTGGCTAATCTCTACAGCCATGAATTTAATGGCTACAATATTTTGTGCTTTTTGGTTTTGTTTAGACAGAATGCATCTCAAGCTGTTCTTGAACTTTCTGTATGGCAAAGGATAATCCTGAACTTCTAATATTTGTGCCTCTATCTCTTGAGTGTTTAGATTAGAGGCATGTACCACTAGGCCTGGTTTTATAGGGTGTTTGAGATTAACCTTAGAATTTATATGTGCAAAGCAAGCACTGTATCAATGAAACATGTCATCTGTCCCATATAATTTTACATATAATAAAATATGTAATGGAATTTACCAGTAGATAATGTCAACAGGAGCATATAGAAACAAGCAACTGTGTAGAGGTTTAACAATTAATGTGAATGACATCAAGATTAACTGACTTCTGTCACTAATATCCATTGTTAAAATATTTTGCCTGCAATATACCTGACCAAAAGCTTGGTCTTAATGCTTCATGTTGTCATATAAATATGCCATCAATGTGAATTCACATGAATGTTATATCCTAGATGAAAGAGCTACCCTCCCCCAGGACATAACTACACCATTATATATTTTGAACAGGAAAACATTATACCATGACAGAAATTTTAACTGCAGAGCACGATCTTTCGTTTAAATGGAATGTGAAAAGAGTTTGATTAACAAAAGTATAAACAACTATCACTAAAACAACTAATATCAAAAAACACCAAACTAGCACAAAACAAACAACTAACTCCAAACTACTAACACCAAACGAAAAGTAATAGGTAAACAAATGATTCTGTATGATGTTTTAATCTCTTCATCCTAATCCTACAACTCTTTCAAGGCATTTCCCCTATGAAATGTACATAAATCTATTCATAGATGTTTTCAAACATCCTGAATTATTTAAATCACTGCAACAGATCCATTTGGAAGAGGGTCAGATTCTCTCCATAATCAATCATCCCACAATGAACTGACATTTCCACTTGCTTCTTCTCTTAAGCCTGGTCACCTTCCACATCTTTAAGCAGCTGGAACCTCAAGACTGAACATAAAACACTCAAAGAATAGCTAGTCATTGGCAAGACCATAATCCATAAACTTTGTAACACCAACTCCAGGATTCTCTGTGATAAATGACTGCCAGCTGATGAATTGCTTCTACCCTTTTAAGTCTTCACTTTTAACCCAATTGAAATGAGACAATCAAATCAATATATAATCACAAGAAAAATACAGAAACAGCAAATGGAGTATAAACTGTTTACATACTAAAATAGGAAAGGAAAATTCTGGACATGCTACACTGGTGATACGTGTTACACTAGTGATACATGTTACACTAGTGCAAGTATGGGTAGATGTACAAGAATTTTTACATACATTGGGCTGCCTTTTCCAGAATTACCTCCTCTACTCATAAAATGAGTTACAAATTCAACGTGACCATCTAAAATAATCGTATGTTTGTATTGAGCAAAGAATTAAAAACTGCCATGTCTGTTTCCAAGAAAAATGGACCATCTTGGAGAAGAAACGTGTCTTTCAGAATGTGGAAGTCCACTGTTTCTTAATTTGTAGACTTTGGAAATTATTTGGTAGTTCCATGAAAGAGTCCCGGAAGGAATATATATGCCCATTATAACTTGATTGCACCAACTAGTGTAGATGATTTGCAACAACAGGGTTAGGAACTCCCCATATTTTTTGAGGATCATTTGATTTACATCTCAATGGCTCTGCATACTAGGATACCTGTCAGGTGTAACCAATTAAGCTGACTATCTACAAAGAATGTCTGTGATCAAAATTCACATTTTAAGAGCTCAAAATACTTATGATGCATGAAAGAATTGTTTTATTCTTAGGGACTCCCTCAATTGCCAATTTACAAGCTAATGTTGTGCATAAACCATGCATTCAACTTCAAAATAATTCAATTATCCTTTGGAAAAAAATTAAATGAACTCCTAGTAACAATGCAAACATGCTCCACTTAAGCAAACATAAAATTCTGCCCACATTATTTAAGGATGGCCTAAAAGAAATCCAAGCAATAGATGATGAGGCAGGAATTCATTTTTAGAGATAATAGATGTTTACCAGAAAAATTCTGGTCTGGGACATCTGGAAGCAATTTGAAGACCCTACAACCTTGGGACACTCACTGCATGTTTTTAATAATCTATAATTTCAATATAAAAAATCCAATTTCTTTCTCCCAGGGTAGTAATAGTGGAGGAGCCTGAGAGTAGTGCAGGCTACTTCCAGATAGTATCTTCTGAACATGACAGGGCACTACACCCATGAACTCACTACAGCTACATCTACTACCACAAGACTGGCACAAGATTTGTCCTACTGACATTTCATCACAGGAGGGGTAAGATCTCAAGAGCTGACTCACCTCTCTGAGAAACTACTAGAAGCTAATGCTATAGGAAGGGGAGTTCTTTTCCTTGGTGGTCTACCTACTGATGTACTATCCTCACTTCAGTAAGTACTCGGGCATATGCCAATCCAGGTAACCCACATGAAATTCAATGGGCCAACCATAAAAAGACATAAAAGTAGGATAGATGCTGATTGGGAAGAAGGAAGAGGAGGAGAAGGGAGGAAGAACAGGAAAGTAGGGGTAATGGTTTTCAATGAGAGAAAGAGGGGGAATGGGTGAAATGACAAACTCATTGAATTCATGTATGAAACTAAAAGAATTTTTAAGTTTTTTTTAAAAGCATTTCTAGTCTGCCTAGGACCAAGGACTGCGAGCATACCTAAGCAAGTTTGTTTTACTAATTTCAAACAGATGCCAAATAGTTAATCTCTAAGTCGTAGAGTTAGAATTTAGTGTTGGCTTCAGGATTTTACTTTCCCATGTCCAAATCTTCAGCAATGAGGCTCTGGGGTCTCATTTGCAATCATTAGCCTTAAGAACCATAGGATAGCAGAGAGCACCTTAGAGGCTAATATCCTGACACGGAAATTAGAACATCTTGAAAACCCTCAGGTCACATGGAAAGGAGTTATGGGAGCCACTATAATGGGCAGCTTGTCGCTATGCACTAAGACAAAAGGAGAGGAGAGAGGAGAAGGGATGGGAAACTACTCCATTATATGAGGACTGGCTCCTTTCTGAAACAAATTTTCCATGATGGGGGAGGGAAGGACACAAAGAGAGAGAATTGGTTTCCCCATTTTAATCTTTCATGTGGCAAATATCAGGTTGGTTATGAGGTCATTGCCAAAAATCGTGGTGCATATGTTACGTTAAAACATGGGATGCATATGTCATATTATAGCATGGGATGCATATGATATGTTATAGCATGGGAGGCATCTGTTGTGACACGGGTGCATCTGTGATGGCGTGTGGGGCATCTGTGATGGTGTGTGCTACATGTGTGATGGCATGTGCTGCATCTATGATATCATGTGTTGTGCTGTGTCTGTGAAGATTTATGCTGCATCTGTGATGGCGTGTGCTGAATCTATCACAGCATGTGTTGTATCTTGATAGCATGTGTTGTATTTATTATGATAGCATGTGTTACATCTATGATAGCATGTGTTGCATCTGTCATGGTGTGTGTTTCATCTATGATAGCATGTGTTGTATTTATGATAGCATGTGTTACATCTATGATAGCATATGTTACATCTGTGATGGTGTGCATTGCATCGATGATAGCGTGTGTTGCACTGTCATAGCATGTGCTGCATATATTATAACATATGATGCACATGGAATGGCATGTATTGTATATGTTGTGGCAAGTGGTTCTCATGTGATGGTATGTGGTACGTATGTTAGATGGCAGCATTTACACAATCCCCTTCCTTCTTCCAATGTCGCTCTCAAGTAACAAAGAAATAAAAAACTACAGCCTGCACAGTACTTCAACAGATAAAAGCACTAGCTAATCTGTACACAAATGCTGCAACACACGCATACCTGAAAACACATACACACACACAAATAACTTTTTTAAAAGAAATTTAAAAATCAATGTTTTTTTTCCTCCTACATCCATTCCAGATAGAATATTCAAAGATTTACTTGTGACACCACAAAGCACAGGTAGTTTATTTAGAAAACAACTGCTGTGGACCATTCATAAATGTCAAGACCAGAGATGTTTCTTGGGCTCTGGCCTAAAGTGGAACACCTAAAATATACTCTGTTCAAGACTTGGAGGTGCACCCCTATAATTCTAGCTACATAGAAGACAGAGATGTGAAGATTACAAGTCCAAGGTAGACTGAGCTATGTCGTGAATTCAAAACCAGCCAGATCTGTCTCTAAATAAATACTAACAAAAACTAAGGGCACAGCCCAGTGGCAGAGTGTTTGTCTAGTACATTCAAGCCACTGGGCACAAAATCCAATCCCCCCCCCCCAAAAAAAAAGGAAAAGGAAAAAAGATGCTCTGTACATCAGCCTTGCCAATGTGGAGAGATGTCGGGAAAGGATTTTACATCCAACAGGGACAAAATTGCAAACAGCACTGAAACAGGGTGTGCTATTTCAAGTGTGGGCTCTGCGCTGGCGACAGGCAGGCCTGTGTGCGGCCACTTCTGCAAGAGGACATTTGCTAAATGGCCTCTATCACACTGACTGTGACAGAAGAAGGCTGACTCATGTTCCTGTCCTTTTCCGCCTCAGTCCTCATGATTGACATCATTCTTGTCCTGTTGGGATTAAAAAACCAGCACACGAATAATGCTGAAAACTCTGCGTGAGTGTATGTGTGTATGAAGATGTGAGTGTGTGTGTATGTGAGTGTGTGATAGTGTGAGTGTGTGTATGTGTGTGTGAGTGTGGGAGGAGTATGTAAATGTGTATGTATATGAATGTGTGTGTATGTGAGAGTGTGAGTGTATGTGTGTGTGAGTGTGGGGGAGTGTGTGTGTGCATGTAAATGTGTATGTGAATGTGTGTGTGTGTGTTGTAGCTTTGAGAAATAAAGCATTCCAAAACAAGAATGGCTCACAAAAGTAAGCTGGCACTTAACCAACAAACACATCCTATAAATCATAAACAAATACTACAGCACGTTACATAATCACACTGTGTTTCTAAACCAAAATGTACAAAATATTCAATTTTGCAGTTTTCAAGACACAAAAATGCTATAAAAACTCCTAATTTGACACTCTTCATGAAGTTCATATGCAAAAAATAAAAAAGAAGGATGACTGCCTCTGAAATCTCTGACTAAAATTCACTAGCTCTGTGAAGAATCGTCTCCCCTCTAAAAAGGAATCTTAGCATCGAACTATCTGGGCTAAAGCACACTTGCAAATAAATGAAAAAAGCTCATGTCTCAACAGAAATACAAGAAATGGAATGTGTAACGGTCTCAAGTGCTAATCTCCCTAATTATTCATCTGAAATTCACTAACGCGTGACAATTCTCTATAAATAAATTCATTTTGATTATTCCATACCTAATTCAGACATTGAGCAATTACTAGTTGTTAGGCCTGAATAATGGGTCCTATTTAAAGAGCAAAACTCTCGGAGAGAAACCCTCCAGGAAGAAGGTAAAACAACTAAGCCCATTTACCCAGTCTTACTTGGGGGAGGGGGCAATTTCCATCAAAGAAAATTTGGATCTGCTGTTAGCTTTACTCATCTTGTTAACTTCTTGGTTGGATATTGACCTTAAACTAGCGATTTTTGCCTCCAGTAGTCTCTGAGCCTTATCACGTTTTTTAATTTCCTGTGGTATTAATCTTCGGACTAGGAAAAATGAGGCTTATGCTGTACCACACACACAAAAAAAAAAACCCTCTTGCTTGTTACCACTCAACACAGACATCTGTGGCATCTTACTAGGCCAAGAAATTATTAAAGTCCATTTCAAGACCTGTATTTACTCTTTGTCTGGTGTGGTTTGTGCCTCGTTATAAAGGAAATCAATTTATTCCTTGTTGCATCATAAAGCGGCTAAGAGGAAGGTCATATTTACTTCATCATCTCTATATTATCTTGTGAAGTGTTAAATAAATGATTCGATTGGAGTTTTATAGTCTTCCGTGGGAGGAAAAAAATCACAGTTCCACTATCAGAGTATGAACAATGTTTAAGCCTACATGCTTCAGTTTACAGTCAGGCACCCAAAAATGTACTGTAAAATTTAAAATAACACTTTATCTTCCTAAAGAAAACGTACTGTTAAAGCTAAACCTGATAGTTTTCTTTTCCTTTTAAGGTGGATATGCTTATATTTTTTCTAGCCATCTATGTTAAGTGACAATTTAGCATAAGGAATGTCTTACCTTCGCGTCCTGGCAACCTAGGGTTCATAATTTTTCATTCTGCTTACACGTCACAACCTGCTGACTGACCCGTAATTGTCTGGAATTTCAAGGCCATGTCACAGGGGCTCTTTCCTTCTAATCAGATATTTGGAATAACTTCTGAGGCTTGAGATACTGGAGGCTACCACCTGCCCCTGCCATTCCTTGCAGTTTGCATCATACATGATCTCTCTGTTTGCCGCCTGCTGAACAGACTTTATTTGGGGCATGCACCTGAGCGGACTTCTTCAGATTCTACCTTCTCCCGCACTGCAGCGAAGCAAAATTCAGACAGCATTCAATCACCAAATATTTATGAGACGCTAGTACGAGTTGTTCTCAGTGTCTGGCGCAGTCCGATATTTAAGACAGAATTCCTAGCTAGAACTCTCCAGAAGAAAACAAGTCATAAGCAGTAAGACAAACATGGAAGAGACAGCTTCCAGGTGGGCGCTGCCAGGCATGCGGCAATGTTTCAGAAGAGTGTCTTACTTTCACAACTTCAACCAATTCTATGGTAGGACTAAAGATATTCAAATTCTTCAATCTTTTCAATTAATCCCATTAGTTAGGATTGTGGCATAAAAGAAGAGAAGAGGAGAGGAGAGCAGAGGGGAAGGAGAGGGGAAAGGAGGAGGAAAGGAGGGGAGAGGAAAGGAGGGGCGGGGGGAGGAGAGGAGGGGAGGGACATTCAGTTGAGGAAGCCAGGGAGGTTGATAATCAGCAAGAAGCAGACAGAACAGAACTAGAGAATGCTGGCGATCACGTGACATCCTGAGACCAATCACTGCATGGTTCTCAATGCCACACAGCTTGCAGAAAAGGAAGCGCAGTCGTAAGACCCAACGCCTGATGTGGCCATGATTTAGGGGTCCAGCGACTCCCGTCACCCTGGGCCCACGGGTCCCCTTCTCTCCCCTGCTTACTGACTTTCCCCATTGTGCAAACTCAACCTGAAGTCAGGGACCAAGAATGACTTCCTCTGGAAAGGCTAAGCTCCAGCTGTCAAGGTTTAAATATTGTTGTCTCCCCAAAATTCGTATGTGGATGCCTTCACCCCATCCAATCTGATGGCATTTAGAAAAGCAAACTAAGGAAAGTCATTAGAATTAGGTGAGACAACCAGACCAATCACCTGGATAGGGTTAGAGCTGAATGAAAGGAGATACCAAGAGCTCTCTCTCTCTCTCTCTCTCTCTCTCTCTCTCTCTCTCTCCCTCTCTCCCTCTTCCCCTCCCCCAAGCCAGGAAGATGGCTCTCACCAGGAACCAAACTCTGTCACACCTCCTTTTGGACTTCCCAGCTAACAGATACCAGAACCCTGATGGGGAAAGAAAAAGAGAAATATTTCTCTTGGTTAAATCATCCAGTTTATGTTGCATTATTGTGGCCTCTGACTAACACAGCAGGAAGCAAAGCAGATGCAGGCAGGAAGCAACTGTACTCAGAAAAGCAAACAGATGAAGCTCAGAGCGCTCAGACACTTCAGGCACCATATATATATTTATATTTTATATATATATTATATATATATATAAAACCAATAGCATAGTTTAAAGGGAGGCCGAATTGATTTCCAGTTATGTTTCACTGCTAAACATGCTATTACTGAGTTTATTTTGACCAACTAAGGATAAAAGTCCTTTTGAATTTGGGGATGGACATGCCCACAAATATCAACAGTCAAGAAAAATCTTTCAAAAGAGTTCACTTCTGAACTTGAGGAAATATTTTGTAATACTAAATTTCCTAATGCAAATTACTGCAACCACTGCAGCAACCACTCATTTACCCCAAACAGGATGTTTCAACTGTGAAGCAGAAAAAAAAGAAGAAATTCATGACATTGTCAGACTACATTAATTTCAACAATTACAGAATTAAATTCATGAAGCCAGAGGGAGAGCCTTAAATTTTTACATCATATGCCTCGGCTATCTAATACATGGATTTATAGAAGCTCTGGGCCAGAGAAAATGCCACAGATTTATTAGGGGATATAAAACTATTTAGCAGCAAAAGAAGTTGAAATGAAGTTTTTTTTTTAAGTTTTTTAAGGTGAAGTCTAAAATCAAGTCTTGTGCATCACAGTTCACCAAAAACCACCTGGCTAGCTAAGTAGGCTAAGAGCAGAAAGGAGACCCACCCTCAATTCTGACAGAGAAACAATGATGTATGAGTGATAATTGCTCCACCTTGCACCCTGACACATAATACATCTTCTCTTTCCATGTAAAAGCCAAGAAAACAAATCACAAATTTAAAACACTAGCAAGGTGTGGAAATTTGCTGTTTAAAAAGACCTTAGCAAACAATTTTTCTCTAGAAGACTCTTCACATGAAACTTTTGAAGCCCATCTCCCGCCATGTTGATTTAACTGCTGGCAAAGAATGACAGGTAAGTTATTAAGCTCCTGTTAGTGGCACAGTTCTTGGAGATTTAGCTTTTTTGCTTGTTCGTATTTTTGCAGTGCTGGGAATCGCATCCAGGGCATCTCCGCCACATTTCCAGCAAGTGCCCTATCGATGAACTACATCCCCGGGCTCCAAATCCTGTGTTAGTTGCTTAATATACATCATCTTATCCAGCAGCTACCACCAAGGAACATGTCGTCGTCATCTTGCAAAGAGATGTTCCCTCAGAGGGCAAAGATGTGGTTGGCAGCTTTGCTTGTCTCCAACTTACCAGGCCCTAGAATCTGTGACTAGGAGTCATTCAGTGCATGCTCTTTTATGAATCAAATAAATGGATGAGTGAATGAAGCTAGCAGGGCTTGTTTTGTGTGTGTGTGTGTGCATGTGCGTGTGTGTGTGCGTGTGTGTGTGTGTCCATGTGCATGTGCTGTATACCAGACAGCACTCAAGTATGAATACCTGTGAAGGCCCAAGGATGACAAGGGAGAACCATCCTGGATTGCTCTACCTCCTTCCTGCTTTGCTCTGGGGTTTCCCAGACTCCACCTTCCAGGATGCCGCCACATCCTCCTGGTAATGTCATGTGGGACATGGGCATCCAAACTTAGGTCCTTCTGTTTTGGGGCAAAGACTTTAATCCCTGAGCCATCTCCCCAGTCTGCTAACAAGGAGGAAAACTCAAAAGACTCAAGACAAAACGGTTATTGAAAATGGAACTTTGGGCAAAAAGTAGAAGAGACTAAAAAGTAGTCAATTTTAAAGTTCTCTCAATTAAATGAGAAACTAGGTGAGGTGCTGTATATGTTCTTAGCCTGATTTAGCAACTGTATAAGGTACGGTATATACCATTAATATCTACCATTTTATTTTTCAGTTTAAGATTAATTGGTTAATGTTTTCAAAGAGAAGACAGAAGAAACTAAAACCATTGGTGGTAAGACTGGTTACGTATGGAAGTTATGGTTGTTCTGGAGACAAGATTATATGCAAGGGTCTTGGTTTAGACAAACCAAAGGAAGGACAGGACTCTTCTAGAAGTTGCTGCTGGACAGAAAAGGAAAATTACCTTCTTGTCAGAGGAGGGTTTGGGGGCACTGGCGCTGTCACGGTTTGAAATGTGTCCCCCACAGTTCATGTGTTTAGCAAGGTCATGGCACCTTGAGAGGTGGAGCCTTGCTGGAGGAAGGAAGTCACAAGGGATGGGCCTTGAGGTGGATGAGTCCCACCCTACCTACCGCCAGGAGAAGTCTGCCTTTGCAGCAAGCAGTCTGCAGCTCTCAGCCTCCAAGATGCCTGCAGTGATGTAGCCTCCTCCAGCTTCAGCCAGCCATGCCATGCCGCCTCCGCCATGAGAGACCTGTATCTCCCCTCTGGAACCGTCAGCTAAATAAATCTCCCTTCCTCCCTAAGTTGACTGACTTTGGGTGTTCTCCACAACAATAGTTAAGAGTAAGGGGGAGGCTGGAGAGGTGGCTCAGGGGTTAAGCCTCTGCCTTGCAGGCGAAAGGTCCTGAGTTTGGATCCTAGACCCCAAGTACAGACACCGGGTGAAAGCGGGGTGGGGGGGAGGGGGGAGGGGGGAGAGGCAGCCTGCTATTCTGGTCCTGATAGGGCGGAGCCTGTGAATCCCGGGGCAGAGGTGGAGGCGTCCATGGTGGTTCCCGAATTCGCCCAGTGGTTCCACACACACACACACACACACACACACACACACACACACACGCACACACGTACGCACGCACGCACACACGCACAATTGAATAAATAAATAAAAATAAAAAAATAACAAAAATGAGTAACTGTTACAGAACCTTTGAGAGAAACAGAAAGGGACACTCTGACTTAACCAGTGGGCCATGACTCCAGGTACCAGAATGAGTCTGTCCACCGAAAAGCCAAGGGATGTACAACTAGAGGAAAGACACTCGAGCTAAAGAGGAAGACAGGTTGTGACAACGGCTTGAACGCTGTCCCAGAGGAGCCCACCTGTCAAGGGACCTGCCGACACAGGTCACCTAGAACAAAATACACAGAACTCCCTTCGCCCCCAGCCCATCGCAGCTGCCCTGCAGAATTGGGTCAGACATGACACGTCATGTGCGTCTGCCTGGTGCTCAGCCAGGGGCCCCTGGGTTCCAGCGGGGGATGGTGGATGGGTGCTCTTGCATGAGAGTAGAGGGAGTGTTGTGAGGAATGTCGCCCCTCCAGCAGCTGCACCCCTGGGACTTGCGGTCACTGGGCCTCCATGCTTGTCATAGTAGCAACATTTCCCTCTTAGGTCTGATGGTCATGGCGTTGATGAAGAACGTCACTGCTACCCGTCAGAGTCTCTGAGTTTTCCCATGAATCCTCCAACCTGAACCCTCCAACGGGGTGACCGAGCAATCCAACTCATCTTAGGTCATTTTAGTCCAGCAGCACCATCCCTCGCCTGTCTTTCTCATGGGGATGCAAGTCGTACAAATGTAATCATCCAGCAAGTATTGCATGGATGCGCCAAGCACCATTCTATGAGTTAGAAACACAGCATCAAAGAAGCAGGCACAGAAACAAACATAACTATACCTCCACATATACTAGATACGGATATACGTGTAATGCAAACATGCAGACCCACCGCCTCTGGCAGTAAAACGCAGCGGTAAGCACGATGGAATCTGGAGTTGGACGACTGTCTGCCACCGAGTTCCCACCCTGCTCTTGCCTCACTGAAGGGTCTACCAGAAGTGAACTTGCCATGCCTTGGTCAAGGTATGTATGAAATTAAAGATGAGTGATGAGCAGACCGACTTCATTAGCTTGGGGAGAACTTAAGTGAAATGACGGGCAAGTTTTTAGCCATCAGGCCCTGAACAGTACCCTCTCGCAGGACCCTCATCCGGACAGGTGGGTGGGTGGGTGGGTAGTTACAGTGTCTCGTGCACATGAGCCCTTGAGTGCCGTACTTCAAGGTTCTGAAATCCAATGTCTCTTATCCATGAGAAGCCCTACTGAGCAGCTCTGGGAAGAACTCGGTGAGAAGGGAGGCAGCCAGCCCAGTACCCCACTCAGTGATTGCTACTGGCTTCTGGCTCAGAGTCCTTGTTCTTACACCAGGCATGAGGTTTCAGCCCATAGGGACTCGATCCTGGAAACACGCTGGCTCTCTGCATGCCAGCTATACTGAAGGGTACAGCAGAGGTGAAAGAGAGCGAGCGAGTAGCGCTCCAGAGACACGCTGCTGATTTGGAGGCAAAGCCCAAAAGAAGGCTGTCCCAGGAGAGTGACTGACATCCCCAGAGGCCACACTTGCTCGACGCAGGAGCTTGGGGCAGGCACTCAGAAAGCACGCTGCTTCCCTGGCTTCCTTTCTCCTCTCCTTGTGCTGTCCCTTCGCTTGGGGTGAGACTCTCTTTGAGTACCACAGTTCATCTTGCTTACACTGAGAGAAAACAAGATGGTGGACGTCCGTGCTTCAGACAGAATCATACTGGCAAGAGAGGGAGGTCTAACAAAGAGGTGGCCTTTGGTCTTCCACGTGTGTTTCTCTCACACATCTCCACCACCTCTGTCGCTCTCTCCCACCCCACAGAGACACATGCTTTAGTATAGGAAAATCCCCAGTGGACATTGCAACACTGTGGTGTGCTAAGACATGAGGGTCTGGAATCATCTTGACTCACAGGTATCTTGGACAATGTTCTGCATTGGACACATGAAGCATTATGAAACTAAAACTACACTCTTAGAAGCAATCTAAATTTGAAACAAATACACAAACACAATGATATCTGTCCAGATGGTATTTATCACAAAGGAGGAAAAAGTACCTTTGTGGTCAATTGTGAATCATGGTGTGTCTATTCAGTGGGGTGCTAACAAGGCACCGAAAGGACTGCTCATAGCCTGGGAAAGGGCTGAGGTCATATGAAGATATCAAACCAAAATATACACTGTGTGTGTGTGTGTGAGAGAGAGAGAGAGAGAGAGAGAGAGAGAGAGAGTTGTGAAACCAGACAGCACACTATGGTCCATCATGAGAAGAAAAGATCTTAAGGAAAAAGGTTCAGGTATGGTAGAAGTAGTGGAATTTATGAAAGATGAAGCAGAAAGGCAGAGAAGGGGACACCACAGAAAAAGAGGAGGGTGTGGGGGAAGGAAGGGCAGTAGGAGAGGACAAATGAAAACAAAGTTTGCACTAAAATGTCATGACACTGCCCATTGCCTTGTATGCCAGCTTGCAAGTTAATGTAAAAATGAATATGCAATGCAAACATGGGAGAATGTTTGATTTCACTGCCCAGAATCTAGAGACCATGAATGCTCCCTTACTCTGTGGTAAGGATTCATGACTTTGTGATGTTTATACATGTGAACTAGCACTGTTCCCAGAATTGTGTGATTAAGTACTTATTTGTACTTTGTGGATGACAAAACTGAGCAAGTGAGACATTAAAAATTGTAACTAGGACTTGGTTTTCAGATTTTCCAAGATCCCCTCTGGACCCAGCCTGGCTTAAATCTTGCTGATCCCACTCTGGTACCTATCAGGATTGCCAGATTCATGTGTGCCACAATGAAGTTAGCTTGGATGATGGAGGACATCCTAGGCTCCCTCTCTCCGGATGCTTGATCAATTCCTGCAGCTCCCACTTCTGTTTCCTGCACATACAAACTTGGAAGCTCTTTGGATTCTGTTGACTAACTGTTCTGTGAAAATCCAGGTCTGGACACCGCCTGCTCCAGGAACCAGAAATGGGGTCGGTATCATTTGAGGACATAGCTGTGGCCTTCGCCTGGGAGGAGTGGCCGTGCCTGGATGCTGCTCAGACCTGACTTGATCTTCAAGCTTGAAAATGGATTTGTGCCTTGTATATCAGCAGAAGACTCTGTATGGAGACTGTCAGGTGAAGGTAGAATAACCCCAGTCAGGAACAACATGGGAAATATTTGTGGCAAATTATGCAGCCAAGCATCACAATAAACTAGGTCTCAGATGACTGTGAACACTTCTCAACATGATCCAATATCTTTGGGGACAAGTCTTGAGGACCAGAGGATAAATCAACTCAATAGTACTAGGCAGATGCTCTTGTGTACCTATCAAGAGTGCTAATGACTTCTAAACTGAAGATTTTAAAATACAATTTTGATGGGACTGGAGAGATGGCTTAGGGGTTAAGACTGGCTCATAAGCAAAAGGATCCAAGTTTGGATCCTGGATCCCATGCAAAAAACCCAGGAAGACATGGCCACAGCTTGCATTTCTGACCATGGAGGCAGAGCCTGGGAAATCCCCAGAGCAAAGCAAAAAGAATTAAGAAGCAATCCAGATGACTCCTGAAAAGCTTAAAATGAAAAAACTTGATTTTTTTAAAAGTGGTCAACTGCATCGTGCATGGGTGGTTTAGTGGCACAATTGTCATCTCCTAAAAAAAATAAATTGCAAGCACCTGTTAATAAAGATCTTTTAAAAAAAATTGTAACTAAATAAGGTTATGCAGCTCCCAAGCGAAGAAGAGACCTTACGGCCTACAGAAGCCTGCTCCTGACCACCATGCAATAGTTCCATGCTTGATTAGGTGGTGATAACAATGCAGTCGCCTCCACAAACCTCACAACAATGTTGAGTGCATTGTCGACCCCATTAAAAAGATGAAGCACTGAGCCTCAGAGAGACCAGAATAATTACCCAAGGACAGGGGGCAGGAGAGGGGCCATCAGAATCTTGCCCCACAGCGCCCAAGCTCACCGCGAAGTTCTGTGCTTACTCTCCTCCGTGCTGTTTGCCACATCTTCTGCAATGAATGTATATTTGATGAATGAATAAATGAACCGATGAATGGGTAAGTACAGAAAAAGAGATCCAAAAGGCGAAGGCTTCTTTACCCAGAAAATAATCTGAGTTACAAAGCAATGTTACATTTTATATTTAAAAAGTTAAACTCCCATCTCCTGACTTCTCTTCCAGCCTCCTTGAACATTTATTTTTAACAATATTGTGAAAGAGAGCATTCGCTTACAGGTGACCAAGGAATAATTTTGACTAGTAGCACTAGGGAAAGGCAACATTTCCTCCTTTGATTGGTTGGAAAAACACTGCCCCCGGCAGTCCTCATCTAGAATTCAATTTAATGGATTACCAATGATTTTTCTCCCCTAGTTATCCAAGTTGTGTCTCATTACGCATTAATAAGCAGGAATTACTAATCAGAGGGTAAGCTAACAGCCACCGATAGGCACACGGCATGTTCTAGAACAGAGTCCCTGCTGCCTCAGAGAACATTACTGAGGGCGCAGTAACAGGGTGGACCATGCAGGCTCATGCTTTGAGCTGCTGTGGGGGTGCAGACCCCAGGAAGCAGCAGGGAGCGCTCTGTTTCGTGATCCCTGAAGATCTGGCGGGCATGTCCGCCCTCCCTCCCAGGCCAGGAAATGACCTCAAAAGAGGGAAGAAGAGGAAGAAAGGGAAGAGGAGGAAGAAGGGGAAGAGGGGAGACAAGGGGAATTACAAACAATGCACCAAATGAATCACACACGTGCTGCACGTTTTCAGTGTCGGCACCATGCGTACACCTTTTAAATTAACTTTTAATTAATGGGCTTCATTATGGCTTTTATGCATACTTGATTTTTCTTTGTCTTCCTCTCCCACTGCCCTCCCTCTTCCCTTCTCTTTCTGTGTCCCCTGTTCCCCAAACCCCCACTCCTTAAGATCCCTTTCTACCTTTATCACACACACTGCAAACACCACACCACACACACACACATTAAGATCCCTTTCTACCTTCATCACACACACTGCAAACACCACACCACACCACACACACACACACACACACACACACACACACACACTCACACACCTGTACCCCATGCATACATACACATACCACCCAACACACACACACAAACATACCTACACCACATGTATACATACACACACCACATACACACATTCACATACCACACATACCACATTACACATAACACATAGCATACACACACCACACACACTTTTACCATACATACAACACACATATGTATGCATAGCACACACACGTATACACACTCATACACACTAAGGTCATCCAATCTCTGATGCTCTTGGCTCACCCTCTTATAAACAGTCCTGCTGCCTCAGAGAACATTACTGAGGGCGCAGTAACAGGGTGGACCATGCAGGTTCATGCTTTGAGCTGCTGTGGGGGGTGCAGACCCCAGGAAGCAGCAGGGAGCGCTCTGTTTCATGATCCCTGAAGATCTGGCGGGCATGTCCCCTTTGCTAGGAATTCAGTTGTCATTTGAGCAATCTAAGCCTCTGATTCTTAATTTTGGTCCTAAAGTTGTAATGGTTATCATCATTCACTTTCAAATAACAAATATCTGTTTCCTTTTGAAACATTTAGAAATAGGTATTTCTAAAATTTGCAAATTTCTTAATTATGCTAATAGAGAGATATTCCGACTCCAAGAGGATCTTGTTGCTCAAGATCTTTTAATCTTTACCAGCTCAAGGTCTTCGATACATACAGTGAACTTTATATGTCTATATCCTATATTTTTCTATATATACATATTTAGGGTAAAGTAAGAGGTTAGTACTGATGGGAAAACAGAATTCAATGATAATTTGTAATAAAGTAACATGAACGTTCTCTCTCCTTTACACGGCATCGTACTGTTCTCACTGCTGTTGTATCTGAGCTAGTGAGATGCTATGGGTGCCTGTACCCTTGGTTGCTGGACCCGATGATACTGTAGGAGGAAAATCTTTTGCTTTCTGTGATTCTAGAATCACCAAGCCATGATGAATTTCATGAGCCGACAATGTGGACGGTTGGATCTCCTCCACAGTTCAAGGGTGTGGGGCTGAAACATGTTAGAAACAATACTTGTACCAAGAAGCGGTTTTCACATTCTTTTGATTTCAAGCAAATGCTGCTGCGGGGGCTGGATCCTTCGGCGCACAGAGGTGATGTGAGCACTGTCTGAGTGGTACATTCCTAACTTTTGCCTTTCTTTTTTTTTTAATTTTTATTATTATTATTATTATTTATTCAACTGTGTGTGTGTGCGTGCGCGCATGTGTCTGTGTGTGTGTGTATGTGTGTGTGTGTATGTGTAGAACCACGGACAAATTCGCGAACCACCATGGACGCCTCCACCTCCTTCTGCCCCGGGATTCACAGGCTCCGCCCTACCAGGACCAGAAGCGCAGGCCGCCCCCGCTTCCGTCTGGCATCTATACGTGGGATCTGGGATCCGAACTCGGGACCTTCCGCCTGCAAGGCGGAGGCTTAACCCCTGAGCCACCTCTCCAGCCCCTAACTTTTGCCTTTCTTACATGTGCAACTTGGGGCACACCAGTAGATGCCGGTGGGACTCACATTTCTGCCTGCTTCGCTCAGTTCTCCTTCCTCTGTAGATATTTCCAGGCCTGTGCTGTTCCTTACTCATTAACACTCCCCGACATGCTCTTCCACTTCCTCCCCACACACGTTGGCAAATCCTTCTCCACCTTCTCATCTTGCAGCTTCTCCAGAGAACCTCGTCGTTTGTAGCCCAGACTTGTTTCCGAATCTGTGTAATTACCACCTTTCATTTGCAGTGCATGGCTTGGGGACTCCTTGCTGATGTCTTCACATGCTCATGGGCGCAACTGGACGCTGTTGCTTCAATACATTTGCTGGTCATCTCTTTAAACAACGAAATCCTTGGCTTTTCATCTTATCTAAGCACTTCTCACATACCAGGGCTATAACTGCTGCAATTGGAGCTGAGACAGCAAAATTAACACAGATTATTTTTTTCTTCACAATTTCACAGCCAAAAGATTCATCTTATCATTGATATCGGCAAGCTAAGCACACATCTTTCTTCTTTCATTAAAAAAAGCCAAGAACTTTTATCTTCACACTCAAAAGAATTTTATGACTTTTCTTTGGCGCATATGAATTGCCTATGCTCCTATTCTTAAACACTTGGACTATCATGAAGTAAATTAAGGAGTATTTGGACAGAAAAGCTGTAATGCATGAAGTTGATCCAACATCCAACTGATTGAGCAAGTGACTGATGGGCAGCTAGTGTCCATGGTGTGGACACACTAAAAGAAGTCACCAGTCACATCCTGGGCTGTGCAAAGCAGGCAGAGCATGGCTCAAATGGTGCATGATTGACAATTTCTTCATTATTCATTCTGGGCTTTTCCACTCAGTATTCTTGGACTTCCAGCTGGCCCCGTAAACTGCAATCGGAAGAAGTAAAACTTCCAATATGGGGGAATATCCACAGCACTTGCACCCAGAGGATTTAATGAACTTCTTTTAAAATAACTATTTGGGAGCTGGATGGCTGACCCTTGAGGCCATTATATTTAATACATGCTTAATGGGTAATAAAACTTTTCTATTTGCTTTTTTTTTCTTTTTCATGTATGTTTGTGTATGGAATATATGCATGTATGTTGAATATGGGTTGGTGAACATGTGTGTATGTGTGTGCATACAAGAGTGCGTTTGGTGTGTGTCCCTGTGAAGGCCCAAGGGTGACAATGGGAATCACCCTGGATTTGTCTACCTCCTTATTGCTTTGCTCTGGGGGTTCCCACGCTCCACCTTCCAAGGTCAGAAGTACAGGCCCTGAGTTGTCACATGAATTTGGGGATCCAAACTTGGGTCCTTTTGCTTGCAATGTAAAGGTTTTTAACCCCCAAGCTGTCTGTCAGGCCCAAGATCACAAGAATTCTGAATGTGAGTAGATTCCAATGAGTGCAGTTCTGGGTCCTTACCTGACCTGTGCACACTCATAAATGAGTTACACATGCATACTGGCAGAAGGACAAACTATAGAACTGAAAAAAGAAAAGACAGAAAATAAAACTTTTGGGCAAAGCCATGATGATCCTGCGCTGCTGAATGAGCTCTTTAAAAGAGAAACAAAAAAAGGATGGATAAAATACATTTAGAATAAAATGCACTTAAAAGGTGACCAGAGAAACCAGAGATCAGCAAAGAGATCCTCATCATATATGCAACAAAGGGTTAGTCAAAATCCAGAACCGATGAAGAATCTTTATGTATAAATAGGGAAAATATCATCACCAGAAAGGGCAAAGGTATGATAAAGAACTCATGGAAGTAAAAACTAAAAATTATATTAAAATTTGCTTGCCTTATTAGTTATCAAGAATATCTGAATAAAAAAGGACAATTAAATATTACTGTGTATGTGACAAACTAAAAGCTAAATCATGATTGACAAAACTGCTTTGATGGGAACATGAAGTAAAGAAATTCTCATACACTACTGGTGTAAGTACAACTCAGAGAATCATTCATTAATATCCAGTAAAAGTTAAAAGTGTAAATAGCAAGCAGTCATACTCATAGCTAAATATCTTAAAGAAAAACCATATATGTATGCATGTATAAATATGTGTGGCATCGGTGTTTGTGTTTTGAAAATATATATTTCCATTGCAACGAGATCTACTAGTTTAATTCAATGAAAAACCATCGTACAATAAAAAGAAATTGAATACTACCAATCTGGTTAGTCTCCAAAACGCAATGTTAAGCTAAAACGCAGATCATGGTACCTCCTGAATCCTTTTTATATATCTTTCAAAAATGATTCCATTTTTAGATAGACATTTATATATTTAAAAAAAAGAAAATACAGCCCTTGAAGGAATGATGTTTCTGTCAGTAAATTGCTTGCCACACCAACATGAAGACCTCAGTTCAGATCTCCTGCACTCCCAAAAACCAGGTTCATCAGCACATTGACCCCACCACCAGAGGGCAGAAGCAGGAGGCTCACTGAAGCCTGCTGACCTACCCATTTAGCCAAACGAGTGAGACCCAGGTTCAGTAAGGAATCAAGACATAATAAAAATAAAGTGGAGTGCGACGGAGGGAGATTGCCAGTGGTGACCTCTGGCGTGGGCACGCAACACAATACAGCCAAGTGTGGCAATCCTGGTACTTGGGAGGCTGATACAGAAAGATCAGGAGTTCAAGTCCAGCCTGAACTACAAAGTAGATTGAAGCCAGCTTTGTCTAGGTTGCCAAAGCAAAACAACAGTGGTGTTCCCAGTGCAATTGTTAGGATGATTTCTTAAAACAGGGAGCAGGTATATCATATCGTTACATTGTTTTGTTTATCTATTTCAGAGAGAGAAAGGGGAAAATAAAGAGAACGGGTACTTTTAGGCGAGGCGCACTTATGGTGGTCAGAGGACACCTTTTGGAAGTCAGTTTTCTTCTTTCACCTTGTGGGCTCTGGGGACTGAACTCGAGTCACTAGGTTTGCATACAGGAGCATTCACCTATATGGGACCAGCAAGCCAACCCTCTCTACACATTTGTATCAGTGCAAATACTTCACAGTAAGAACAGAGAGGAAAGAACTCCATTATCTAAGGTAAAAGATACAATAAGGACATCGGTATCTGTAAACAGATCCTCTGAACTAGTTCAGCATCAAAATGTCCATTTGAACCAAAGCTGTGAAAGTGAATGATCCACTTCGCTCATTTCTGGAAGCGACCTGATGCCTACCAATGTTGTCCTGATGCCACCAATGTTAGAGCCACCTACGAGATGGAGTGGGTTTCCAGAAACTGTCCTAATGAGGTCTTCTTTTGGAGAGGGGGGCAGTTTCTGAGCGAGGCAGACACAGCGCGGTTCACCATTTCCTTATATCAAAGTGCTCTAACACTAACTTAGGAATCAGCTGAGGCCCGGAGGAGGAGACACAATCCACTCAGCTGTCCCAGCACAGATAGAAAAGGGTGCAGAAGCATGAGTGGGATCTTTAAGACTAAAAGGAACAGCTAAGAAGCTATTGCCTGAAAAATCAAGGAAAATAGCAACAGGACAAAGGTCCCACAAGACACTGCGGCACGTGTGGTCACCACAGTGGTACATTTCAGCACCGAGGTATGGCATGTCTTTCTTTATGATGGGGACTACATAGCAAGAACACCAGTTTAAGAAAATCTGTAGCTCCCTTATGAAACTCCAATGGGTTAAATTCATTGTGGTTATTTTTTTAGGTGGGGAACCAGCCAATATTCGGATTTGTAAAGTCCACAGTAAGCCAGTACAAAATAGCATAAAAATCTCTTGACCTAACTCACAGTTTATACATTAAGTCAAACCCAAAATAAGTTATCAGCTGCTCTGTCAGTATAAAAAAAAATCAATATTTTCCTATCATACCATCTGCCTTAGTGGAGCAAGTTAATAAATTTAGCTAGTGAAATTTTCTTCTCTCTTTGGATTCTGGAGAGAGAAAAATATATTTTCAATAGTTAATCAAGTCACTTACTACATAGAGGGATGAAAAATGAGATGCTATTATTTGAACGTGTGAGTTTGTTATGCACAGTAATGGAATTTTTCACCTTTGAAACAGCAGACCTTTGTTGGGTCTATAATTCAGTATATTCCCTCTCTAGTCTTCCTGCTGCAAGACTTCATGCTTTCTTTACCCCCCCAAAAGGGGTCCAGCCAATCAAGGAGATAAAATACTTCAAACTCCAAAAAGTAATTTAGCATTTGGAACCTACTTTCAAACCTGAATGGATTTTTTATTTCCATTGAAAGTATAAGATGTAGTCATCTTTGTAACTTGAAAACATATATATTAGATCCACGGATAAAATTCAAACAGTTTTCTTAATTTTGTTCAATTTTATATGAAAACATTGTTATTCACAGCAATGCCAAGTTTCAGTCTATTCTGAAAATACCTTTTGAGGAAAGTAAAGTGAAATATGACCTCAATTTTTAAGCTACAGGCAGATAGCTCATATAGAAATAGATTTTTGTAGGAATTTTCAAAACATTGAAAAGGAAGCAAGGTGTGATGGTTCACATCTGTCTAGCACGCGGAGACAAAAGGATTCTGAGTTCAGGACCAGCCTGCGCTACACAGTACATGAGAGGTCAGCCTGGGTTGCAAAGCAAGAACCTACCACAAAAACAAGTCACAACAAAATATATAATGAGTCTTGTTGTCAGCCTAGTATATATAACTTCATGTTCTGTGTTCATTTTGCAATACTAGGCATTAAAATTGACTCCAGGATTTATTTCAGTTCCTCTTTTATAATAGACCAAAATTCAGATATGAGACTGACGTGCCACCTATTGCACTGAACACAGATATAATAAACCGAACATTCTGCAAAAGGCTTCCTTTTGCTTTTTCCCTGGAGATAGTTTCCATAAGTGTAATCAACCACCTCAACAAAAACTCCTTTAATGTCTTGAGTTAGAAAGCTGCCTCCAGACCGGATGAATTATCTCATCTGAAAGGCTTTGGTTTGAGACACTGTGAAATTAACAGAACTTACTTACTACTGGTATACTTAACAACGTCAACAAAAATGCATCTCCTGCCCACAACTTTCCAGTTCCCGTTTATCCCATCCTCTGCAGTTAGAGAGTTCATACCTAGCAACGGTTTTCTGTCTTTCTGACCAAAAAAAGGGTAAGTGACAGAAGGGGAACGGTATATACATCATCACCACGTGAAGACATTTAGGTGAACTCTGTGCCATCTGAATGTAAAATTTTAAGCTTCCCAGAAACATGATATAAAAGTAAACTACCCACAGTGCCACACATCCACATGAAAATGGCCTCCTCTTTATATCCCTCTGTTTTTCCAAAGGAGAAGCACATAAGGAGGCTTAGAATGCCCAGGAATCATGTGTGTGCATAATGTGTCTCTGTGTGTGCATGTGTGTCTGTGTGTGCATGTGTCTATGTCGATGTGTGCTCCTGTGTGCCTGTGTGCCTCTGTGTGTGTGTGCACGTGTGCATGTGTTTGTGTATGTTTAAAAGGCCGTTATTTTCACAGTACAAAAGATACTTAGAGGACCCATAATTCTGTCCTTTGAAAACTGGAACAGCTGCTGCAGGCCCTCAGGTACCAAACTGAGATTCAGCAAACCTTACAAGGAAGCTAAGTATGAGGCCAGGAGCTGCCTCTGGAGAGGATGCTGGCGGCAAAAGGGACCCCGTGCGAGGGTCTGCAGAGAGTGAGTGAGCAAGACCGAGTAAGGCCCAGAGTGTCCCGGTACCCAGAAGCGGGCGGAAGCTTCTGACCAGCCGAATCATAACCCTAATGCTGCAAGAGAATTAATAACCGTAATAACAAAGATGACCTGAAGAGTCAATTCAGTTGGTGTCATGAGGAAAACTACTGAAAGCTACCTTTGTTCTTCTGGACCTTTGAAGGGTATGGAGACGAGGGCAGGAGACTTGACTGAATAATGCAGGAAGCCAAGATCCCACATAGAGCCAAGGCAGAACTGGCCAAGAGGTTCCCTACGCCGTGGTGAAAACGAGGAAGGGCAGGATCAAGCGCAGGCAACCGCCCAGCTGCCCAGGTAAAGGGAAGGGCCCCGACCTGGCTGACCGTGGGAAAGACAGCGAAGCCTTTCTCCGCAGGCTCCAGCGGCTCTCAGGAACCTCCCTGGGGGATGTGCAAGCCCCCCTGGCTCCTTCCCCTCGCTACCTTCTCAGCCTCACGCCTTCCTAGTCTTGCATCGAAGGTGTCTAATTATAACAGACTGAACTATGGGTAAGGATGGCTAAGTGCGCCTCCACCCAGACCACCTAGGGGAGCAGAGTGCAGGAGAAACAACAGACCCCGACTGAGGAGGGCAGATGCTAGAAGATTCCCGTCGCTGTGGCTGGCATCAGCACCCTCCTCTCTGGGGAGTGGCTCTCTTACTGCTTCCGCTTCCTCGCCTGCTGAAGTAAAACGACTCCTGGTTAGATCTGCTCATCCACGCAATGCTAATTCTCTCTCTCCGGACCAGCGGGAACCCAGACCGCCGCAGTGCATGGGATGGTAGGAAATTCCAGAGGAGGCATCTCTCCTCGCCCACCACACCCCATAATCAGGGAAGTATCTTTCCTGGGAAGATGATGAAGGAAGGGGAAAAAAAACGCTCTTTTCTTGAAAGTTATCACAAATGAAGCAAGTTGCAAATCTTAAGATTTCCACAGGAAAATCTTTGGAAATAGAATATTTTGGTTTATACTTGGCACTTCCTAAATGCCTGATGTTCTCTGCACTTGAAACTGTTCTGGAAATTATTCCAAGTATTAACAAGATACTGTATTTAAAAAAAAAAAAAAAAGAAAGTCCACATAGAGCAAAAATAAATATGATAACCAAGAACGCTCAGTAGCCCAACCATTCATCCCCACAATAGAAAAGCCCAGAGCACCTTCTGCATCCTCTTGCCGTGAACAGAACCACAAATTACCTTCTCACAGACATGCTGTCCACAAGAAACTGGCAGAACAAACAAACAAGAACAGGAAATAAAGATGACTTTGTCAACTAATTCAACAGAAGAAATTAAAGAAACCAATGTGACCCAGTCCAGATAAATAACAAGACCCACATGACGGTTCTCACGGATGGGCTGTAAAATGGCCAATCTAAGCAAAATATCTGCTGCTTAACTTTGAAACTCACACAGTGACTTAATAAAAGCAGCAGCTTCACTTCCCGCAAAAGGGTTCCTTCTGGCTTTAACTAATAAATATTCCTTATTCAATGATGCCTGCTCGCAGAGAACGGCTTGTTATCTCCAGAATTAACTATTACCAACGCACTGGGGCAGACAAGGAGCACCGTGACTCTTAGTTCGCTTGGTGACCTTTCCGTTGCAGACATCAAAGTGTGTTGTTTGCATAGTTTCTAAAACAAAGGAAATGGCTAGCATTTAAACACGGCTGTGTTTTGAGTAAAACATCAAATGAAAATCACACATCACCCTTATACAGAGTTTGCTCCAAAAATCAACCTCGTTAAATTAAAAATGCAGTTATGGCCCATCGGATCCCAACAAAAATAAGCTTCCAGAAACTCTCTAAGAATAGCTGGTATTAGTCTCTGACGAGTCCCTTGCACCCCAGGAAATTAGGAGGTCATTAAAATAGTAAATGTACGTATGTGGAGACCTCACCTCTACAAGGCATCACATAAACATAGTTGCTCACATCTGTGCATATTTAGAGATAACAAACAGGAAAACTTGCTAGTGAAATTCATACTTTCTAAAAGTCCATGAATAACAAAGTGACTCAATAAGATGTGGGGGCACCTCCGGACAACTCGGCAGGTGAAGGCATCTGTGTGCAAACCTAGTGACCTGAGTTCCACGCCCACCTAGTGACCTGAGTTCCACCCCTGAGAGTCCATAAGGGGAAAGGGACAAACTGAACAGACTTCAGAAAGTCACCTTTAACCTCCACACGTGCATCATAGCACACCTTTCTGTCTACTTACCTATCTCCCTCTCTCCTTCCCTTTCTCTTCCCTTTGTCTCTCTCATTCTCTCTCAAATAAAATAAAAAAATATTTTAAAAGGCGTGGCCTATGTACATATGGTCCCTTCCCCACTGTGAAAAGAATGGAAAAACATCTATGATTGATTGAATGACAAATACAAGGTAAAGATCAACATATTTTTAACTTTTATTTATTTATTTTGTGTGTGTGTGTGTGTGTGTGTGTGTGTGTGTGTGTGTGTATGTATGAGAGAGAGAGAAAAAGAGAGGGGGGGGCATCATGTGTCCCTGTGGAGGACCAAGGGAATTATGCTGAATTGTGTCTTCCATTTTTTTTTTTTTTTTTGCTTCACTCTCAGATTTCCCAGGCTCTACCACCAGGGTCAGAAGTGTAGGCCAGCCACAGCTGTTTCTATCTGGCATTTTTACTTGTGATCTGGGATTTGAACTCAAGACCTTCTGCTTGGGAGACATAAGACATCTCTCCAGCCCAAGATGAATATATTTTCTAGGATTGAGTTTGGGAATTACAAAAGAATAAAAGAATAGTTTGAGGAAGCATTTTAATGCATTGTTTTGTGATCAGCAAAGTACCAAATATTTTGAAATATTCGCAAACAAAACAATGGTTCCATATGCCATAGACTTTTTATAATTTATGATACATACATCTTTTTCACCAAAATTACACTTTATGGCATGCCGGCCTGGCGCTTGCCTTTTGTTTGTTTCTATGTGTGTGGGGGGGGGGTAGAAGAAGATACTTGAGTGTGTGTGCCTGTGTAAGCCCAAAAGTGACATCAGAAATCATTCTGGATCACTCCTCCTCCTTATGGCTTTGTTCTGGGGTTTCCCAGGCTCTGCCTTCCAGGGCTAGAATTACAGCCGATACTATATCCACAAGGCACTTTTATGTGGGACCTGGAGATCTGAACTCAGGCCCTTTTGCTAAAGGCGCCTGAACAATCTCCCAGTTGCTGATTCTTGTCTTTAAGCTTTCCTGCAACCCTCTTTCAATAGTCATGTTTGAGTTTATATATTGTGTACTAAAGCTGTTTCAATCAGACTCCATTTAGTTTGCTTCCTTTTTTCTCTATAATCATGAGTATAAGTGCAAACACTATACAAAGAGAGTCTCTACTGAGGAGACTATAAGAACTCTACTTTCCTTAAATCCTGAGTGTCATTCCTAACTTTCTCTTTCAGAGACTTCAGAGATAAACCCCAGTTTGAACTCTCCAACGCTGGGGACAAGCACAAAATAAAGCTCAATGCCCAGTTTTGTTCTGTTTTTTTCTTGGCAAAACCCAAGGTATTTGACATTCTAAATTTTGTTACTCATCTCTTTCTTAAGTAAACAAGTCAACTCACTGAAAGGAGTCTTTGTAAGAAAATGGAAATGGTTGGGCTATGAGAAATGATTTTTAACATAGAAACATAAGGGCTGGAGAGATGGTTCAGGGTTTAAGCCTTTGCCTTCGAAAGCAGAAGGACCTGAGTTCAGATCCTATATTCCACGTAAAGCCAGACAGAAATGGCTGCAACCTGTATTTTTTAATTTAGGATGATTCCTGAAGTCACCCTTGGGCCTCCACAGGGACACACAGTGCCCTTTTACACACACACATACACACACACAAAGAAATACATAAATTAAACCAGACTAACGCTAGACGATGATAGCTAAACAGCAAGAGGTTGATTACACACTGAATGTGCCCTCCTAAAATGAATATGCTGAACTCGTGTCTTTAGAGTGATTGTATGGGATGTGTGGGTTCCAGGTGGTAAAGGGACCCCGAGGATGGAGTCCTTTTGAATTGAATTAGTGCCTTTATGAAGGTCACAGACACTTTCTCCGCCCTCTCTGCTTCATCAGGACCTAGAACAGAGGCAACCGTCAGCTTCAGGAACAATGAGAAATAAGCTTCCACTGTTGCAACCCATCCAGGTCTGCTCTTCAGCTTCATTGGCCCAAGTAGTTGGAGACAGGGTTTATGTTTTAAAAGAATGTCTATCGGAGTAAAACGTGGTTAGCATGACAAGGAATAAGGAAAGGATAAATGGGTAGATGATGAAGGAATGAACAAATGAATGAGTAACTAAACTGTATAAACGGGAAGAGTCATTCACTATGAATCAACTTCTTGAGACCTTCTCCCTTACCTAGAATGAATGTGCTTTCTAAATTCATCTGGAGTTTCACACACACACACACACACACACACACACACACACACACACAGCAAAAGAAGTCTTTGAAAAGTCAGACAATAAGATAATAACGGAATTGAGAATTTCCAGAATACGTTCTAGGTTTTGCATTCTGATAATCTGAGCAGTCTGTATAGCAGGCAAGTCCCGTCTTACATCCCCCCAAATTCAAAGCGAGATTAGACTATCTAACCCATGAGATCACTTCCTAAAACTTGAGAGGGAGGGACAGACGCTGCAGCTCAATGGTGATATGCAGGACATTTGTGAGGTCCTGAGTTTAACCCCTGACACTGAACAAAATAAAGAAATAATTGAGAGGTGCTTCTGAGGCGTCTGTGAATGGAAGGGAGGGTGGAGACAAAGCAACATGGACTAGCTCTGTCCTCTTAGGAGAGTGCTGGTCAGGAAGACTGCAGATAATGGGGGGTATCTGCTGCCATTCAACTTCTGAAAGTGAACCCGGAGAAGCTGAAGTGCAAGTTAACACTGGGCGATAAGTAAGATTCTGTAGAGTGAGGGGCGGAAATGACAGGTGAAATTATCCATTCAGGATGGCGATGTTGATGGCTGCAGATCATGGGGCCAGGAAAGAAGGGCACAGGTACTTGGTGGTACCAATGCAGCCACCTGAAAAGGATACACCTTGCAAGGCAGACAGTGGCCAGAAAGCATGAAAGCCTTTGATCAGGAATTTGAAATGGATGCGAAGGGCAGCTGAATACAGAAAATGTGCTTCCCCTTCAACCCTTGGAGTCATTTCACGGGGCATCAAGGCATTAAAACGCTGTTCTCTGCTATGATTCATTATAAAAACTTTCATTGGTGTCAGATCGATTCATTTTTTTAAAAGACAGTTAAGAAAGGATTTAGGGATGAAATAATCTTTTATAGCCACTGTATCATATCGTCACATAGTCAGCACTGTGCAGGAGTTAATCGCAGAATACTTGTATTCAAGCCGATATGCCTTGAAATGGTTTAAATATTCAAACTCTTCCTGATTTGGCTGTTAAAACAATCACGTGTGTGTGTGTGTGTGTGTGTGTGTGTGTGTGTGTGTGTGTGTGTGTGTGTCAGAGGGCACTGTGAGTGACTTTGGGAATCATTCTGGATTGTTCCATCATCACTTTGCTTTGCTTGGGAGTTTCCCAAGTTTGGCCTTTCCGGGGTCGGAAGTTCAGACTATTGCTATTTCTGCCTGGCTTTGTTTTATGGGTTCCAGGATCTGAACTCAGGACCTTCTACTTGCAAGGCAGAGGTTTAACCCTTGAACCATCTCTCCAGACCCAAACAATCACAATTTTAATAGAATATTTCACTGTTTCATAATATCCAAGGCATAAAGTTTAAAATCACAATTCCTTGGATACAGGCACTTCGCACAGTATACAAACAAGTGTTTCTTGTATTTGCAGCATGAGTAAACTCAAGAAATACGTACATGAAAAAATGTTTGTATCGAAATGTATAATAAAAACATGCTACTCATATTACTAAATAAGCATTAATATTCATGTTTATCATTTTCATGAAAAATATGCATAAGATTCTCACATAGCCCTTGCAAATGTCAGAAAAGCCCAGACATCCTGGGCTCATTACTTAGAATCTTTTGATTAAGATCTAAAGCTAACACCACAAGAAGGATGCTAACTCTGACACAGGATTCACAGAGCCGTGTGTCTGAGCACCAAAAGGATTCAGCTCAAATGGGAATTAAGTTTTAATGTGGCATCATTCACAGGAGGGCACCAAAACATAACTCTCCGTGAAAAATGATGGTCTTTTACTCTCCATATAAATTTTTTAATTTTCCTATTTTGTCAAATTTCTTCTGGATTTCTCAAGTAAAGACCAATATTAGTCACAGAAGCCTGGGGTGGAAGACTTCACGGCTCCAGCCAGTATCTAATCTAGGATGGCTTCGTCCATGCAAGGAATATAGACATTTAAAATGGAAGTTAATTGGAACACAGATCAGCTCTCATCTGAAATTCTGATGATGATATTTTGCAGGCCAAGCTTCCTTTTAGGCGAGGAATGTCACCCCTAACATCAGGTCCCAAATCGCTCTGTCTATTTAATCCCCGTCATCAGAAATTCTGAGACATGCCAGAGCTCAGAGTGAAACAGGTGCATATGCGGACAGCCGAATGAGGGATGCATACCCGGCCCCAGGCACAGCTGGGTGTAGTAATAGATGCTTGGCAGACTGTCATTCATCAACTGTGTCTGTAATCTCAGACATGCCCAGGCAGAATACCATGGCCACCTGCCATCAACTCACAGCCATAAGTGTCATAGCCTGAGCTTTGTCCTTACAGGACACGAGAAACACCAGAACACACCAAAAAAGGGATGGTGGGACCCAGTCAAAAGATGAATGAAAATTGTAGTCTAAGGCAAAATCGGAACATACATTGAAAAAAACTGACTTGGGAAGAACCTAAAATGAGAGGTTAGATATATGTAAGCTAGACAAGATACAATTATATTCTGTAGTTATGTATTCTATAAGCAGCCAGGCACTGTTCAAAGTTCTTGAGATAAATTAATGAACAAAACCAAGATCCTTTCCTCATGGAGTATAGGGGAGATACATAAAGGCAAAATATATAGTAGATGGGGAAATATGCCATATATAAAATGATAACCGGGCTGGAGAGATGGCTCAGGGGTTAAGACTCTATCTTGTAAGCAGAAGGTCCTGAGTTTGGATCCCAAGTCCCATGTAAAAATGCCAGTAGAAATGGCTGCACTTCTGGGCAGAGCCTGGGAAATCCCATATCAAAGCTAGAAGGAGGGATAAGAAATCCAGTATGATTCCTGAAGTCACCCTTGGTCCTCCACAGGGACACACAACACCCTCTCATACATACACACACACACACATCAAATAAATAAAGATATTTTGAAAAGTAAAATGATAGCTAATGGAACACAATGAATTAATAAAGCAAAGTATAAAGGATTAGGGAGGTTGAAGAGGAGACAATGAAATCAGGCAACAATCTAGAAAGGAAGGTATGCGGAAGCCATTGTGTAGCTCTGGCTAAAATATCTAAGAAGATTAATTTAAATGATGTAGCTCCATTTTGTCTCACACTTTTGGAGCGTTCAGTCAATGGCTTGTTAGCCCTATGGACATGAACATAGGTGTGGCAATGTGTGGTAAAGGAGGTTGTTCATCTCAGATCAGCCAAGAAGCAAAGAAAGAGGAAGAGATGAGGGTTGGGTGACTTCAAAGTCATAACCCCAGCTATGCACTCCCAGACCCCACTAAGCCCCACCTCCCAAAATAATGTCACCAGTTAGAGACATTCAGCATGTGACCCTATGAGAGACATTTTCTATTCGAACCACAGCACTCAGCTGTTACCCCAGTAGTTGGAGGCCAACTCACAATAAACAACAAACTTATTCTAAAAGCACCCAGTGTCTTAACAGCTACCTCTGTTCTAAATTCTAAGAACGGAGACTGGACTTATCTTTGACCACCTAAGACAACACCCTAAAATCTTGCTGCCATAACTCACGTTGTCCCTCTCTCTCTGTCTGGCTCTACTTGTTCCCCGAGGCTTTCCTTGGCAGACATTCCATGTTTCTACTTGGCATCTCCAACACCCTTGCCGGTTATGTTTTAACCTCGAAGCTTCATAGATGGTTCTCCAGGGTTTCCTACAGGGACTCTGACTCTGCCATGCACTGCCTGGCTTCCCAGCCTTTCTGAAATCTGAGTGGAAGCCTCCATGGCCACGTAGCTACTGCATTTTGTATTCTAAGCACGTCACCAGCATGACCTTTGATGACGGTACCTGGGTATGCTGAACACAGTGAAATAACCCCCAAAGCGCTGTCTTCTTAAGGGAAAACCTGTCTAATGAGTTTGCTTTTTAATATTCTTCAGGCTGCAATATGTACAAACCGATTCATATCTGAGATGCCCTCAAGCATCACTTATATTGCCCTTGCACAACATATTTGGCATCTTTTTTTCTCATTTTTATTAAGAATTCCCTTTTTATATAAATGAGTGGTTGTGTCTGCTCCCGTTCCCTCACCCTCTCTTCTTCTCCCCTTTTTCCCCCTCTTCCTTCCCTTCACCAGTCCATCCTTTCCCTCCCACTGTCTTTAAACAACAGCAGAAGGGAAGAAAATAGACAGTAGACAGGGTCAAATGTCTCAGTACTAGCCATAAAAGCCCAATAGTAAACCGCATGTAAACACCTCTCATTATGTCCTTAAATAAGAAAAGATCTCACCATCCAAATAAGATGCAGCCAAACAAGCAGCCAAATAAGATGAATGAGTAGTGAAGTAGACAACCACAGCTGACCAGAGTACAATGGTGACCCCAAAATGCTCAGCCCTGATCAAGTCATCCACATATCTTTCTACCCTAAGGCTCAGGGAAACTTGCCTGGGGGGGGGTGGTAAGATTTGTAAGAGCCTAAAGATGGGGAAGTACACCACAGGCCTGGTCACTCCAGTTACCTGCTGATCCAGGACCCTGCCGCAGTGACATCTCTCCCCACCAGATCTACACAGTGGCAAACATATCACTATTCCCTCATGGGCCAGGGAAGATCTCAGGAACAATAACTACATTCAGTGAGAATCACAAGAACAGGTGCTAGACAGGTGAAGGGACAGGTCTCTTCCTGTGGGTTTACCCACTGAAGGACCACCTATCCTGCCCCCTTACTAGAACAGACAACCTAAAGAGAGTCCAGTGGCCCACACAAGTAGACTAAATACTAAGGAAGTAAACAACCCAATTTAAAATGGATCATAGAACTAAAAAGAAACTTTTCACACCTCCCTAGCCATTAAAATCACCTTGAGATATCACCTAACTCCAGTCAGAATAGCTAAGATCCAAAACACAAACAACAAATGTTGGCTTCTTTTTAACAATAATAATAATAATAATAATAATAATAAACCTTTCATAGGCACACATGCTCAGGTACCCTCTGGTGTACACACAGATGGCAGATATATATATATATATATATATATATATATATAGATATATATATATAGAGAGAGAGAGAGAGAGAAGGGGGGATGAAGGAAGGAAGGAAGGAAGAAGGAAGGAAGGGAGGGAAAAAAAAGAAAGAAGAGAGAGAGAGAAGAGAGAGAGAGAGAGAGAGAAAGAAGAAAGAAAGAAAGAAAGAAAGAAAGAAAGAAAGAAAGAAAGAAAGAAAGAGAAGGATGGATGGATGGATGGATGGATGGATGGATGGATGGATGGATGGATGAAATAGAATACAGCTTCCTGAAAAATCTCATGGGCATAATATAGACAACATATTAACAAAATGTGGTCACTAGTCAAATTCCTAAAAGACCCATGAATATAATCTTTGCCACCTGCATCCCTATTGGCTTTCTGGTTTTCTGAGCAACCATTAAAATCACCCATAAACTGATGCTTATGGAGTTTTAGGCTTTCTGTAGCCCAGTTCTCTAAACTCTTGTAAGTTTCTCTTACAAACAATTCAAAATGATAAGAACCATGTGGTCAGGTTTAGTCATAGCAATGGCCCTGCTCTTGCTACCAATTTTCTGTGTAACAGGGACCAAACTATACAGGACCACGACTTATAGGAGGAAAGATGAATTGCTTTAGAAGCTCCATGTTTGCTAGGCTCTGTGCTCGTGGGCACTGGAACACAAAGAAGAACTCTCTCTATAAACTTCAATTCTACTTCTTTATCTTAAGGAAGTATAACGTAAGTGAGATTATGAAATTCACATTGTCCATGCTTCTTAAAAATCTATTCTATTTAAAACAGATGCCATTCATTCGATGTCAGAGACATTTCTCCCTTCCATTACAGTGGTGAATCATGTCGCAGAGGACAATTTTCGCCTCGTATCACACAAGAAGAAAAGAGAAAGGTTTGGGGGACCAAGACTTCTTATTCAGACCGTAACAGAGGATTAAGGTAGAGCTCATCAAGAAAGCAATATGTGGGCAAAAACTTAAAGGAATTAGACTCGTGAAAGAAACCTCACAGGTAGCAGTAACTAGGAATAACAATAGGCCCTCCCCTAGGAGCATGCCAGACATGTTAAAACATCAACAGGTCTGCATGGCCCAAGACAGTAACACTGAAGAATAACATGAAATGTGATCCAAAAGAACAAGACGTGGCATATCATGGGGCCCTTGAGAACCCACAAAAGGGCACAAGAATCTTACCAGAGGAAAAGACCAATCAACAAAGACTCAGCAGGAGTTGTCTCAAAGGTCCACTCTTTGGTTGCTTCCCCTAAATCTGAAGGTCAATATAAGGACACTCAGGCACAGAGCTAAACCATCTGCAAACTTCCATTCAAATGTTCTCTCATAAAGGAAGAATATTTTACGTGAGGGGATGGAGCTTAGTATGGTCTTTGGTTCCTGAACATTCTGTTTGAGGACTTGAAGCATGTGACGTCATTCATTGTCAGTGTCCGAAATATTTTTTCCATTCCTAGAAAGAGCGTGGGAACTGGCTATTGTGATTGTTGGCTACTCTCAGAAAGTTTAATTTTAATCTTATTCTCATTTGGCCTGCTGGTAAGCTATTCCCAAAAAGCATAGGAAAACAGAATCTATAAATCTCTTGATTATTATGCTGGCTAAAAGATATTCCTAGTTCATGTCTATCCAAAAAACAAAATTAGGATGAAAAGGAGTTTTTTCCTAGTAGGCCCATGTTCCACAATTCGAGAAAACAAGATAATTATGGGCTGGGGGAGATGGCTAAGTGTCTAAATCTTTGTCTCACAAAGTTCAGATCCCCATATTCCACGTAAACATATAAGGCTTATGTGGAGCCAGCCTGTAATTCTAGCCCAGGGCCTTGGAATCTCCAAAACAAACAGGCTAACCTAATGGTGTGAATGGGATTTAACCAGAGACCCAAGACCACAACAATAAGATGGAACAGTGATGGAGGATGACTCCCTATATCACCCTTGAGCCTTCACTGACACACACAGTCATGTAATCACATCCACTTCTCTATATATGCCCATACAAATTCACCCAACCACATGTAAACACACACACACACACACAAAGAAAAACAGGAAGGTCATTATAATTTGTCAAAACTACAGTCTTATTTTAGAATAAGCTGAAGTGTATCTTGTAAAATTAAAAATAAAATTAAATCAAAAAGTACTATGCTAATCAACCCCTCCCCCATTAATAGACATTTCATTGTTCTCATTTCTTTATAGCTAATACTTGTTTATTATCATTATTCCAAATAATATTATTACAATTCCAGAATGTATTTCACTCTCAGAGATCGTCTATAGTATTTTTAAGTAAAGCAATCTATGTCATGTATATGAATTCTCACCTCCCCAATAATTGGCCAGCAATGGACATGGAATAAAATTCACATTGTCAAAGTCTCATTTTAGTTCCATAAGATACACATCCATCCATGGATCATTATACCAGTTTCGGATATATTTCAGCCTTAACAGTTAAAGAAAAATTTCAAGCATATCAACAGAAGATATTGCTCAGAAACACGCATTCTGGAGCTAAGGATTGGGATCCTACAACAAAAAGACTGGATAAAAGCTAGTAGTTTCACTCAGGAGCCTTTAAGAAGGGTCCCTTGGGCTGGAGAGGTGGCTCAGGGGTTAAGCCTCTGCCTTGCAGGCGGAAGGTCCTGAGTTCGGATCCCAGATCCCACGTATAGATGCCAGGTGGAAGCGGGGGCGGCCTGCGCTTCTGGTCCTGGTAGGGCGGAGCCTGTGAATCCCGAGGCAGAATAAACAAGGAGGAGGTGGAGGCGTCCATGGTGGTTCCCGAATTCGTCCGTGGTTCTTCACACACACAGACATACATGCGCGCGCGCACATACATACCCACACACCCACAATTGAATAAATAATAAAAAAAAAAAGAAGGGTCCCTTGGTTGCAGCGTATGCTGCCTGGGACCCTCCCTCCAGAAGCCTAAGCATCCCACTTAGTAAACACTGCACCCAGCATCCTTCTAAGCTCACGGTGCTCTGAACTGCACAAACATTTACCAAAGTCACCAACCATCACCAGCAAGGTTGTCAAAACCCAGCAATTCATTCATCAGTCCTGTGACCTTGTAAGGTTCTCCAGCCTCTTTGTACTGAACACGAGGCTATTAAAGGCCTGTAGTGCAGAGGTATTGTGCGGATTTTAGTCTGCACTGTACCTTTCTCCATCCTGTCTGATTTACCTTCCAAACAACAGAAGGAAGAGAAGACAGAAACCTAAGAAGAGGCTTGTCAATCAAAAACCCAGAGACCTTTACGCGTGGGTCGTGGTCCAAACAAGCCATAAGGCTAACGAACCAAAGTGACAAAGGTGGCCAAAAATCGGGTAAAAAGACAGATCTGAACAAAAGAACCCACCCAGGAATACTGTGGCCACCAGCAAAGGCTGCCAAGGCCTTTTATGGGACCGCAGTGGAAGCCATCAATGTGTGGACCCAGCGTGACACTTCAGACTAAATCACTCTTCCCTTCACTAGCAGCTGTACTCTCTGGAACATACTGGAACAGTACAAAATTATGCCTTATCGTTCAGGGAAAAAGCACACAAGGAAAAATGGATCCAAAATAGAAAGAAATCATCTTGTTTCTGGGATTTATAAACTCGAGCCTACTCTTAAGAGCAGAAGAAAATTTGTCTTAAACTAACATTTACCCAGCATCTTTTGCCGTGTGTGCCAGGCACTGCTTGCACCATTCAGGGTGTTTTATTTTATTTATTCTCACAATAGCTTTGTGTGAGCAATACGATAACAGCCCTGCTTGGCAAATGAGGAAATTGAGGCACAAAATGGTCAAAGTAACTTAAGACATCTAGAGAGGTGAGATGCAGGAGGAGAGGCGGGTGGAGGGATGGGAAGAAATATACAGAAATAGTCAAGGAATAGATCTCCTTTTTCTCATGTACAGGTGGAGGGAGGGCATGGGAATATAAAAAAGGGTGTGTGACTGTGTGGGTCCAAGAGTGACTTCAGGAATAATCCTGGGTTGGTCTACCTCCTTACTACTTTGCTTTAGGATTTCCCAAGCTCCTCTTTCGGGGGCCAGAAGTGCACACCACTGCTATTTCCATCTGCGGTTTCTACATGGGATCTGGGATCTAAACTCAGGTCCTTCTGTTTGTGAGGCAGGCGAAGGCTTAACCCCTGAGCCATCTCCCCAGCCCGTCAAGGGATATTTTCTTAGGCACCAATTCTACGGCACATGCCAGGAAGTGCAGTGTTGACCCCCAGGGCCAAGAACTCAGGAGCAGTCTTACTGCCCTGAAAGACAAAGTGGTAGAGCGATCATCCAGGGTCACTTTTTACAGCAAGCTATAGGGCCCAATGCATGATTCTGTCTGCAGCTATTCATGATGTGTTCATAGCTCCTTCCTGACAGAATTTATGCACATACTTGAAGACATGTAGGGCTGTGAAGATGGAGTGAAGCACGCCATGGGGAGTACACTTACCCACAGAGCCAGGAAGATGCTCTGCAAAAGATAAAATATTTCTGCAAAGAGGTTTTTTTTTAACCTTTGAAGCTACATAGTAGTTCTTTTTCAGCAAGCAAAAAGCTCAAAGATGGCATTAAAGATTTTCTCTGTTATTCATTGCTATTTTCAGGAAGCAAGGAAGTCTGGGAAAAAAATATGTTCCACCCTCCAACTTGACATCCTCAAATAATATAATTTCCTACGTGGGTCTGTTAATGTTATTTTTGTTTCCCTTTTTAGTTTTGACATTTCAAAAAAGAAAATCCTTGAAGCGAACAGACAAATCCTGAGCTACTAATAGTGAAAGCACCGTTTTTCCACCAACATATTGCTCTCTTGAAAGAAGGGAGTTGTATCTGAAATCAATAGAATTGCATTTTAAAATAACCATTAAACATAATATTCACATTAATTCCATGAGTAGCATGTGACCTGTAAGTCTAGTCAATAACAAAAATGTTAATTAAAGTTTGGAAATGGGATCGACTTACCTGAGAGGAATGATGGATAACTAGTATAGGAAAGGCCAAAGGGAATTTAAAAAAATAAAGAGGATGAATCTAAACTTAAGAAACAGATTGTATAATTGCCAGAATCTGGCCAGAATATGGAGGCTGGTTAGAGGTGGAGAGATTTTAGAGATCAAATAGATGGCATGCTGAGCAGAATTAATAATAATGTATTGCATGCTTGAAATTGGCTACAAGAGTTCATAACCCATGCACACAAATAGTAGCTAGGTTAGTTGATAGATGACTTTTAGCATCTGTTGGTGACCCCTTCATGATGTATCTGTACATTAAAATAGGACAAGACACATGTTAATCACATGCAAATCTACTTGTCAATTATACCTCAATAAAGCTGAGGGAAAATAAATTTTTAAGTTTTTTCAAAACTGAATTTTCTAGGTACAAAGATGCATCACAAAATAGATATAACCATGCTCCTCGGATTTAAAATCGACAAAATTCACCCCTCACCTCAAGGAATGATTTTAAAAATTCTAAAGGAGAACTAAATGTCCTCAGATACTATTTTATACAGGATCTTTTGGACCTGGCTTCCTAGCAATCAGGTTTTGAGGCAATGGATTACTTGCAAGAAGATTTTGTAGCCTCTTGGTTGTACAATGTTATATATGTAATGAGATGAAGATGTCAAAGAAGTTGCTGTAATGTGTAACACTGCAGCAAATCAGGGACAGTGAAGTTGTGAGATGGGTGGGACATCTCCTGCTAAGCATGACTGCAGGTATAGAAAAGGATGGGGGCAGCTCCGCCTGCTAAGCCAAGTTGTATGGACAGATCAAGGGATCATTGCCTGAAACTCTGAGCAACATATCCGGCACACTGCATGTTTCTGATCACTCATGCCTATTGTTTTCCTTCTTGGAAAGCAATAGAATATTCCTAGAATACATATGTTAAGCTTCATGAGCTCCTGAAGGAATTCCACCACCTAATGGAGCAACAGATTACTAAATGTGTTCATTAGCTCCGGTGACCTGAGAGATGCATTCAATATCCAAAATAATTAGATGTCTATGAAGGGTCTTACTGAAATCCCCCAAGAAGCTTCCCTGCTCCTGTTTCCAACCCTGTGCACTTAGCCTCATGCCCATTCACATACTACTGCAGTGACTCCAAGACGTATGATCTGGAGCTCTGCAAAACTTAGAGCATCTTCTGCAATTTTGAGAGTGAGCAAGTCCATGATTGGCATAACCCTAAATGTTCGGATGTCTGGAAACTGGATGCCATTCTGAGAGCCCAGCACTTCTGCTTCTCCTTAGTTCCCCAGTCACCTGCACTATGCCTCGACTAGAATCCCCCACAATATCTCCCTTTGCTTTCTGGTCTCTGCCGTGGCACCAACATGCATTCCCTGCCTTGAGCACTGGCACTACCTTGATGGCATTTCCAAGCCATACGGAATTAAGTAACTATAGAATTAGAAAGTACCGACTGAAGGAAATTGGACCCTCAAGTCACATTCTTTCTGTTGGCCTTGAGCATTGAGTAGCTGAGTCTACCCAGCAATAAAGACTACCCAGCAGTTTTCTTGGAAACCTGGTAAAGACAGGAAGCCTGTTGTCTTCCTAGTTCCCGTCTGAAAGTGTGATAGAAACTTCCCTGGGCCATGGAAACCCTGATTTATTTCATTTGGCTTTGAACAAGAACCTGAAGCTAAGAGACAGAACCAAAGTTGAAGGAGTACTAGGCTCTGCGCTTCTGTCATTTACCAAACGATGAAGCGGTACTAGCCAGAGACACTAGACCTGTGAACTCATGAGCTGTGACACTTCCCAGAGAAACACAATCCTTCTACCTGCCACATAGTCTTCCATTTTTCCCTGTTTCCAAACCTTATCTTCATTCCAATGAAATATATCTCTGCACTAATTCACTATCAATATTGTCTTTTTAACTTCATCCTATTTCGCTGATCCCAGCACACTTGACAAAAACATTCATGCCTGCTTTAATATTAAGAGTGGCATAACCTCCATCAGACCCCTCTCTCAATGACCATGAGCTCATTCGATCTCGCCACAGTTCTAACAGCCAACACTTCTGCTCTTACCATCTGATAGAACACGGCAAGGACTCTGCCCGAGGCCATGATTAGTAAACACCACAGTCAGGCATGAACTCTGTTCTCTAACTTACAGCATGTGCTGGGAAGGACTTAGCCAAAAACACACAGTGAGCACCAAGTCAAACTCCTAGCTCAGCAGTGAACAGCCTTGGTTCCCGGCCTCGGTGGGGTGCTCCCATTACTTTCAAAATCACTATCCCTACTTCTGAGTCACAGCTATCATATCCCTGTTTTAATCATTTCAGCCAGCTTATATGTATCACCTTTACTTGTATAGCATTTATTGACTTATAAGGAAAATGAGGTTCCTTCACAACTTAGACCACCTCAATTCACACACACATGCACACACACACATACACCACATACTCAAACATAGATGACACTAAGAGAAAGCAAAGTATTTGCAATTTCAGTATTTGTGTTTCTGACTCTGGCTGATTTTACTCAGCATAACGATCTCCAGTTCCATCTACTTTCCTGCAAATGTTATGATTTCATTTTTCTTTATGGCTGAATAAAATTCCACTGTGCACATTTGCCATCTTTTCTTCATCCATTCATCTGTTGATGGGCGTCTAGGTGAATTCCATTTCTTAGCTATTAGGAATCATGCTGCCATCACTTAGAACAGACCCTGCTTTTCTTAATTTTGTCCAGCCTGTGTAAAGCATCTTTTATCTACAAAGTACTTGTTGACCTATAAAGAAACTTTTCTCACAATCTACTCAGTCAAATACACACACACACACACACACACACACACACACACACACACACACACACTTATGCAATCAACACATTTTAAAACATCTACTAGTGCTAGGTACTGTACTATACCCTTGAGATAGATAGTCAATGAAACAGAGTTCATACACTGATACACATGATCAAAGCTAAGACAATAGGAGTGAAAAAAATGAAAAGATGCTAAAATGAGATAGAATAACATAAGAGGCAATAGAGCATTCAGAGAAGTGATTAACCTGACAGGGTTGCTAGGGAAGAAAAACAGTACTTATGCTAGGACTTGAGGGATTCATTGAAGTTAGCCAGGGGACTGGATTGGGCAGAAACATAACAAACACACTATGACTATGATAGAGTCCTAGGCCTAACACATGAAGTACAGCAGGGCCACAACACGGAGTTTTTGCGTGCGTGTGTGTGTGTGTGTGTATGTGTGTGTGTGTGTGTGTGTGTGTGAAACACAGCCGGAACCTCTGTGTTGCAGAAAGATCACTCTGGCAAGGAGGTGGAGTCAGGGATGGAACAAATCCAGAGGCCAAGACGGGCCTGAAACTGCCTCGAATGGGGGGGTGCGCAGAAGGGAGATGCCAAAGTAGGTGGGGCTTTGCGGGAAGACTGGAGCGGTGAGCGGGCGGGACAAGCAATGACTGCAGCAAGGTGGGGAAGGGGACCAGGGGACACAGCAAGGTGGGGAGAACCACGAAGAAAACTGAAGGAGAACATCGCAGAGGCTGACGGATGAAGGAATCAGCTGAAGGAGGAAGGCAGGAGGATGCCCGGGTTCTGACGTGCCGACGGGCCACATCAGGGGCTTCTCAGTCCCCTTGGCTCACGTGCATCACAGCCTTTGCGGTGCCCACTCCGTGCCAGCCAGCCGAGTCACACACCCTACTGTCCCTGCTCCTGAGCTCCTGCTTGGGCCTCTCTTCAGGGGTTTCTTTGCACAGCTACTGCTCCATGTCGGGCAGAAATGGCAGGGCCTGCACTTCCGGCCCTGGGAGACAGAGCAAGAGGAGGCAGAAGCAATACCAGGTAATTCCCTAAGTCAGTCTTGGGCCTTTACTGGCATACACAGTGTTTCTCTCACACACACACACACACACATGCATGTGAACAAGAAAACTATAGATAGATAGATAGATAGATAGATAGATAGATAGATAGATAGATAGATAGATAGATAGATAGATAAATGGAGCTCTCAGCTCTCCTGGTCTTCACCTCACAGGTTCCTTTTTGTTCCTTCAGTCCCTCTAATATGTCTCTACCTGAAGAGGTCTGCCCCAGTCAACCTGTCTCTACATGCCGTCTCTACCGCTTAATCTGCTCGCAATCTGTACTTGAGTTTCTTTACTCATTAACACTTGGCTTTCTGCTGGCTCTGCACTTCTGCAGCCTAAGCTTTATGAGAGCAAATTTGTTTTGTTCTTCACTGAATCTCCAACACCTTGAGCAGCACCTAGCATATAATAAGTCCTAGGTAAATATTTATTGAGTCATAAAGTAAGCAATAAATAAACAAGGGCATCCGTGAGTGGAAAACCCAGAAAAGGAGCTCAGTTTTAACATGAGGCCCTGAATGAAATTACAGGTAGTTAATAAAAGTAGCCAGAAGGTAGTTAACATGCAGCTCAGGACAGAGTCCTGCCTGAAGATGGATTCGGTCAACAGCACACTGATAGCAACGGAAACCACGGGAATGAAGAACATCTTAAAGTGAACATGCAAGAAGGCAAGCCAAGAAGAGGGCAGAGCACAGAAGATACTGGGAGGAATTTATTGCACAAATTAACAAATGAATAAACGGATATGTTATAGTTACTTGCAAACACATCTGATCCTATAAAACACTATGCAACTTTCATTTGGACTTCAACTTTGGACCATTTATCTTTTTAACACAGAGTACTATGTGGTTCGATAAATGCCAAGTGAAGGAATTCATCATATTATATTATGAGTTTTATCATCTCGTTCCTTCCTTGTTATGTTCCAGAAGGCCCGATGCAGATTGCCATCACTATCACAAGGAGCCTCTCTGCTCTGCTGTCCCAGGGGACCGGGCATGTGATTTGCTTCCACCAATGGCCTGTGAGCAGCCACAATACATATCACAAAATGTCCTGGCTTTACATCTGCTTGGGCAGCGGATGCAATGTTTTCAGGGAGCGGCCAGTGTCAAAAGGTATCCCGTATAGGAGCTGTGTATTTCAGATGGATTCTAGGTTGATACACACATGAATGAGATCCATAGATCCAGTAACCAGGACAAAAGTCTCAGCCAATGAGAGCCATGAGCAACACAGGCAAGAAACATTACTTATCATGATGAGGCACTGGGTGGAAAAGTCGTTACCAGCAAAAACCATTCAAGGCTCAGACCCCAAGAAGACACCGAATGTTTGGACATGGAAATAAGGGAATGCAGACTTCAAAACAAGACACTCGGAGACCAGTTCTGTTTGCAACCCACTCAGTCAAGAGATACTCGTGCATCCCTTCTAAAAAAGATAGTCAAAGGGAGCAATATTTACTTCCCTTGTGGAATGTACTCAGTTGAAAAGCAATGGCTGAGCAATCCACAAATTTGTTTTCATTCCATTCGAATGTGCTGTCATCAACTCTGATAGGACTCCTGTAGCCTAGCTCCCCATCAGGTATGCGACCACCATACACCCCCTCTATGATAAATGTTTGTATTCTGTGTGTGGTATTCACAAGCTCTTACAAAAGAACACTCAATAAAACTATAATCATAAAGGAACATTAAAGTTAAGCTAATGTGAATAAAAAGAGTCAATTTTCATTTCTTTTAAAGTACCATAGAATTAATCATAATAAAATTTTATTTATAGAAAATAACAAGTTAATAAAAATGAGCAATATATCTTCCATTCTTGCTTAATTAAGATAAGACGGTATAAATACCTGGATTAAAAAGCATCTTATTCCTGGATATGTAGAATATACAATGTCAGCAATGTTAATCTTTATGTATGTATCAAAAATTAAATGAAATATGAGATAGAATATTCAGATAAAGCTTTAAATTAACATACAGGTATCCTAGATTTTCCAATTATGGATAATAAATATGCCAAATACAGTCATCTGATAACAAGTTCATAGTGATCACTATAAATGTAATATTAAGAAAATAGGTTAAAAGTATTTTGTCATGAAATAAACTAACAGAGAAAAAGAAAGGCCATTTAGGTTTATTCTGTAAATATGCTCTCATTAGCAACATGCAGATGAGGGAACATGCATATTATCTCTACTTTACTGGTAAAGAAAATTACTTGAGAAGATTAAAAAACCTGACCAAAGTTTTACTTAGTTTTCCAGAAATTTTACACGAATTTAAACAAAAATGTACAATATAAATTAGAGTGGAGACATGAATTTAAACAAAAATGTACAATATAAATTAGAGTGGAGACTAATTTTTATTTTTAACCTTACCTTAAAAATATAGAATCATGTTTGTTAAATTATGATCCATGTATCTAGATATCATGCTCCAATATGTTCTCTAAGATTGATTAAATAAGACAAAAATCTGGTCAGCAAGATTTGTGATTGCATTTAAGTAATTATCTCAGATATGCAGCCAAAATACAGATACCCATGGCCCAGTGTTTTTAGAAAAGTGGACATACATGGAAACGGTTACCTCTTTAATGAACCAGTGAACCAGAAGCAGTAGCATGTATAAACAGCAGAATATCAATGAAAGGACTAGAACTTCAATAGCTATAATTTGGAAATTCTAGAAAATGACTTTCATAAATACCCATCTCTGCTTGAGAAATACAAACCCACTTACAGGAATTCACAAATAAATAGAAAATAGAAATTATCCGTGAATTTAGCTATTTGGGTAGTACGTTCTCCTACAAGCCATGAATAAAGGAGAGATCAGCCAAATCAGGGAAGTTGGGCGGGAGAGACAGCGCAGTGGAAAAAGTTCCTGCTCACATACCGCACAGCCTGCATTCAAGCCTCTAACATCCACATGATGTAAGGGGGAAATGGCTTCCAAAACTCCTCTTCCAACCTCCACGCATGTGTTAGGCATGCATGCACTCTTACACTCTCTCTTTCACTCACACACACACACACACACACACACACACGCTTTCTCTCTCCTCTTCTCCTTCCCTCATAAATAAATAGATATTTTTAAATGAATGATCATCCACCAGGAAGGAAATGAGAGCAGAGCACCAACCTACCAACCCAAGAGTAGTTCCCGGTGTCCCATCCATAACACATCAAAGGGCTTGGCATCTTCTGCAAGTGATACATTGAGGGTGTCGAAACCCACCATTGAGCCACTAGTCACACCTCACTAGGAAGAGCCGTGTAGCTGACAATCACATGCCAGAACCTCTGCATAATTCAACGCAAAGTCACAGGCACGTAATCTTTTCATCGAAGACTTGAAATGTTGGAGCCAAGGAGACCCAGCTTCTTAACGGACTGTGTCTCTTGCTGCCTGAGAAACCTTGAGAAAATTGTTTACTCTGAGTCTCCATTTCCTCACCTTACCATCTCTCATGGTTTGACTGAGAGCTGATTCCCACAGGCTCATGGGTTTGCAATCTTAGTTGGTGTTAATGTTGGAGAAGATAGTGGAGGCTTGCTGAAGGAAGGCCGGTCCCAGTGGGTGGGCCTGGAGGTTGGGTAGCTCCGCCCTGCTTCTGCTAATGGTCTGGTCTGCTCTTGCACTGGCTGTTTATTCTCTGGGCTTCCATGATGTCTGCAGGGGCCTAAGCCTCCCTCCAGTTTCTGGCACTTCCAGGCCTTTCCCACCACAATGGACCGTATCTCCCCTCGCATCTCCATAATTGGCTAAAATCTCCCTGTGTCCCCTTAAGCTGTTTGAGTCTGAGTGTGGTCTCACAGCCACGAAAGGAGGAGCTGTTCTAACAACAGATAATGAGGTAGCAGAAGCGAGGTGCAGGGCACGCAGGACTTGGGAAGTGGTGATTATTTGTACTATTAATCATCCAATCTACTTGAAAGTATTATTCTTACTAGATACTGACTCCCAGCTGGATACAAGATAGAAATATGATATCACAAAGGTGGCAAGGTGAACAGAATTCAGGCAAGTATAATAGATAGCAGAAAAGTTTTCTTGAGGAAAACAACCTTTAAAAGTATGCTTTTGCTTGCAAAGGGTTGATAAGTAGCAGCTCCCCCCTCCCCCCGAGATCAAGGCTAAGATGCTTCCCAAGCAGCATCAGGACAGGATAGATGGGGGATGTGAAATTGGGCCCTCAGTAAATCAGATCTGATCCACAGCTAAGGGAGCTCAGTACCAGAAGCAGTTGCCATAGCAATTTATGACACGGAAACTATGCACCAGGCAGTGGCCTCCTGCATCATCCCCTGCGATGGCTAACATCACCACGGAGCCATCGGCTGTGAGCACGCGGGACTTTGAGGTAAAATAATTCCCCATCAGCCCATTGTGAATAAAGGTGAAGAAGATACACCAAGAGTTATGGGCACTCACACAGAGACCCGCAAACACGAAGAGGCTTATCCATCAGAGAGTCTGATTAGAAAAAGATATTCCGGGGAAGAGAACAGCACAACTTTCCTCTGAGAAGTGTCGCCCATTTGCCCACAGACACAAAAATAATAGACCCGGATGTATGTCACTTTCTTGGATTTTCAAATATTTTCCTAGATATAGATATTTTAGATAAGGATTTTGGTCCTGGGGAGTCCCCTGTCCATACAACAAAGATCTCCTGGTGGAAAGGCGTTGGACATTACTGTGAAGTGCATCAAACTTTCAGGACACAGACACAGAAGAAACGCCACTGCATGGCATTGCGCTGCCCTAGCTCGTGTACGTGTGCTGTAAGTCTTAGCGGGAAGACGTGCAGACTCCGGAAAGGTTCAACCATACAGGCTGTCTCCTCCACAATTCTTGCTGGTAGAGAGGAGGTAAGGAGAATTCTAATCAACTCCCAAGAGCTCCCTCTTCCTGAGATTATTATCTGTGAGTGAAAAAGCAAGTCTGTGCTCTGGGCATGTACTCCTTCCTTCTATTTTTCATAAAGGGAAGGTACTTATGGAGGGCCTCCTAGTCTGTTGTCACTCACTTGTGAAAGATATGACTTTAAAAGGAGTCAGTATGTTCATTATGGGAGGAAAAAGTACTATGAATTTATTTATATAGTGTGCACATAGATATCAGCATATACAAATGTGTGCATATACTAACTATATACATGCATAGGCATTATATTAGGCATACAAATAAATATGTATACCTAAACATTTTCTTGTATATATCCAGACACATACATAAGCATTAATGCCCACACATTCATTAATACAGGCATAATAATGTTGTGTAACTTTACTTGGGTCTACTTTACTTTTTTAGCACATCTACATAATCTGGAAAGAACAGATGGATTCTGTACATGTGAATAAATACATGGCAAATACTTACCCATGAACAAAAAATATGTTCTCCAGGGTGTGCAGAAAAACACATGGATTTAAATGCAGAAAGCTAGATCACTTCAATACTTTTATTTCCTCCATCTCTAGATTCCAGCAACACAGACAGTCTTGGAGTTGAACAGCTAACTGTTTCTGAGAAAATGATGTGTAGCATGCATATTTGTGTTTTTGTACTGCACCCGGATGCTTGATCAGTTAATATGGAAGAAAACATACCAATTTATACCAATTAGACCAAGCTTACCATTATTAAAAATTCCTAACAGGAGGGTATGGATGTTCTTCTATCACATTAGAAAGTTGGAATCTGAGCTGTGGACCAGCAAAGACTGAACAAAACGAGCAAATGAACCTCAATCTGCTTCCTATTTTGCCTCTCACTCACTCTAGGAAGTTGAAAATGAGGTTCCTTTTCTATAAAAGGTAGATAATCATGCCTACTTCACCACGTTGCTATGAGGCATAAATAAGAAAGCACTTTGTAAATGTTAAAGCACTCTACAGATAAATAAGGAGAAAACACAGTCTTTAGAACTACTCCAAATGGATGGGACAAGTGTTCTTATCCCAATTTCACAGTAAAGAAACTGAAGGCAGCCATGCAATAGACGAATTAGCTTACTGTCTGGATGGAGGCTGTGTCCTTTTCAAGCACGCTGCCTCTCTTTCACTATTAGTTACTAGTATCTCATGCTGAAAAGGCCTTTGACACAAGCTGCAATTCACAATTCCTCAGGTCCAGGTATGCAGTGCCAGCATGAGCTTGTGACATGCAGAAAACTTCAAGAATCCATTAATAATTGTATTAATTATTAATAGTTCATCAACTAATTTTATTGGTGAATAATTCAAGAAATTATCCATAAACTCTGCAAGTGAGAAAAGTAAAAGAAAAATATAGTTTAGCTCTTTTGGTTACTGAGCAGCTACTATGTTCTCTACTATGCGCCAGTATTCTGGAATGAGATTCCTTCATCGCAGTGTTGATTTTCTCCAGAGAAGAGGGTCAACACCCAACTGAAAAACTAAAATAGAGATAATTATGTGTGTGGGTGTGTATGTATACATATGTATAAGTGAAATTGTCTAGGAGAATGAAGATAAGTAACAAGAGAGCTGAAGAGGAAGAAAGCAGAGGGAACGGATATGGAAGACAATATCTCAAAGTACATATAAGCTCAATACATGGACAATTAACATATGGGCAATAATGTAAAGAAGGTATTACAAATATAGAGGGGTGAGTTGGTTCATTGTTAAAGTGCTTGCCACACAAGCAGAAGGCCCAAGTTCAGATCCCCAGACACCATGTGAAGCTTCGTGTGAGTAGTAGCAAGCTGCTTCTTATTCCATCCCTGAAAGGCAAAGACTGACGGATTCCTCAGAGCAAGCTGGCTAGCCAGACGAATCCACTCGGTGAGCTCTGGTTTTCACCACAGACTCAGCCTCAAAAGAAAAGATAGAACAACAGCAACAACACAACTGAGGATGCCTCCCGACATCCACCTCAGCATGTGCATTGCACTTTATGGAACCCAAAGTGAAGCTTACCTGGATTGTAAGAGAGCAGATGTGCCTAGCTACGCTTTCTTTACTGGAAAGGATGGGGAATAACAGTGCACAGCTCCTGGGACTGGGAACGGGAGCTGAAAACCGCTGCTAAACTCCCACAGGACGCACCTGGAGCAGAGGAAAGGCCATCCACAGGAGAGCTCAAGCATCTCAGCCTCTCAGGTCACTAGAACAGGGTGGGACCATGCTAGAAACCACCACATTTCTGTTTGATCTTTCTCACCAAATGTGAAGCTGGACCAGATCACAGCCAACATAAAATAAGCACCAACTTCAGTACACATCCCTCTCCTTGATTCCAAGGGCTCTATGTTTAACCAAAGACTTCCATAAGAGTTAAGCAAAATAGATGATCATAAACTTGTCCAGCTCAGTCCCTGAAATACGAAGTTTTAGCTTTCCTTCTTTGCAAATGGCAAAGAATTTTGCCCTATGTGTGGTGGGTATATGTACACGTAGGCCAGAAATGAACATCAAGTGTTTTCCTCAATCTTACTTTTTTTTAGATGGGGTCTTTTGCTGAACATCCATCCATCTAACCATATCAACAAGACTGGTTAACAAGCCCCCCAGGAGCCTCCTGTCTCCACCTCCTCAACACCAGAATTACAGTTGTGCACTGCTGCACCTAACTTCTTCCTGTAAGTGCTGGGGGATCAAACTCAGGTCCTTAGGGCTGTGTGCAAGCTCTTTACCAACTGAAGCATCTCCCCAGCCCAATCCTAAGTCTGTATTCACAAGAGGAGTTCAACAAGAAGAGAAGGGAAAGCCATGAAGGAGTTTGGGGAAGAACACACACTTTACTATCTGCAGCAGGTATAATAGCAAATGCAATATAATGAAACTAAAATAAAATCAATATCCCTCTTCATTAACATTCTGCTTCACAAACATAGAATATTACCCGTGAATATCTAATTACAGTTTTCCCTCACGAAGTTCTATTTTGAAACCTCTGTCAAACCGAAATTGAGCTCCCTGATCGCATTAGTGAGCAGAGTTATTTTAGGAAGAAAAGATCCTTGTCTTAAATCATGAAGACATCGCTCTGTGACCAGCATCCCTTCAGCCACGGCTGGAACTGCTGTGTTCCAGAAGTCAGAGTAGATGGCAGGGTTCAACATCTTTCCAGTGAGATTCAAAGAATGAGCCGCAGCATGAATCAGGTCAGGCATAAGTCATCACAGACTAGACGAAACACAGTGGGCCGCACAAACGAAAAGACAATAAAATAGGAGGGAGTCTGGCAAGAGAGATTTAAGGAGAAAAGGAGAGGGGGTGGCATGTGAGACTAAGGGTTGAAAATATAAAATCACTATAGTCATGTTTACAACATTAAAAAAAGATAGAAAAAAAAAGATATTTTTTAAAAAGTCAGGGAATGGCAACATAATACAGTCTCCGAAACTCAAATCCATGTAAGGAGTAAATTCACAGAAAATTTTCATGTGAGAATGTTCTATGTGCACAGCAGGAACGAATCTCAAGAGCCATGGATTCATAGTCACCATGTCGCAGCCGATGCTCTGACTCCTTTGCCAGCTACTTGTGCTCTCAAAGGGTCTCTGAATGTCTTACAGGTGGTAGTTTCTCAATGAGTAATATTGCTCACAGGCTTATGAATCAGAACAGCCACAAAAAAGATAGGTGGATGTGTTCTTAAAGCCAGAAATTGCCAAATTTCTAAGTTATTATTAAGCAAAATCAACCATCTGATAAAAATCATCAAGTAAAAATGCTGCAACAGTCTATGGTCTTAACAAAAACAAGCAGGCAGGACCACAGATATAAGCCAAGGGAGTTTTTTAGTCTACAGAAACAGTAATGAAGGGGCAGAGGTCCTAGCCAACCACTAACCATTCTCTGACTGAAGATCCACAAGGGGGTACAGAGGCTAGATGGTTCTAGAAGAGTGCTGGTTGATAATGGAACTCAGAATGGAAACAAACCTGTCCCTCCTGGAACAAGCCTTGCAGGGACTGTCATGCCTCCCTTGCAGCTTTAATGCAGCACTAACAAGCATGAAGTTCTAGAGAGCAAACATCTGCAACTCTGCCCACATACGTCTGGGCAGAGACAATGTGATGGCTAGAAACACCCCAAAGCTGCTGCCTACTGAGCTCAAATGAGGCAGAAAAATAAGTCTCCTTTTTCCTAAGGAAACTATTTGGAGAAAAGTTTTTCCCAGTCATTACTAACTCTGATAATTGTGCTTGACATTTTAGGAGCATGACTCAATAGCTAAAACATGTCCATGAAAATGACTTGCAGCAGGGAATATTTAAATGAGCATACATTCAAAGACCAATTGCTCTTTTTCTGTGGAAATGCACCTCCAAAGTTTGCTACAGCTGTGAGTTTTTAAAAAGTTCCACAATACACCATGAATTTTGAGTAGGAATCATCTTTCTAATCTAGCACCACATATTATAGAAAGCAAAATTGTCACATTCAATTATGTTGAGTAATTTATGTAATAAGATAACGAAGCATTTCTCTACTACATGCAAAGTAAAATTTAACAACTGAAATTCAGTCAGCCAGTACTGAATAAATAACAAATGCACATGATAACAGAACATTGATATTATGACTTTAGGTAGGATGCTGTTGTGTAAATTAGGTGGTAAATTAATGCTTCATGGCACTATGCCAATGAAGTCATGTCTCTAGACCTATGATAATTTTTAAATTATCTACATTCAGAAATGAAGAATGGAGGGAGGAATGAAGGGAGAAATGGAGGGTGGGATGGAGGGAGGGAGAATGGCAAGAGGAGGGAAGAAGGAGGAAGGGAAAGAATTTCTTACTTCCTACAATTGCCCTGTACTGAAATCTTGGACTTACAACTTTACAGCTAGGAAAAAGTACAGCCTCATAGTCTTAAACTTCCATTAAAAAAAAGTAAAAATGCCTGCCTCACAGAATTGTTCTAATTGTTCTGAAGTCTATTATTCCATATGCGAGTCTTGACTTGGTGCCAGATATATACAAGTACCTGATCACAGTTATTGCTTATTTATCAAGCATTTGCTATAAAACAATGAATCTTGTTTCCAAGATTCTGTTGATATCATTAAGAAAAGCTGAAATTTTAATCAATACTTATTTACCCTATCTTTTTTTTTTTTTTTGCTGTCTTTCTAACAGGAATCATCAAGTTTAACGGAAAAAAAACTGCTAATTCTTTCAAATGTAAAAACAATCAAACTTTTGAAATTGAGGCCAATGATATTTAATGAATCTAGGGCTCAGAGGAGGGACACTGACATAATTTTCATTTGCCTCATATAAAAAGTTAGCCAATATTTTTTAAGACATCCACATATAGGCTGAGAGAGGAGCTGTGTACTTTCATCTGCTTTGGAACCTGTCTCTTGCAGATGAAGGCAGAGAGTTGGATGGTTTTTCAGGTGTGCCTGTCTGTCTATCAAAAGAGTCAAGAGGTCAAGAAATATGCAATATACACACAAAGATCTGGAGGTGAAAAGAATAACCCATAATACATGATTGAAGTTCTTAATTCAATGCAGACACATAGCTACCACCCAAGTCAAGTCAAGACTATAGTGAGTGCTGATTTAGAGATGACCAACAGTGATACTATTATAGGATTCTGACTTCTTAGTCATCCTTGTATATTGGCCAAGGGAAAAGAGGCCAAGAATAATATATAGATTTACGGAAGAATGTCTTTCCCCTACTCCTCTTAGGACAAAGGGACTTATGCTTGCTAGGCAAATGTTCTATTAAATCCGCAAATCCGTGTGTGTGTGTAGGGGGGGAGATTGAACATACAACATTCTTCACAAAGACCTAGTGACTCATACCTAAAATCCCAGTCGTTGGGAGGCAAAGCAGAATAGCTATGATTTTAAAACCAGCTTGGGCTACAGAGAGAAATTGTCTCGAACAAACTGGGCCAGGAAGATGTCTCGGTAAGCACTTGCCACACAAACAAGAAGACCTGAGATTGGATCCTGAGTTTCCGCACAAAGCCAGATTGGAAGTATGCATTTGTAATCTCAGCACTCCTGTGAGGAGACGGAAGGTTAACAGAGGAGAACTCTGTGAGAGCTAGTAGGTCTGCTTGCACTAGGACTAATGACTCTTAGTAGGTCTGCTTGCACTAGGACTAATGACTCTTAGTAGGTCTGCTTGCACTAGGACTAATGACTCTGTCTTATACAAGACAGAAGGCAAACACCATAGCTTGTCCTCTGACTTCCATGTTCACGCTATGACACACAGAAGCCTACATACACACACACACACACACACACACACACACACACACACGCACAAGCGTGCAAAATTTAAAAAAAAAAAAAAAAGATCTTAGCACTCTGAATATAGGAACCAAATCTACCTCATTCCTGTCTAGCACAGAGCTGGAAGCTGGCAAACGCTGATGAATGTGGTGAAAGAGTGACCGCACAGAGCACAGAAGGCCGCACTGCGCGTCCCCAGAACAACTGGAGGCGTCACCAGGACCTTCGCTGGGAAAGAGAAATGCAGTGCTGCTCTGCAGCAGGAAGACAAGAAGGATGAAGCGTTTGGTTACCGATGCAGTTGAGTTTGCAGAGCAAAGAGTAACATTGACCTTCAGAAGTGTCTCATTAGAGTGGAGACACACCCAAGTTTAATGAGATGTACCTTATTAAGAAGAGTACAGCTTGGATTGATTTTATAAATGTACTTTACCCTGGACACACTCTGACCACACTCTATCCTGCTCCCCTGCCATTTACCTAACCACTTTACCATTTGACTATGCAGCCCAGCTTCTCATTTCTCAGTCTGGAAAATTTTCTATTCAAAACTATTACTTGATCATCTATATAAAAATTCTGGGAGTCTCTGCCCAGTTCTATGTTATTAATCTACTAACTTCTCGCACTAGAAGACTAATTCCCTTAGTGTAACTTAGTGTTTCTTAGTATTTGGCTAAAATATCAATACAATTCAGCTTTTTCAAATATCCTTTTATATAAAACCTAATCAATAACTGTTAGAACTCCAACTAAAAGGATCCGCCTAGGTATTACTTCATCAGACTCAGCAAAGTAGCGCGCGCGCGCAAGCACACACACACACACACACACACACACACACACACACGGTATTTCCAATTGTCCCTGTTACCTAATGTACATCGAGAATGGTTTCCAAATGAGCAAGGTTAAAGCCATTTCATGGGTGTCTGACAGAAAAGATGCTTCAACAGATATAAATAAAGAGTGTTCACGAAAACATCATCCACAGTGAGTCATCTCTAGAGCAGCAACAGGCAGACAGACCTCAAGTCTTCCTACAACACCCCACTGCCTCCTAAAGAGGGCTGACCAGGGTATGTACCCTAACTAGAAGAGAGAGATCTTCTGTCAAAGATTTATCAGTGCACAAGTGAATGCCCCAAGATGAAGCCCTCCTCCTTCTGCCAACTGAACAACCAGGGCATTTTCAGAATGTCCTCAAGAGACGTTGGCAGGTTTGAAGGCTCCACCCATCCCTGTGGATTTCAGAGTCATGACCGAGAGGAGGCCTTGCTGTGGAAGGATCTCACTGAATCACTGGGGACGCTAATGTTGGCCCCTATGTTTTGCCCACACTAAATTTTATTCTTTATTCCTTCACGCAATTGCTTAAATCCAATCATACATAAAGATAAAAATGATATGCTGAATACTATTTCAATTTTCAGGCATTTGTAATTCTTACGAGGATTCACAAATTCAGATCTTTAGGCCATTTTTGAATTGGGTCGTTTTGGTTTTTCTGGGGTTTGGGGCTTACTGTGACATTTTTAGTTCTTTGTGTAGCCCAGATGTTAGTCCCTGCAGAATGAATAGCTGTCAGGATCTTCTCCGGTCCTGTAGAGTGTCTCTTCACTTTATTACCATAGCCTTGTTGCACAGAAACTTCTTAGTCTCATGAAACCCCATTTGTCAGTCGTTGGCCTTATTTTGTGAGTGACCAAAGTCCTATTTAGAAAGTCCTTACCTGGCCTATAATCCTTATCTGTGCCTAGATGTCATAGGGCAGTTCCCACCTTTTCTTTCAGCAGTTTCAGAGTTTTACCTTTTATGCCAAGTTCATTGATCCAAAAGGGTGGATTTTGTGTCAAGTGAGAGACAAAGGTCTAGTTTCATTTTGCTACATGCAAATATCCGGCTTTCCCAACACTACTTGTTAAAGGTTCTGTATTTCCTCTTCTACTGTGCATTTTTGGCACGTCTGTTGAAAGTCAAGTGGTGGTAATTGTGTAGACTTAAGTCTGGGTCCTCTATGCAGTAAGGAATGGGGTTAGCTTCCAAGTAACCAACCACCTGTCTGCTAGCCCCTAACTGCCCTTCAATGACAAGTAACACATGTCCACTAATATAACCAATCTAAATAGCAGGGGAAGGGGAGAAAATTGACACTAGGCAGGATCAGATGTCTCATAACTAAGCATAAATATCCTAACAGCAAATCACAATTTAAACACAGCTCATATCTTTAAATAAGAAAAGGTCTCAATACCCAGTGAAAACAGACAACCACCACCAGGGTGCAGAGTTTCAACAATCCTAAAATGTTCAGTCCAAACCAGACCAATTGAACCGCCTCCAATCCCAAGGCTCAAGGCATCTTGCAGAAGGGGGGAAGGTAAGATTATAAAAACATGAAGGTGGGGAGGGTCACTGCTGGCCAGGTCGCACCAGTCGCGACAGGGCTGGTGCACCCAGGAGCTCCTGCAATGAGACGTTCCCTCACCGAACCTGCACAATAGCTGACATATCAACATTCCCCCATGGACCAGCAAGGAACTCAGGAGAAATAACTGTGCGCAGTGGGAAACTTAGGGGCAAGGGCTAGACGGGTGGAAGGGAGTGTCCCTATCAGTGGTCTAGGCCACTTAAACTGCCACAGAAACTTAAATCCCTGCTAGAGTAGACAAGCTGATGGGAACCCAGCAGCCCACAGAAGCAGACAGGAAGGAGGGTGGGAGGGAGAGAGATGGATTGGTAAAGGGAGAGGAGGGAGGGAAAGAAAGGGGAGAGGAAGGGAGAAATAAAGGAGAGAGGGAGTGGGGAGGAGGAGAGGGATAGCCACTGTATGATTTGTATAAAAGAATTCTTTTTAACAAAAGTATGGGTCTTCTATTCTACTCTATTCTAGTCTATTCTATACTATTCTGTTCCACATTCTTCTATTCTACCTACTCCTTCTATTGATCTAAATGTCTGTTTTATTGAGCAGCTCTGAATTATAACTTGAGATCACATTATGGAGAAACCTCCAGCGTTGTTCTTTTTGCTCAGGATTACTTTGGCCATCTGGGGTCTCTTGTGTTTCCATATGAATTTTAAGATTGTTCCTTTCTGTTTCTGTGAAGAATGCATGGAGATTCCACTGGAATTACAGTGAGTCTGTACATTTCTTTTAATAGGATGGTCATTTATTCATTTATTTTGCAATATTCACTCCATGAGCAAGGAATGTCTCTCCAAGATTATCTTCCTTGCTTCCTTTCTTTAGAGTTTTGAAGTGCTCATTGAAGAAGTCATTTACCTCCTGGTTAAGTTTATTCTGAGGTGTGTTTTGTTTGGCTTAAGACTATTATTGTATAGGGCAATTTCCTTGATCTCTTTACTAGTATGTTTGACATTGGCATACAGAAAGGAGACTGATCTTCGTTGTGGTAATTTTTTATACTGCTGCTTCCCTAAAAGAAAACACTCGAAGGCATCAACGTTCAGTTGAAAAAGTATCAATTTGCCAGTTTCATGTCCTGTATTTCTTCCACCCATCTAACTGCTAAGAAATTCACAAACAATACAACACTCCATCGGTCAACATTTAGGAGTATATCCCCAGAAAGCCAGGATTCCTCTTTCCAGTAATAATCACAATACAGGACTCACTACCTGCCCCAAATGTAAAAATGCTCTGTATTCATATTTTAATTAATTAATTTACACCTACAAAACAAGTAGCTTTGATTTAGCTCCTTTGGAGATCTCCTTTCTAGATATACATTAGACAATAGGGATGACTGGAAACATTGTGTGTGCGTGTGTGCATGCGTGTGTGTGTGTGTGTGTGTGTGTGTGTGTGTGTGTGTGTGTGTGTAAATCACTGCTGCTTCCCTGAGAATACATTCGATGAAGTGCAAACCTAGGCTGGGTCCTGTAATTAACACACTAGACATGTGGAGGTCGCAAGACAACATTGAGGAATCAGTACTTGCTTTCCACCTTGAGAGAGGGTCTCTCTTGCAGTTTCTGCTGCTCCACAGAACATCCTAAACTAACTAGCCTGCAAGCTTCCAGCCAATGCTCTCTCCAGCTCCCATGGGAGATTATGTCACAGCATCCGGCTTTTCACATCGGTTTTGGGTATTGAATTCAGGTCTCAAGTTTACATGACAAGCACTGCACCCATTAGCCATCTCCCTGGCCCGACATTTCTTGATTGCCCTAAAAATACTCTTTTTTAAAAAAAAAATACTTTTTTTAATTTGAATTGGGTTTCGAAATGACAGGCAGGAATCAGGAGCAGTTGACAAGTCTTGGTTTCTTCAGCTGATGAGATAGCTGCCTGCTCCCAATCCCAGACGTCCACATGGTGCATCTCTCTGGATTTCCTTTCTCTCTTCTCCTTCCTTGAAATTTAAATTTTTTTTAGGAAATCACAGTTTGTGTTGTAGAACTCCTCAAAGTGCAGACTTTGTGGATAGCCTCTTGTGGACCTGTTCTACTACTTGAATCACAATGCTACAGGAAGTAACCACAAAAATCTCACTGGTTCACCAGATGCACTAGGCTGCAGTCCTCTGTTCAGTTTTCTATATCTTATTTGAACAAACAGGTGTTTCCGTGCATTAACTTAGAAAAGGTAACTCAACAACTAGGCACAGTGTCATTTAGCATTCTTCTGGTGTTCATGATTCTTGCAAGGGATAGATTTGCTGGAAGCAAGATCTGATTTAAACTCAATACCTATTTTCAGAAAGGTCTCTTCAGTGATGAAGTACATACTTTCATCACAGAGTGCTAAATGCCTGCTGCCTCTTTTCCAAAGTAGACAACTACTGACATTGACCATCTAAAACAAGTCATTTATTAGCAGTTCATCAGCATATTATTATTATTAGATATTTCTCTAAAGCACTTTTATAAAGGCCAGTTTCCTCTCATGGATTATTTTATCATTACCTTTATGTAATTTATGCAATGAGGTTTATACAATAAGGGTTCAGTGAGTTAGCTCAGCAAGTAACACACCTGCTTGCAACCTGTAGAGGTGAGTTCCATTAGCAAAGACCATATGGTGGAAGGAAAAAACTGACTTCCTAAAGTTATCCTTTGGCCTCCACCCATGCACCATGGCAGTAACTTCCCTCTATGTAATAAATGAATTAAAATAATAAATTAAATTATACAAAGAAAGCAGGATAAATTCTAGATTTTTTTATTCACAATTAAAAAAATAGTCTACCCTTTTATGAATTAGCTTATAACGAGTTCCACTGCAGGAGGCCATCCATAGATAATTCATAAGTGAGAGGGGTTGCCTAGAAAAGAGGAGTTGTTTGCTTTATGATGAATGCACAGATTCAAATATATTTAAATTCACTGCAGTTATTCTTTTTTGGTATGTAAATTATCCCACTTCTGCATAACAAATAACTAACTCAACCAACTGGTCCTTTTAGCCTGACCCTAGCAGTCTTGGACAGCTTTCTTGTTAGCTACTCTGACAACAAGGTATGGCTCCATCCTTGAATATGTCATACCCTTTATCAAAAAGGGGTCAATGGCTTCAAGAAGCCCTTTCACTTCAGTAAGAGAAGGTATTTAGAAACAGCGACTTAGCTCAGCCATTGCTGCTGTGGTTCCAGTGGACTGTGTTAGTCACAAATGTTGTACATGCATCTGCACACAAACACCCACATGCTTTCAATTCTAATTCACAGCTACAGAATTTCAACTGTATTTCATAGGCCTTCCATTTCTGACACCTATTCTCTATGACAAATAGAGATAATTACTCAGTTTCTTTATGGCATATACACACAACCCTCTTAGGATACAGACATTGAGACAACCATCAAATGCTGCAAGTGCTCAAAAGCATTTAAGATTTTTTATCATTTAGTCCTTTTATCATTTCAAGGAGATTTAGTCACTGTGTTCTAATTGTTCAATGAGTACCTCGATTCCGCGGGTTATGCTGCTAACAAGATTCATCTATTTCATTTTACTATTCATTTGGAATATTATGTTTTAATTTTTAATTTTGTATTAAAGTTATATAAAATATGCAGTTGGCTCCAAAGCCAATTTCTGAATAATAATAACTTTATTCTTTTTCTCCCCAGAAGGTGTGGATTTTTTTTAATTTCATGGTTTATTCCTCCCATTTAAAAAAAAAATTATGCGGGGCTAGAGAGGTGGCTCAGGGTTAAGCCTCTGCCTTGCAGGCGGAGGGTCCTGAGTTCGGATCCCAGATCCCACGTATAGACGCCGGGCGGAAGCGGGGGCGGCCTGCATTTCCGGTCCTGATAGGGCGGAGCCTGTGAATCCCGGGGCGGAGGAAGTGGAGGCGTCCATGGTGGTTCCTGAATTCGTCCGTGGTTCTAAACACACACATACATGCGCACACACGCACAATTAAATAAATAAAAAAAAATTTTTTTAAAGTATGCATTTATATTTAAATCTCTTCTTTGTAAGTAAATGATAACATGGTCTATCTACCTTCCTCCATGTAATAGCTAATGAGCCCTCCACACACACACACACACACACACACACACACACACACAGGATCATGCTTTTAAATGATAACTCAAGTGGTGGCACTTTTTGGGAGAGTAATGGATTTTTAAGAGGTAGAGCGATACTGAAGAGACCACCTCTCTGACGGTCGGACGACGTGGTCCTGCTTCCTCTGGCTTCTCCTGCTCTCTAGGCTTCCTGATGACGTCATGAATCAGACTCCAGCTGCCGGCCGACATACCTCCTGCTGTGCAATTCTTCCCATAACAGACCATGTCTCTTCCAGAACTGAAAACCGAACAGGTAACCTTTTCTCCCTTAAGCTGGTTGAATCAGAGTATTTTCTCACCGCAACCAAAGAGTGGCTGCAACACTTCACTTTGTTTTTTTAAAATTTAGCAAGATATCCTAAACATCATTACATAAACAAATAAAGCTCTTCCTACAATCATTTTTACAGTATAGTTGTGTGTATTCTGAGCATACCCTATCAGGATCAAGGGGAAATGTGAGACATAAAAGTATGACTAAAATTTAAAATTTTAGTCAAATTCACTGAAAAGGCTGGAAAAGTAAGTAGACTAATTTCACAAAATATACAACCAATGGACAATGTATTAAAGTTATAGAAAATATGCATTTGGCTGCAAAGTCAATTTCTGAATAATAACAACCTTATTCTTTTTTTCCCCGGGAAGGTATGGATTTTTCTAATTTCGTGGTTTATTCCTCCCATTTAAAAATCGTGTGTTAAAAATATGTGAGTAAAGTTAATAGACCTAGGGGATCAGTTCAGATCCTATTACTATCTAGTAAGAATTCAATAAAAAAAGAACAAAGAAAGGGAAATACATTTTTAATACCCACAACAGCCCAGAGTCAATGACACTAGACTCAAAAGACTCATCAAGTGTCTAAAACAGGACCACAGTTTTACCTAGCCTTGTGGAATGTCAAATATGAATATAAAGAGAATATTTAAACATATTCAAAAGAGTGAAAAAAATCTGTTGCAAAGTGAAAAGAATCAAACATCAGACAGCTTACAAACAACCTTAGAAGACAGGAGCAGTGACTATACAGAGTTCCAGAAAGATCAGTAAAGCCTTTGTATTTCCAACTACTTAATTGTTAACTTTAATCACATACTAAATAAGATGGAAGAATAAAGATACCAAAATACAGAGACACAGAACGTGTTTTATGAAAAAATTACACAAAAGACGGCAAGAAAAGGAGTTCAGGAATCCAAGAAAGTGAAATTAACTCAGCCGCCATGAAAAACATTCTAGGATGGCAGGTGTGCAAACCCAAAAATAATGTTCTTGAGATTAGAATAGATTTCATTGCATAAAGCCATGTTTTTTTTAAACTAGAAAGATGTAATGGGATGGGAAAGAAAGGTTATATTCTTTGTATCAACAAGCATTAGGCAAACCATTAGCAACTCCAAGAAAAGTAGCAAGTGCATCCAAAAGTTAGAATTTAAATTTCCAGTAAACTGAAACTTTAGATTAATTCTAAAGGACTAGTAAAGACTTTTTAAGGAAGAGAAGGGAAGAAAGAGAAGGGAGAAGGAGAACAATAGAAAGCAAGGAGGGAGAACAGAAGAGAGGGAAAGGAAGGGGAGGGAGGGAGCCCCTTTAGACTTGAACATTAATTCTCAAACATTCTCTTTCAAGAACACCTAGTTCACTTCTATAAGACTGTATTCTTCATCAAGGTCAAATCCTGTATTTGATTCCATAATGCAATATGTTTTCTTGATCATAACATTGTAAATATTCATTGCTTTTTAGCTTTTAACTATTTAAATTTTGCTTAAAATAATTTAAATATTTAAATCATGATACTATGTAGAATTGAGCTAAAAGTGGGAAGAGAGAAAAATCAATGTATGCTAAAGTTAGAAACTGAAATTGAAGATCCAAAAATAATAACGTATATAAAATTTGGAAGAGAGAAGAAAGGATGTTGTATCTCACCAGGGAACAGGAAAGATCTCAATGAGCCCCATCCTTATTCTTTCCTCAGTGATAAACCCACTGATCTACGATGCTTGCTGGAACATGAATCTTGTCAGGTATGTGACATCAAAGGCAAACCAAATGAAACACAGTGGGCTACACAAATGAAAAGACTTGAAAAGAGTCTGGCAAGGGAGATGAAGGACTATAGGGAAAAGGGAGGGAGAGATGGGATTGGGGATTAAGGAGTTAAATGTCATAAATTCACTATATTTTATGTGCAACACTAAAAAATAAAAAATAAAACATAAAAATAAAAATGTATGTCAAAAAAGAAGAATGTTTATGAGATACCTTTTCTTTTAGATAGCCACTAGATATTACCTAATCTGGATAATTTGAGGAGAAACCTATAAGCAATGATATGTACCTATAATATTATAAAGGTACAAACAGGAAATTAGAGAAGTGATCCTCATTGGGAATGGACCTGCAGTCCTGAAGCAATGGGCTTTTCCTGCAATACCATTCTGCATGCTTATGCTTTCTCAGGATAGCATTTTACTTAAAGATAAAATATAAGCAAGTACCTGAAGGTGAGCTGATGTTTGCATATTTTCATGCACCCCCTTTCCCCAGTCATTGGGGAACCAAGGACTATTCTTATCCACTGAATCCTTCCCAGGGATGTGCTTAGAGGAGACAATTTACTCTGACAAGAAACACAACATGGCAAGTATGACTTACCTGTTGCTAACACAAGAGCCTCAAAGCCTGCTGGGCCACATCTGCCCATCCCTCTCCCTCTTGTTTCCTTCTAACCAGCCATAATAATAGCAATATGAACACACCACTGTTCTTCGCATGTTGGCTTTGCTATGTGACACCCTCTCGTGCACTTAAAATTCATGGACAGGAAATAGTTTACTTTTCTTTTGCAAGATCAGGAATCAAACTGCTTCACTTGCCGTGTAATCTCCAATTCACTTTTTCCTTCTGCACTGCCCACCCATGAAAATAGAAATGGTCTCACTGACTAAATAAATATTATCACCCTGTACAACCCATTTTTTGTAGGCAGAGAATCTGCCTCTTTGATGTATCTAAACTTGTCTGTCCTCAGAAGAGGCATTTTGTCCTATCACAAGAACCAAGGTGCACTTAAAAATGCGATTCTACCCTTACCATGGACTTTGTGTCCTTGATAAGGGTGGATCTGGTCTTCGTGTAGCTCTCTCATACTCTTTAGAGATGGGAGTTAATGGGGGAAATTTTCAGATACGTAGGGTGATAGGTAGACACAAGCCAACCTGACACTTAAAGACTGAGCTCTAGACTCATCTGTGGAGAACTCACACTCGGCAGGAGAGTAGTGAAATGACGTGTGAAAATCCAGCCCATACTTTGGCAAATATCTCAATAAGTTTTTCTTGGAATGAATTCAAAACCTTGCTAGAAAGTATCAACTCCTTGATTTGCAACAATACGAATCCAAGGTTGAGGTACTCTGAGACTTAGTTTCTTTCTGTGTAAAATGATAAGCTACACCTGACTATGCTATAAAGGTAAGTCCATTTTTCTGTTTGCCTGTTAGCTGACATATGTTTCTTACTCACAACATTCACTCTATGTTCTACATACATTCTTTGTTTATTGGTGATTTCCCACCCGCACTGTAAGCTTCTTGAGATGATGCTCTGTGTCCTAAGTTGATACTTTACTTGGAGCCCTTCCAACAATGCTTAGCATAAGCCAGCTGCTCAAAATTTGGTCCTCCAATGGCCTGCAGTTAGGCAAGAATGACCTAATAAGAGATGAATGCTATTCTTTTCCTATGGCTACAGTCCCAAGACTTTCCATTATTGCCTGACATTAAATGCAAAATAAGCAACACCTGGATCTCTAAAACAACTGTTTTAAGAATTTTTTAAAAATGTATAATGATGAATGTAAATAACTTATAAAGATGAGTAAAAGACTTATTATATTTCCAGTTAAAATAATGGCAGGAATTTAATTTTATAAACACAGTGAAAAACCCTTAAGTAAAAGGAAGCTGTTCAGTGGAATCTGTGCTGATTGGATCCATATGTGAAGTAAAGATCTCAATGACTCTCCAAGTCTGCACTCCAGGGAATCAAGATGACTTGACTGGACACCACAGGTATTCTCAACTCTTGAAGAGAGCAGAGCGCCATCTCTTGGACAGGGCAGTAATTACTGGCTCCAGGTAGCCCAGGTTCAACACTAACCTGTATTGCATAACTCTTGATACTATAACCTGCAAAGTTTGGCAATATATGTTAGAGACACATGAATATGAAACATAAAAATGGGATGGAAAATTAGTGTGTTGGTTTCTGCCTTGACTCAAGGGTTGCACAGCCAAATGATGCTCATCAGAGGTGCAGAATCCACTTGGAAGGAATCATAGTAATTTATATATTAAAATTGCTTTTGTTTAATATATGTATATTGATTTTTTCAAAGTGCTACAGTCATGAGGACACAACTTTCTCTTAATTTGTTTGAACTTAATTGTTCAACGATTAACAAAATAAACAAAGAAGAACATTTCGTTTGTTTATTTCCTTGTTTGTTGTCTAGGAATACAACTATTGAAAGATTCAGGGATGCGTAGCTTGGGAATGAATGAATGAATGAAATATGGAAAAACTACATTATTATATACAGAGATCAGAACACAAAACTCATCCTTTGCTGAGAAGTACTGCATGAGGTTGAGGAAAAAACTTTGTGGAAGAAAAGATATTTGTATATCCAAAGCAGCATCAACAAGTTGCACATATATTATGGAATTGTTAGTGTGTGTGTCTGTGTATGATGACTGACTGCATGCATGTACGTGAATGCATGTAAGTTGCATGTGTGAATGAATGTAAGTGTGGATATGCTACTGCGTGCAAGTAGCGGTCACAGAAGAACATCTGGGGGCCGTGCCCCACCTTTCCACCTTGTTCGATGCCAGGTCTCTTCACTGACAACTGCACAAGCCAGCTGACTGGCCCCAAAGCTTTGAAGATTTTCGCATTTGAGCTTCTCCTGAAGGTTCACAGAACCTGTGGACACTCAGGGCGCTGTGTCTGGCTTTCGCGTGGGTTCTGGAAATGCAAACTCAGGCTGTCAGACTTGTAACTCAGGAGTTTTACCTGTGAGCTAGCTCCCTGACCCTGGAATGGTTTAGTTTTCATTTTCAACCTGACTAGGTTTAGAATTGCCTACAAGACACATCTGTGGGGACATCTGTGAGAGCGTTTCTGACGAGGTTTAAGAGAGGCCTGGGTTACCCACCCCAAAACAAGGATGACAGGAACCCCAGTCTGAATAAAAAGTGGAAAATGGAGACAGCGAGCTGAGCAGCAGCATTGCTCCACCTCTGCTTCCTGACTGCAGCCGCCCTGTCTTCCAGACCATAAAGGGCTGCATCCCCCAAACTGTGAGCCTAAATAAGCTCTTCCTTGTTTAAGTTGCTTCTGACAGACATGTTCTCATGACAAAGAGTAACTAGTCATAGATACTGAATCAAAGTGTATGAAATCACAACTTTTGGCTAGAATTCTATTGGCCAGGGCAATACCCCTGGAGACCCCATGGCAATGAAAGAAGAGCGATTCTGGCAGAGAAACGCCTCCAGCAAGACAGGCACGAGGAAGGAGCAAAGGAAGGGAAAAGGACATGGTGGATGGTAAGTTAAGGAAGATCTAATGTTTCCATGAAAATGGCTTCTGTCCACTTCTTTTTCTATGGTTTCATATTAATAAAATAACATTCACTTGTTAATCTGACACCTGAGCATTTTTAGAACCCTGAGCGGGTTCTAAAAGTGTAATTTTGATGTCTTAATCAAAACCGCCTAGTTATGGCATGTCTTTATAAAAAGGCACTTCATGGATCAGCACGTGCATGTACTTCAAGTCAGCCTTATCGATCTTATCTGATTAAACCTCTCCCAGTCTTTTTCAGTTAATTTTGCTACACACTCGTAAGCCTCCACATGTGTGTGCTCTGTGCTATTGCATGCTCCACTGAGTGGACCCTTGGACTTGCAGAGATTCCGCATGGCTCCCCGCCCAGCTCCTGTGCTCTATGAAGACCTCTTCTGCTTTCAGCCGCCCAGTGGATCACCTTGGTGTCCAGTCCCCACACAATCAGACGGCTTTTCCACATCCCCGCTCTTCTCTACAGCATGGGGGCTTTTATCAATCTGCGTCCAAAGGTTTGCCTCACCTCATCAGCTTGCCTCCAGTTTTAGCCTTAAAACAAAATTAGCTCTTCTACCATCTTTCAACTGCAGGAGCGCTGCAAACTTAAGAAAATTCCTTCTGCTGCTTGGCTAGCCCTGCAGGAAGTACACCCTAAGCCAGGTCACATGCAGTGACTTTATTTTAAGGCAAGAGGGAGAAAAGGGTAAGTAGGTTGAACTGCACAAACAGCAAATGGCTCTTCTACTTAGAGTTCCCACTCTTACCCCCACCCCAAGAAGCAACACCTCAAGTTCAAATCCCTGTATCGCTACTTATGGACTGTGCCACCTTAAAGAGACACTGAAATTTCCAGGTTCCCAGAGGATCTATAAGATAATGACAACAGTAACTTGTCACCTGGAATTGCACGTTGGATGCACATGATTGGCAGGTGGGACGCAGCAGATAGGCAGTGCCGATTAACTACTGAACAATTAAGCACTTATTAGTACACATGATATGATGGTCGTGAAGAAAAACAGGTGGAAATACTTTAAAATGTGAATCAAATAGTTTAACTTTTTATGAGTAAACTCTCATTGGGCTTCCTCCTCAGTGCTGCTGGCAATGATTCCAAGGAGGTTAATGAGCGAGATGAGAAAAATAGACTGATTGAAACAGACCCTGGCTTCCAGCTCTCTCCTGGCATCTGTCCCCACATATTTAGAGGGTCCACCATAGGAGATCAGCAGCAGATAGGTGAGATATTCAAGCTCCCTGCTGGGATCCTGAGGGCTCATGCTCCTTGGATACCCAACTATGTGCAATTCCAAGTGACATAGTTGGGCACAGGTGTCAACTTGACAGTTGAGGGTTTGAGCTCTGGGCACATTTATAAAGAATTAGTGGTTGAGTTAGGCCCAGAGCAAACCTGCAAGAGATTGTCTAGCTGATGGGGAAGGCCCAGCCCTTGGTGGGTGGGACTAGGCCCTGAACAGATGAATAAAATACTGAGAGCTGGTTGAGGAAGTTGGCATCCTTTTGTAAACTTGTCCAAACATGCTGGTCTGGCAAGTAAGAATAGTCTCTCTCTCTCAGCCATTATGTAGAGATGGTGTGACTAGTTCCCTCGGCCCTGGTATTGGTGCATGCTCTCCAATCAAGCTGGACTGAGAACTGTAAACAGTAATCATCAGAGAAAATAAACCCCTTGTCCCTTAAGCCATTTGATGATCATTTATCAACAACCATGCAGGCAAACTACAACACCAAGCCACTGGACAATTCTGTTCCGCCTTGTCTCTCAACAGAGGCAACTTCTGACATTTCGGTGCTTCTAAACAATTCTTCTATGGACATTGTATTTAAATCGGGGACTTTGGTTTACATGGGGAAAGCAGAATTTTCTTCAGTCTAAACTAACATGAGAGGCAAGCGCTGCATTGGGCACAGGAACTTCCTGGTGGAATCTGGTGAGAAGAACGCGGGCTGAACTCAGATAACTCTCCGGGCTCACTTCCACCCTGAAATTTGCATCCTATGACAAGGTTCTAGCCCTTCTCCACACTATCCATGGCAGCGGGACACATGAACAGCTTCTCCAGAAGTATTCTGAGACCCCCTGACTTTCAGCCTGGCTACCTCTGGGAAAGGGGTGGAGCTCATGACTAAAAGTTTAAGAAAAAAACAAATAAGGATTGAAAAACTCCCTCTGTACTTTCTGGTGAAACGGTAACTCCAAACGGCTGTTGGGACTGGACAGGTGGCTTGATCTGTGGGTATTTGCCTCCCGAGCACAAGGACTTGAGTTGTAGATGAAATTTTGAGTTAAATAAATAAATAAATAAATAAATAAATAGCAGAGAGCTATAAAGAAAGACATTGGACATCAATCTCTGGCTTCCATATGCATACGCATAAACATATATACATGATACACCACACTGAGGAAAAGCACTGTTGAAATATAAGACTTCATTAAAATCTGTATGTGCTAAAGACAATGGCTTTCCATATCAAAGGTGCCATTGTCTTGGGGACTCAGTAATTATCAAAAAAAAAAAAAAGTAACTGCTGCTATCTTTGCTTCTAGGCAGCACATGTATCTCCTGCCTGTCCTACAGAGTGTCAATTAGCACCATGGTGGACCCAAAATAAATAAGGACTAGCTCTCGTAAGTCTACAGGCCCAGATTATTTTAATATCCTAAGAGTAACCAAGACAACTAGAGTTTAAGAAACACCACATTACTGCCAATAAAACTTTTTGATTTGTTCAATTTCATAAGACAGTTATTCTTTAAGACTGAAAATAAATGGTGTTAAGTCTTAATGACTCTTGGAAATATGTTTAGTATGAACTTCCAGCTTTATAATCTAAGTAAACTCACCATCAAGAATGACACGCATGCACTCATGCATGCACATACACGCACACACACAAACACACAAAATTTATTTTTATGCCAAAGATATCACATCTTTAGGCACATATTTATAAATAGACCCAAAGAAATGTTAATGATTTCCACAAAAAAATCCTCACATGCTGCATGACACTTGCATATAGCATTCTAACTAATTACCTATTCACAGAACGCTCGGCATGATCAATGTGGCATTAACACGAGGACACAGGAAGATGGACTCACAAGCATCTCCTCAAGATGTTTCGTGTTTGTGGAGCACCAAGGCACTCAGTGACCCAGTGGCCTGGCAGATAATGCTCCAATCTGTTCTGCACAATGACCAGCCCCTTCCGGCCCTGTTTGGTTTAGGCAGACGAGGCACATGGGAGACCCTCAGGCTGTGGGGACAGACAGAGCCAGAGCATGTGGCACTTTGCAGTCCCCAGAAGCCAATTCAAAAATAGACTCGTGTGTGTCCTTCCTTCCTCTGGAACAAATGCTGCGATTGCAAGTGCTACAGAGAAATAACTCAGGCAGAGGGAGAGGAGCAGAATTAGAGATGTTCCTGCTTTAATGACCACCAGCACTGCTCCGTGCCGACTGCACCCATGCTGAACTCCATGAGCTTCCCCTGACTGCTCTCCAGACCCCCCCTGCAAGATATGCAAGGGAAATTCTGTATTTCCAAAGGGAAAACTACAGTAAGCAGCAGAGGTATGGAATCCAGTTTTTGCAGCTTCAAAGACTAAGTCTTCCCCCTTCTTTAAGGAAACAAAAGTTTTTACACTTCTAATTGATGAACACAAGTGATTTCAAAGAGAACCTATTTGGGATGCCCTTCCAGTTGCAGGAAGGCGGTCCTTTACCTCTTAATAAGCTGTACTTACCTGTCCTTCTGAAAGAAAGTAGGGAGAGGGAGGGAGGAAGAAAGAGGAAAGAGGGAGGGGGAGGGAGGGAGGGAAGAAGAGAAGGAGGAAGAGAGGGAGGAAGAGAGGGAGGAAGAGGGAGGGAGGAGGGAGAAGAAAGAGGGAGGGAGGGTGGGAAAAGGGAGGAGGGAGTGAGAGGGAGGGAGGGTGGGAAAGTTGGAGTAGGAAGGGTGGGAAGGGTGTAGGGAAGATAGGGTAAAGAGAGGAGCAGGAAGGAGAGGAAGGGAAGGAAGGAGAGGGAGGAGGGGGAGTGAGAGGAAGGGAGGGGGAAGGAGAGGTAGGGGAAGGAGAGGGATAGACAGGGAGGGAGTGGAAGAGGGGAGGTGGAGAGGGAGGGAAGGAGAGGGAGGGGGAGAGGAGGAGAAGGAGGGGCAGGAGAGGAGGGAGGGAAGGAGAAGGAGGGAAGGAGAGGGAGGGGAAGGAGAAGGATACGGAGGATGGGAAGGAGAGGGAATAGGCAAGGAGGGAGGGGAGAAGTAGGGGGAAGGTGGAGAGGGAGCCGCCTCGCCTCATCTGTTCATTCTAACTTATGACCACGGAGATCAGGATGAGAAGGTCTTGCATATGGCTGAGAATTCAAACACCTGCCAGGCTGTACCAGGGAAGGAAAAGGGTGGAGAGGTGTGGTGCTTTATGGAGTATCAAAAGGTCCAAAAAGACTGGAAAGAAGAGACTGAAAACGAATGGTGTTAAGTGCCAGAACTTTCTTCACAACATTCCACCTGCCCAATACCATGTATTAGGCATCAGTGGCTTCAAATTCTTCTATATTTTGTTTTGTCTCTTTGACTAGATGGGACAGTGATCGGTCATATTCAGTTTTGGAGGAACTCATTACCATGCCTACTATTTCTGAAGCCAAGATTGAAGTTCCTCCTTCACGGTACCGGTGAGTAAGGGTAACAGCGTGAGAGAGATCGTCCATTCCATTACCATGGGATCAGGGTGCTGCCCAGATGTTCCTGCCCAGGCTGGAACTAAACCTAAATGAGGACCACCAGCTTACCACCGTCAGCGGCAGAGGCCTCTAGTGCCAGTCTGTCATTGTCCAGGAGTGACGAAATCCTTCTATCACTGTCCCAACAAAAGGCAAGGAGCTGTTTTCTCAAGATGCTGCTGCCTATGTGTTCCTTCAGCAAGATTTTTCAGGTTTCATCAATTCTGTGAGTTTCAAATGTCTTCAAAAAGGTATTTCTCTGCTGAAAAGCAGTAACATTCATTCGGTTGCTTAGAGTCAAACAAATGACTTATATACTCAAACATGTACACAGAAAGAAAGAGAAAGAGAGAGAGAGACAGAGAGAGAGAAACAGAGAGAGAGAGAGAGAGAGAGAGAGCTGTTCAGGTATATATTAACCATGACAGCATCACAGTTTCCCTAAAGTTAACTTAACTTTGGACAATCTCCTCCCTTCTTTCCTCTCTTAAAAGCACTTCCTTTGATAGCATGTCATTGCTCGTGCTTTCTCTGTGTCATTGAGATTTATACCTTATCCTGGCCTCGTTCTACTTTGGCAACTCAGAAATGTCTTCCTCAAGGACCCGGGGGGGGGGTCATCTCTTTCAAATGCTATCAAGAGAGAAAGAGCTTGTCTCTGTCTTTTCCAGAAGGTAGGAACTGAGAGCATTATCTACAAATATTAAAGGTACCTCTTGAAATGAAGGGGTAAGAAAGTTTAGTTTTCTACTGAGTGGAACAAATTAGACTCACTTAATCAAGCTCTTAAAAAAATTCTTGTACGTCATCAGAGAGGAGGGCCCAGAGGAAAATCTCACATGCACAAGAAAGGACTCTCTGGGAATTGGGGCGGGAAGCACTGGGGGATGGGGAGGGAGAGGGGTGGGGAGGAGGAGCAGGGGGTACGGGGGGAGGAGGAGGAAGGGAGGGAACTGGTGTACCTACTAAGTTTGTATGAGCTGAAATAAAAAAAAAATCCAGTCTCCAGCTGGAGAGATGGCTCAGCGACTACAGTCTTAGCTTCGGGAACAACAGAACCTGAGTTCAGATCCCATTAATAATGTCTAATCACCTGGAACCGGACCAGCCAAATCTCTCCCCATCCTAAAGCTCAGGGAAACTTATGGAAGAGAGGGAGGCAAGATTGTAAGAGCCTAAAGATGAGGAGGATCAATGATATGCAAGATACTCCACACAAGTTAGGGCCACAGTAGCCATAATCGGACTTTGCATGACCTGAGCACTGACCAACATGTCAATGACCCCCCCCATAGTCTAGCATGGATTACAGGCACTAGGATCCTTAGAGGCAAGGGATAAACAGTCATTATAGCTTTCCCATACTAAAGGGGAACACAAGAAAGGGCTCTGGTTAATGCCACCGAGTCCTTACACCTCATTAAAGTGGAGGACTCAGAAAAAAGTTTGACTTTCATACTAAAGGATGCTCCAGGGAATGGGAGCAGGGAGGGGACACTGGGAGAAAGGGAGGGAGGGGGATGCAAGGAAAGGGAAAAGGGGAGAGAGTGCAAGGGGGACTTGGGAAGGGTGGAGGGAGGGAGGGGACCAGGATAACTATTGAGCTTGTATGATTGGGGAAAAATAAATAAATATAATTTAAAAAAAAAGTCAGGAGGCAGATAGGACAATGGCCTGTAATTCTGCCTTGGAGAGCAGAGCCTGGGAAATCCCAGAGCGAAACAATAAGGAGGTGTTGCAATCCAGGATGATTCCAGATGTTACCCTTGAACCTCTCCAAGCACACACACTCGAGCACACTCTTGTACAGACATGCACACCCACCTACATGCAACACACACGCACTGCGCATGTACATGCTCACACAATAAAAAAGCATCCAATATCCTTTGTTTCATCAGAGTTGAATTAAAACATGCTTTGGGGGTTAGGAGGTTAAAGTGCTTGCAGCCAAAGCAAAAGACTATAGTTCAGAACCCCAGAGTGTAAAATACCACGTTTACACATTGGTCCACCTCCAATTCCAGTTTCACAAGAAGACTGGGAATTCCCAAAGCAAGCTGGACTAGCCTATGGATGGCCACTGGTTTGATTAGAGACTGTCTCACCAAGAACAAGTTAGAAGAATCATCAAGGTTGAAGCCTGGTATCTATATCAGGCTTCTACCTACACACTTACACACAGGTGTACTTGCATGTATGCAAACATGCACACAGGAAAATGAAAAAAAGAAAACAGAGACCGTGTTTTTATCTTGCTCATCCCACTGCAAATAACCTTGATTAAAGTCATCTTTTCTGTTTCGCTTTGGAGCAACTGTTGCTTGGACATTACCCACTGCCCCTCCCTAAGGGACACATGTCCTTCGCCTCCACTGACACAGGCCTTGACCCAGGTACTTGCTGCATCAGTGGAAGCTGAGTAGAAGCACATGCCACTTTCAAGAAGCTCTGGAGATGGTCCTACAATCTGATGATCCCTTTTCCTGTCCTGGGTCTCTTCAAGACAAGAAGTCAACCATTCACCTGGGCTCATGAATGGGATGCAATGACAGCCAATCACTTGGGTCCATAGAGGACAAGCAAGAAACGCATTATTACAGCTGTGAGTCGTTAGTCTTTAGTGTTGTTTATTATCGTGGTATAGCTGCTGGGTAACACAGCTTTCTGGCATCTGACGATGGGTTAAAGTTTAGATGTTGAATGTCCCACTAAGGTGCATGTGTTAAAGGGATGGTCACCAGCACACAATGATATTGAGAGGCAGCAGAGCCTTTAAGAAACAGGGTCCAATAGGAGAAAGTTAGAAGTGTGGTCATAAATGGGCTACTGGACCCCGACTCCCTCCTCACTTTTTGTATCCTGGGTGTCGACAAGTGGGTTTGTCGCTTTCATAAGATGCAGTACAATCACAAAAGCAGCAGGACCATCAGCCACGAACTGAAACCCCCAACACTGTGAACCAAAATGAATCTTGGTAGTTTCCAACTGATTACTTTAGATAATTTTGCTATGGTTCAGTTAACATGACTAAAACAGACAGCAAATGGGGAATTCTGGGTTGATTCAGTTGTTTCTTGGAAAGAATGCCTTTCAACATGGACCTTCCAAATTAAGGGGTTTTAAAATTTTCCCAGGTCAGAACCTACCAGAGGAACACAGGATGGGATTCTAGATGCGTTCTGTACATGGCCCTGAGGGAGATGAACCACAGGAGAGCACAGGGCTGAGACCTTAAACTTCCAGGAGCTCTCTCAAGGAAGCCTTTGCTCAGTGGTCTTCAGAATATGTTGCTCATGTTCCCCTTGGAAGAATTTTTGGAAAATATCATACATCCCTTCTGTATTTTTAAATGACCATCTTGATTTTTCATCATAAGTTTAAAAATTATTTTTCATTAATAAATGGTATGAAGTGGTGAGTATTTTAATAAAACAAAATAAGGTGAGGATTGACTTGAGCTGAAATCAAAATTTCATGACTTGCTTTGATAAATAAGGTCTTAACTATCTTATTGAAGAACTCCACTGAATCCTAGACAAGCCGCATGAAATATGCATATGTTGTTCAATGTAATGTACCTTTGAAATGTTAATCCAGATAACAGGAGCATTACTTTTTTTTAAAGAATTAGTACACCTATAGGCTTTGTAAGGTTCAGCTTCACCAGAAATGTGTATAAATTCAGAAAGACAGGAGACCCTCAAGTGTAAGAATTCTTGATTACTCACTAACGAAGCCCTATTTTGAAACTAATATATCTAATCATCTCTTGCTTTTGCTGCATGGGGACGTTTCTAATCCTGAGGCAAAGGGGCCTACATAGCACCTAAGATAGTTGAAAACTAGGCCGTTATTTGCAAAAGTAAGAGAATGAATATGAAAAGCAGACACTTCGTTGCACGTACCTAAGCAATAGCAGATGTGAATACTGACAATCCTGAAACATGTCTGGATACCTTGGAAAACATGCTTGGCCTATTAGAAGGATGTTTTATAGACACGGAAACACTTGGCATGCATGTGGCAAAGAAGCAGATGGGCAGGCTAATTCTCATAGGTGCTTTCTGGATTTGGAAAACAGGCTTTATCAGAAACTTTATTGGAAACAACTCTTTGGCAATACCAGGAGACAAGGTCTCCCTGCAGTGGTACCCCCATCACTGAGCAAGGCATCAGGGGTTGTTCCTGGGGCCATCTCTGAAGACTGACAACTGTTTTCCAAAATTCAAATCATGTATCTTAGAATGCCAACGAGAACATAAAATGGTTTTCCAGTTTTATACATATTTAGAACTCACGGGTCATATATCTCCACTCTTCTACTGAAAAGACCCCTGCTAGCAACCACACTTTTAAATAAAGAGCTGTCAACACTGACAGATTCAGAACCTCTGCTGGGAAGAATTTACTACAGCAGAATGCTCTAAGTACATCATCTTATGCAATAGGACTGTAATAATGATGTATTCTCAGGCTAAGGGGGGAAAAGTGTCTTTACTAAGCTGTGAGTACATTATGCACCATTATGAATATCCTTCCTATACTATTATTTTGATGATATTTTTCTGAACAGAAAACCACAGTTCAATATACCTCCAAAGAGAGCACCAAGGAAAATATTTTATGAGTCTGACTTTTTTATATTTTATTTATTTATTTACTGTGTGTGTGTGTGTGTGTGTGTCAGAAGTCACTGTGTATCCCTGTGGAGGACCAAGGGTAACTTCGGGAATCATCCTGGATTATTTCTACCTCCTTCTTGCTTCCCTCTGGGATTTTCCAGGCTCCACCCACCAGGGTCAGAAGAGAAGGCTACTGCATCCTGCAGTCCTCCGCCTAGCATTTTTTGTGTGAGACCCGGAATCTGAACTCAGAACGTTCTGCTTGCAAGGGAGAGTTTTAACCCCTGAGCCATCTGTCCAGCTCAAGTCTGACTTTTTAAAAAAAAGTCGTGTGCAAGCCTAGAGATTGGAGTTCAATTCTGTAAACCCACATGGAGAAGAGAATTGACTTCTTAAAAGTTGTTCTCTGGATTCTTATACACACACACGCATGCACTCGCAGACACACACTAAAAAGTTTACTTTTCTTAGTATGTCCACTGCCCTTTGGAAACATTACATTCCTCTGTATCTCAAAGAACTCCATAAAACAATGAGCTTCCATTAGCAGTTGGTACCTAGTATGATTCCAGCCTTCACACAAGTTTAAAATCGGGTCCAAAAATAAGACTTTGTCTTTGCTATCAGATTGTTTGGGTTCATGTCTGACTTATGTAATTTAGAGGCCATGATAATTGAGTCATACAGTTCTTTTTAGAAGGGAAATATAAGGCAACATCTTTTTGTTAAAAAAAAAGAAATGACTGTTTATGTGGAATACATTCATAATTTCCAAATACAATGGTTAATTAACATATCAAACATAATCTAAACATTATCAAAGCACAAAACATGAGAAAGAACTGCAAGATCACATGAAATGTGTAGTCTTTCATCTCAAAGTGTGATACAATTTTAATGGGGCAGACCTCTTTGTGCCACAGTTTTAATTCAATGAAGTTAAACCACAAAGTACGAGTGTTTATCAAACAGGCTTCTTCACGGCACGCTGCACTGCTGCCATTCCGTCACTCGCCTGTGGCCCCTGATCTCATTCCTTCATCTCCTCGGAGCTTCCAAACTTACAGTTTCTAATGTTGAGTAAGCATGTTGACGTAGATGCTCTGCCAGCGTCTCCAAGTCAGACAGATGCTCTGCCCCTAGCTTTCTGATTTTCCCTGTTTACAGCAGAACCACCACTTTTATCCTATTTCCTCTTCTGGAATCCTCCCAATGTTTCCTTCTCTGTGCCTTACATCCAGACGTTTAGCAAGCGCTCCAAGACGCTCACATAGTTAATCCTGTCTCCTATTCTGGTGGAGCATTCCTAATACGAACATCTGAATCCAAACTACTCCAAAAAGCTAAAATTTGATGTGCTCCAGGTGCCCCAAGTGGAAGATCCCAGACCTGACCTTGAGCATCCAGTTGTTAAGGCACCGACAGGTGTGGTGGTGTGCAGGGGGGTCCCCCACAGGCTCCAGTGCTTGACCACTTGCTCCCAGTTGACGGTGCTGTTTGGAAAGGTTGTGGCACCTTCAAGGGCTGAAAGTGGGTTGGGCCCCATTTACTCTGGCTTGCTCTGCTCCTGCGAACTACAGGGCCATGCGCTGACCTTCAGCTTCGGCCATCAAGCCTACGTGTGGTCCCCCATCATGGAGCCAGTACCCTCTCTAACTACAGGCCAAACACTGAACTATTCCACTCTTTGCTTTGGTTGAGTGCTTTCTCACAGCTACAGACTAACAAGCACACAGGGGTGTGTACGTGCGTGTGTGCGTGTGCGTGCGTGTGTGTGTGTGTGTGTGTGTGTGTGTGTGTGTACACTGAAAATACTGAACAAAATTACATTTCAGGCTATGTGTTCAAGCTATACATGAAAACTAAATGAATGTCATGTTTAGACTTCTGGCTCATGCCCCAGACATCTTGTTATGTGTATGCAAATATCCAAAAATTAAAAATAAATGAAATCAAGAACACTTTTGATCCCAAGCATTTCAGATAATATTCAACCTACATTCCTTTTATTCTACCTTTCTTCTTTTCTTTTGTCTGTCTTCTTTGATCTTTGATTAGATGGAATCTGGAAGTTATAAATACATTCTCCATGCTACAAAAATTTTCTATCTATTTTCATATCTTTATTTCTGTTACATTCTGAGGAAACTCCTTAAGTTAATCTTCCAAATTTCTGGTTTAGTATTGAGCTGTTTCTAGGCTATGTGTTATGCAAGCACTTTATTTTTCTTTATTTTAGTCTTTATTTCAAAGGTCTCCAAATGCTATCTGGGGTGGCCGCTCAGCTTTGTTTCACAAATGCAAAGACATGGATGACCTTAAATGGCATTTGCATCTCTCATATTTGCATTTTGCAAACTTTCTTCAGATAGTTCCATCATTCTACTTCATCTCTGTGCATATACAAGTGATAGTATTTCAGTCACTAGCCATCCTTGGATCTTTGCAATTCCTTCTTATTTTTTGTGAAAAAAAAAAATGTTCCCTGAGTTCTTAGATGCTTCTGCTTAATTCCATTTGCTTTACTTTCAACCAAGATATTTATTGTTGCTTTTATCGTTTTTCTTTTATAGATTACTCTGAGTTTTGCAGAACATGTTTCAAAATATTCTATCTTTATTCATCTCATAGCAGAGATCTCTTGTTGCCTATTCAATAGCTTCCAAACTCATTCCTCTTTCCCTGTCCTTCAAGGCACACTACAACTAGTGCTGTCCTTAAGGACTCTCCCAAGACCTGGCCATTGACTTTAACCTTCCTCTTTTACTTAAAGAACAATAAACATATTCACAGGGCCTTTGTTTTGAAGAGAAGAAAAGACGCTATGGTAAAGACCTAGGTAGAGTCTTGATGCTGCTACAGAATACTTGACAAAAGTTCTTTAAGTGAGGGAGGTTTTGCAAGCAAAATGAGGGTATAGTCTATCATGGCAGGGGAGGTATAGTGGCAGGAATTTGAGGCTGATGGTCATATTGCATCCGCAGTCAGGAAGCAGAGAGTGATGGATGCTAGTGCTCAGTTCTCTCTCTCTCTCTCTCTCTCTCTCTCTCTGTCACACACATACACACACACACACACACACACACACACACACACACACACACACATACACACACACACCCCTAAGCCCACAGTTAAAATCGATCTTATCACCTCAATTAATCTACCCTAGATAATCCCTCAACTCACAGGTATGCCCAGAGACTTGAGTCCTGCATAATTCTGGTTGCTTCTTGAAATGACAATGTCAACAGTCTCAAGAAAATCACTTTTTCCAACCTGTTCCTTGCTACATCTCAGCCGCTTTGGCATCCCAGCCGCTAAGAGTCTGTGTCATTTCACATTCCTTGCCTTTGGTGAAACTATTCACTTCACTTTTAAGGCTCCATTCATTGTCAAAATACAGTGAAGATCCTACTGTCTCGTCTGTAAAATTCACATGTTGTAGATGATAAAGGTTAAGTGTTTTTAGCTAGATGTAGAAAGGACTGGAGTATGTGCATAGTAAGTTTTATGGTCGTTTATGTAGTGTACTTGTTTGTAACTATGTACAGATAAATTTGTATAAATAGTTTGTAAATATAATATTAGAATCACTATACTTTTGAAGTTAGTTTGTTGGCAGGTGTGGTGAATTAAGGGGTGGTGATTAATTCATAGTCTGAACACCAAAAAATTCTTTTAAATTTTTTTATTATTTATTATTTATTCAATTGTGCATGTATGCGTATGTGTGTGCGTGTGTGCGTGTGTATGTATGTGTGTGTAGAACCACGGACGAATTCAGGAACCACCATGGACGCCTCCACCTCCTCCTTGTTTACTCTGCCTCGGGATTCACAGGCTCCGCCCTTCCAGGACCGGAAACGCAAGCTGCCCCCACTTCCACCTGGCGATCTATTTGTGGGGTCTAGGATCCGAATTCAGGACCTTCCACCTGCAAGGCAGAGGTGTAACCCCTGAGCCACCTCTCTAGCCCCAGAAAACCAAAAAATTCTTAAGTGCTTTAAAATCCAGAATTTTGTGAGTACAACCATGATGCGTGTATGGAAATCCCCACACCTGGATTCAAGCAATGGGTCACAGTCAAACATGGGTGTGGCTAAAATACTGTATAAAAATTACTGTGAGTGAGCTAGGGAGATGGCTCATAAGTTAAAGCCTTTCCCTCACACAGAAAAAGACTGGAGCTCGTATTCCCACAGCCCATGTAAAATTGCAAATTGGAAACAGAGGCAACCTGAAATTCTGGGTCTGGAAAGCGAGTAAATCAGTAAGGAGATAGAGGAATCCAGTGTGATACCCAGAGTCACCCTTGGGTCCTCAACAAACACACACAGTGCCCTCTGATACGTATACATAACACTCACACACACGTGAACATGAAAAGCTTTTTAAATTACCTTTATGGCATTGCATAAGGCATATATGAACATATGTGAATCTGTGTCTTCACTGGGCTTCCACACCCAAAGCATCTCATTCTTCACATGCAACTGTTCTATAACTCACATTAAAGTCTGAAATAGTCCTGTTCCAAACAACCACACAGGATTCTCACCTGCATTACCAATATCGTTGTTAGTTCATGTGTGCCTCATTCTGCCTTGGTGCATAGAATCTGCACCTCACACATTACATCTTTAGGACAAAAGTTATGATTTCTCCCATAATTTAAACAGTACCTAACGCAAGGCCTGGCGTACAATAAGCATCATACAACTTTTTTGAAAACATAGATGCCCCCTTGCGCCAGTGCCTAGAAATCTATTTGGCAAACATGTATTCACAGAACTAAATTCAAGAAATCAAATAATTAAACTTTGGGGAAATGGAGACAGTCAAACTGAGATTCAGTTATTACAGCTTTAGACTACAGGAAAATGAGGTTTCTTCCTCTTGAAATTCCAACTATGCAGCCTCAAGACTCTCCCACCCCATCTGAGACATCCCCAAAGACACCCCAACATTGTGGACTCCATTGCTGTCTATGGGCCTTTCTTCACTGTCTTTAGACCTTTATGGTATAGCCATATTTCCATCTGCCCTCCTCCTTCTGGGAGCAGAGAATAAATAAAAGCATAGATCTAATGAATGTTTAAATACCACAATTTCTCTCGTATTTCCTTAGAATAATTCTGAGTTGTTAGGAAAGGTACTGTTATTCTCGTTTTCTAATTGGTACCCAGAGTACATAGAAGTTGAATGAACTCAGGATCCAGGAATTTGGAGAAAGCCATTTGGGAGCAGAAATGAAGGCTTCTTAAAATTAATTACCACCTCTGCAGACACTCCCGTGTCTGAGGTCAGAAAACAGAGAAAGGACTTTGTCAATCCCTTTGCCTTGAGGAAGCAAGCAACACAATGGCAAAAATGCAGAAATCTAGCCTTCAACAACTCAGAATTCTACTTAGTCCCTTTATTCAATTCAAAGACCTTCAGAACATCACTGATATGTTAAGCAGTCATCCACACATTGATTTTAGTACATCACTATGGAAAGCTTTCTGCCAAAAGCACCCTCAGATTTGTTTGGTGTATATCAATTGCCAATACAGTCAGTATTTTCTATTATACATAACTTCTAATATGGGCAAAATTTTGCTATAAGCATCTCACATAGCAATGTGCATTGTAAGTTATCATTACTATGATTATTCTTTTTACTAGGTATTTATTGGATGTTATACTATATGTCAGGCATGTTGGAAAGAACTGTGGAAGTTACCTCACTTAATCCTCTTGAAATACAATGAGTTAGATCTTGAAATACAGTGAGTTAGGTATCTACATTTTAAAAATGAGACTCAGAACTCACAAAGTTATATGTCCAAGGTCATGCAGTAAATAAAAGAGAGAACTAGTATTTGTTCCCTGATGCAGATGGAGTCTTATTTCTAGTACTAGCTACGATGGACACTCTCCTCACTGGTGTACATTGGAAGAATAGATTTGATCGGGTTCTCTCACGTGTTTGAATGGCATGATATCGAACAGCATGCGATTCTGCTTTTGTAGACCAAAGACAGTAAAGCACTCAATCTAATAGAATAAACTTTAAATATTAATATGTGTAGCTTTTGGTGTCTTGCCAATGTTTTATTTTATTTCCACTTTGTACAATACATTTACTTAGTGGCAGCTGAAATTATTACTGCAAATTACAGTATTATCAGTAATACTATAAACTATAGTGTTTACTATAAAGTAAACACTAGTCGGCCCTTTAAGTAGTTCGCTAATGCTGATCTCAGGCTGTCTGGACATGGATAATAGAAGAATCACACTGAAAAGATCTGACCAAGAATTCTTTCCTTTAGGAAAACATGCAAGAGCTGTGAGGGATAACGACTTGTTTCTGCAAGCCTGCAATGATTTATTCCTCCAGGATCTCTGCTCCCTGTGAATTGCCACCGAAAAGACTCATTCCAAGAGGAGAAAATGTGCTCCCCCTGCTAAGAAACTTTGAAAACCAGGTGCCCATGCGATCCACTCTCCTCTTCCTCATTTCCACTGATCTCTGTGTCTTTATTTCCTGCCCAGATAGAAGCACATCCTCCCTCTGAGTTTCTGTTATTGACCCCAATTACGGCCACCTTCTCCGGACCTACTATCTGTGAAGATTTCCCTCTTCTTGTATGAACATAGAGGTCCTCCCTTCTTGACTTGGCTCTCAGAACACACACAAACCCAGTAGTTTTCAGTGTGAAACGCACACGCACACACATGCACACGTGCACATACATGCACCATGCATGGATACAACCCCTTTCCTGGAAGCCATGTTCCTCTTCCTTCTCCACCCTGCCTTGGAGAAGCAGTGATGTTTTCTTCCTGGGCTTCCTTGCCTCCCACTAACACATCACCCCAAACAGACTGACTTTTGTCTGACCCCCCTGGTATTCCTCTCAGGAATGTCACCAGTGGGCCCCTGCTGAGTGGATGCTCATATCCTACAGGACATCCCTCTTGCTAGCTCTGAGTTGGTGTGACCTGTTCTCTCTTCTGCACTCTGTCAGGCATGCATATATGCTAATCTTTCCTGGTCCTCTGCCTACCTTGAGAACTGCCCTCCAAATCCTCTTTGTTCATTTCTTACTGCTACTCATCGATAACCAAGCAACCATCAAGCCCACCATACCAGAGTTCTCATGAAGCCTAGAGCTTGGATAAGGATCCATAGGCATTTCCCTTACTCAACAGATTTACCCTTCAGACTTCTACTCAAATGTCACATTCTTTGTGAACCTTTCTCTAATCCTACTAAAAATACTCATTCTGTCTCCAATACTCCCAAAGTACTGTCTTAGTACCCATAGTAACTTTATAAAGTCCTTCCCTCCTTCCCTCACTTCTGCTTCTGTCCTCATTATACCTTGAAGAAGGGGAGCTCTGTTCTTTCCCTGCCCACCACCAACATTGCCCTGGAAAGTTCGTGGCCTACCTCCCTTCAAAGACACCAGTTTATCACAGAGTCAGTACACCTGATGAGGTTTATCCATAATCCCAGTTAGAGGTAAGAGTTTATAATAAGAGATTTTTAAGTCTCTTTTAACACTAATAATTCAAGAGGTAATTACTGTGACACTCCTTTCCTTCCTGAATCAAATATTTTCACAAAATACAACCCTTTAAGGTTCTTATCCAGAGAAGGATACTGGCACTGAACAAATAAAACAAATTCTCTTGAGAACACCCATCAGTTTCCCAAGTCAGCCAACTGCTTACTGCTGTTTTCTCGACTTCTACTTTAAAAGTCCAAAATGACAAATTATCTCACGGGCGCCTGGGCAAATACTTCATCGCTCTCCAAAATGTCAGTGTTGGTACCTACCACGCTTAATTTTGACTCACTTTAAACCAATAGAAATACCTCTTCCTGCCAGCTTACATTCTGTTTTCTAAAACTTTTTCCCCTTTTCTTGTTTTCCAGGATATAATTTCTTGTCATTGCTAAGTCTTGAGGAGTCAAACTCTCTATAATCTCTCCCCCACTACGTGACGGGGGAAAGAAACCAAGCTACATAAGAAGGTGGCCAGCAGCCTTTTCACCCCAGCCCGCTCCGCCGGTCGGGACGCGTACGCGAGATCCAGCCGGGCCTCAACGCGCGCTCTAGGACCCCAGGTCAGCCCACAGGGACCCGGCTCCGACTCCCGCCATCCAGCCGGAGCCGCGCGGGGGCCGAGGGACGAGGAGGACCTCCTCCTGCGCCCGGGCCCCGCCCCAGCTGCCCTCGGGTTAAATAGCTCCACGCCCACGCGCCCATCGTCCCTTTTCACCCCACCCCGCTCCGCCGGTCGGGGATGCACGCGCGGTCCACCCGGGCCTCACCCCGCGCCCTAGGTAAGTCCCCGTTCAGGCCCCGCCCACCAGTACCCCAGGCCAAATAATTCAATTTAGTGAAATTGAGAGATCTTAAGAGTTAAAATGACAATGCCAAAGTCAAAGTGCAAATCCATGAGAAGCAACACTCAAGTAAACAAATTTCCCACTGAAGAAATCAATCCCATAATGTTAGATTCCAACAAGAACAAACCCGCGGAAAAAGGCCAAGAAAGCCTGACCCAGGATAACGACTTTCAAAATATGATCATTACCATGTTCAATACTATGAAAGAGGAAATCCGGGAGGAATTACATAATCGAATCAATCGCTTTGAAGAGGAACACAACAGACATCTGGAGGAGTTGAGAAAAACAGTGCAAGAAACAAAAAGTGGCATAGAGCAGTTAAAACAAACTCAAGCAGAGTTTAAAACTGAGCTAAAAGACAAGTTATTTTCAACCCAGAACGCCACAGAGAGTCTTATCAACAGAAATAATGAAGCAGAAAACAGAATTTCAGACCTTGAAGATAAAGTGGGAGTACTAACCAGCTCAATGGAAGAGATTGTTAAAGCCAAAAAGATACTTGAGAGAAATATCCAAGAGATATGGGACACCCTGAAGAAGCCTAACATGCGTATTCATGGAATACCGGAGCAAGAATCTCAAAATACCACCCCTGAGGAAATTTTTCAAACGATCATCAAGGAAAACTTTCCTCATCTAAAAAAAGAGAGGCCCATTCATATACAAGAGGCATTCCGCACCCCAAACAGATACGACCAAAATAGAAGCACACCGCGGCAAATAATAGTTAAAACACTCCACATTCAAGATAAAGAACTGGTGCTGAGAGCTTCAAGGGAGAAAAAACAAGTCACTTTTAAAGGCAAACCTATTAAAATAACAAATGACTTCTCAGTCGAAACAGTAAAAGCAAGAAGAGCTTGGAGAGACATACTTCAAGTATTGAATGAGCAAAAATGTCAACCCAGGCTGATTTACCCTGCAAAACTATCAGTCATGATCGAGGGAGAAAGAAAAATTTTCCAGCACAAAGACAACTTTAAGGGATACATGGCCACCAAACCAGGCCTTCAAAAACTGCTAGAAATGATACTCAAGCGTGAAGAAAAAAACAGGCATATCCAGGAGAACAGAAGGCAAATATAACACCATTAAAAGCGAAGCAATATACTTATAAAAGCTACTAAACATAATAAATGTCTGGAATTAACAATAGTTTCTCCATTATAACACTAAATGTTAATGGACTTAATTCACCGATCAAGAGACACAGATTACAAACTTGGATTAAAAATCACAATCCATCAATCTGTTGCCTGCAGGAAACCCATCTCACCACAAAAGATAGGCACGCTCTAAAAATAAAAGGCTGGTCAATAATTCTACAAGCAAATGGAAGCAGAAAACAGGCAGGGGTAGCCATTATGCTATCAGACAAAGTGGATTTCAAACCAAAAAAAATTATAAGAGACACGGATGGATACTACATTTTAGTCACAGGTACAATTCACCAGGAAGATTTCACAATACTGAACATATATGCACCCAATATGGGCCCCTCCACATTCATTAAGAAAACCCTACAGCGTCTAAAGCAAGAAATCAACCCCCAAACGATAATTCTTGGGGACTTCAACACCGCCCTCTCTACATGGGATAGATCAACAGGTCAAAAGCTTAACAGAGACACTTTGGAACTTAATCAAACCCTGAAAGAAATGGACCTCACAGATCTCTATCGAACTTTTCACCCACGCACCAAAGAATACACATTTTTCTCAGCAGCACACGGAACTTTCTCCAAAATAGATCACATATTGGGCCACAAAATGAATCTACACATATACAAGAAAGTTGAAATTCTAACCTGTGCCCTATCAGACCACCACGGCCTAAAGCTGGACATCCACAACACATCAAACAAGAGAAAATACACTAACTCCTGGAAACTTAACACTATGATGCTGAATGAGAACTGGATTCAGGAAGTAATTAAAAAGGAAATTCAAGATTTCCTGAAAGTGAATGATAACGAAAATACAACTTACCAAAATCTCTGGGACACAATGAAAGCTGTTCTAAGGGGTAAGTTCATAGCTCTTAATGCCCACGTCAAAAAAATGGAAACATCAGAAATAAACAACTTAACAATGCAGCTTAAAGCTTTAGAGAAACTAGAGCAATCTGATCCCAAAAGCAGTAGAAGAGAAGAGATTAGCAAAATAAGGGGAGAAATATCTGAAATCGAAACTAAGAAAACGATAGAAAAAAATCAACCAATCAAAAAGCTGGTTCTTTGAAAAAATCAACAAGATTGATACACCCCTAGCTAAACTAACCAAAAGCAAGAGAGAGAAAACCCAAATTAACAAAATTAGAAATGAACATGGAGTTATCACTACTGATACCCAAGAAATCCAGAGAATTATAACATCATATTTCAAAAACTTATACTCTGTGAAGTTTGACAACACAAAAGAGATGGATGAATTTCTAAGTAAACACAACTTACCTAAATTGAATCAAGAAGTTGTGAATTATTTAAATAGTCCTATAGCATATAAGGAAATTGAGGAAGTAATCTCGAATCTTCCCACCAAAAAATGTCCTGGACCAGATGGATTCAGCACAGAGTTCTACCAGACATTTAAGGAGTTAATAACACCAATACTCCTTAAACTGTTCCATCAAATAGCAAAGGAAGGAACACTACCAAATTCCTTCTGTGAAGCTAATATCGTTTTAATCCCAAAACCTAATAAAGATTCACTTAAAAAAGAAAACTATAGGCCGATCTCCCTGATGAACACAGACGCAAAGATTCTCAACAAAGTCTTAGCAAATCGGATTCAAAAACATATTAAAAAGATCATTCATGGGGACCAAGTAGGCTTCATCCCCGGCACACAAGGTTGGTTCAACATACGCAAATCAATAAATGTAATTCATCATGTAAACCAGTCCAAAGTCCAAGACCACATGATACTCTCGATAGATGCAGAAAAAGCTTTTGACAAGATCCAACAGCCTTTTATGATCAAAACGCTAGAGACAGTAGGAATGGAAGGAACCTTTATCAATATAATAAAAGCTGTATACAACAAGCCCACAGCAAGGATTATGCTCAATGGGGAACAATTGGAAGCATTCCCACTTCGATCAGGAACTAGACAAGGCTGTCCACTCTCACCACTTCTATTCAATATTGTACTTGAAGTCTTAGCTGAAGCCATAAGACAAGAAAGGGACATAAGAGGGATTCAAATCGGCAAGGAAGAAATCAAGCTATCCCTATTTGCAGATGACATGATCTTATACCTGAGGGATCCCAAAAACTCCACCAGGAAGCTCCTGGAACTAATTGAGAAGTTCAGCAGGGTGGCAGGATACAAAATAAATGTGCAAAAATCAGAGGCCTTCCTATATGCCCAGAATGAAAGAAGTGAAAAAGCCTTGAGAGAAACCATGCCATTTACTATAACCCCTAAAAAAATGAAATACCTTGGTATAAACCTAACTAAGGAGGTAAAAGACCTTTACAATGAAAACTTTAAAACCCTAAAGAAAGAAATTGCAGAAGACACCAGAAGGTGGAAAGACCTCCCTTGTTCCTGGATTGGCAGAATCAACATTGTAAAAATGACCATCCTACCAAAGGCAATATACAGATTCAATGCTATACCAATCAAAATCCCAAAGCAATTCTTCAAAGAAGTTGACCAAACAATCTCAAAGTTGATATGGAGGCACAAAAAACCCAGGATAGCAAAAACAATCCCGAGTAACAAAAACACAGCTGGAGGTATTACCATACCAAACCTAAGTCTATACTACAAATCCATAGTTATAAAGACAGCCTGGTACTGGCTCCAAAATAGACACACAGATCAATGGATAAGGATTGAAGACCCAGATATAAGCTCACAAAGTTACAGCCATTTGGTCTTTGACAAAGGGGCCCAAAGAATCCAATGGAAAAAGAGCAGCATCTTCAACAAATGGTGCTGGCAAAACTGGATCTCCACATGCAGAAGATTAAAGCTGGACCCGTACTTGTCACCATGTACAAGACTTAATTCCAAATGGATCAAGGACCTTGATATCAGGCCAGAGACTTTAAAAACCATAGTTGAAAGGATAGGGAACTCCCTCGAGCTGATTGGGCTAGGCCAACACTTCCTAAACAGACATCCAATGGCACAGTCACTGCTACCAACTCTCAACAGTTGGGATCTTGTGAAATTAAAGAGCTTCTGTTCAGATAAAGAGATTGTCACACGAGCTCAAAGGCAACCCACAGAATGGGAGAAAATCTTCACTAACCACATATCTGACAGAGCTCTACTGTCCAGAGTGCACAAAGAACTTAGAAAATTAAACTCCAAGGAAAACACTGGCCCAATTAAAAAATGGGCCCTGGAACTTCAAAGAAACTTTACCAGGGATGAAATTAAAATGTCTAACAATTATCTTAAAAAATGCTCCACTTCCTTCGCCATCAGGGAAATGCAAATCAAAACTTCCCTGAGATATCATCTCACCCCGGTCAGGATGGCAAAAATCCACAATACAAAGGACAAATGCTGGAGAGGATGTGGAGAGAGGGGAACTCTCCTACATTGTTGGTGGGAATGCAGGCTCATACAGCCACTCTGGCGAGCCGTCTGGAGATTCTTAAAGAAATTAAAGATTGAAATGCCATATGACCCTGCTATCCCACTTTTGGGAATAACCCCCCATGCAGCAGAGGTTCGCCTCGATAGCACAAGCTCGACCATGTTCATAGCAGCACTGTTTACAATAGCAAAGTCATGGAATCAACCTAAATGTCCAACAGTTGACAAGTGGATAAGGAAACTGTGGTACATCTATACAATGGAGTACTACTCAGCCATCAAAAATGATGAATTACTGGAATTTGCTGGGAAATGGATGTCATTAGAAAGAATTATATTAAGTGAAGTATCCCAGACCCAGAAAATTAAGCGCCGTATGTACTCTCTAATAGGTGGCTCCTAGTACCAAACTCACCCAGCCCACATTGAGACACTCAAAAGTAAACCTATGTAACACAGTAATTGCAAGGATTATAAACAAGAGAGATGGGTTAGGAGGGCCACACCAGAAACAAGGAGAGAGGAGACCATGTTACAGCAGAGAAAATAGGCCTCCATCAAGGTCTGCAAGTAAGTAATGAGAAACCTGGTTAAGTTCACAGACGTTCTTTCCTGATCTCACCAGAAGGGGAGGGCATATAGTCTAGCAGATAAAAAGTAATCATTTTGCAAATGGGTGATGGACCCCTCCCTCAGTGAGGATGGAAGACTCCAGTTTAACAGCTTTTTGTCTCTGGCCAGGGGGTGACATACAGTGCCCAGCAGAATGGAGTGAAGGGAATTGCAGGAGCAGCAAAACTGCAAAAGAACATCAACAAACCACAATCCAGAACTTCAGAGACTCTATATCAATCACATAGAACTAGGACAGCCTAATCTCTCCCCATCCTGGAGCTCAGGGACATTTGCGGAAGAGGGGGCGGTAAGATTGTAAGAGCAAAAGGATGGGAGGAGCAACGATTTGCAAGATTCTCAACAATAGTTGGGGCCAAAGCAATCATAATGGGACTTTGCATGCCCTGCGCAATGTCCAGCGCACTGTTGCCCTCATAAAGTCTAGCATCTGTTAAGGGCACCGAGACCCCTGGAGGCAAGGGATTGACAGCCATAGTAGTGATCTTATGCTTAAGGGGAACAAGAGAAAGGGCTTATGGAAATGCCACTGGGTCCTTATATGTCATCGGAGAGGAGGACCCAGTGGAGAGTTAGGCGTACACAATAAAGGACTCCCTGGGAATTGGGGGGGGAGGCACTGGGAGAAGGGGAGGGGAAGGAGGGGGGAGGGAGGGAACTGGTAAAAAATTTTAAAATGTATAATTAAATTTTTAATAAAAAAAATTCTGAGGGTAAAAAAAAAAAAAAAGAAGGTGGCCAGCAACACAGAGCCTAAGCCTTTTTTTTTTCCCCAAAGGCAACATTTACTAAGACTTTTTGCCAAGGGTAATGTTCACTAAATAACCTCAAACACTAAAATCTTAAGAAGTAGGTAAGTGATTAATGACCTTCTTATCTAACATTAATCCCCATCAAAGTCCTGCAAAGTTAATATCATTATCCTTGTTTGATAGATTAATAATAGAATCTCATAGAGGTTCTGAAATTGCCCCAGGTACCCTGATAATAAGTTCTGGCCCCTTGCTATATATATGTCAGCAAGGTCTCATAGACCTCTCTTGGGAAAAATCAACCTGCCTGAATGTGCCCACAGTGTTCACAGATTCCTAGGTCCTGGTCAGGGACCCTTATTCCTATAAAACAATGTCAGTTCTATATTCCACCTGCATTCATACTGTACACTGTGTGATGAGACTTTAATACATTTATTTTCATTTCATTACTGAATGAATCATGAACAGGCACTATGATTTATCATGTTCTTTTATAACCAGTTATAAGCAGAGTAGGTAGGAGTATTATTCCCATAAGTAAGGAAAAAGCAGCTCAGTCCAACCTTGCAAAGCCCACTGTGAACGGGTGTGACACACCAGCCAGGTCCCGACACAAAGTCAATGTTCTCAAACCCAATGCTGCGCCCTCCTCGGCTCTCAGCCAAGCTGGTGCCTCCTGCGTGCTATAGAATCTCGCTGAGGAAACATCGCCAGGAACTCAGCCTTCCAGTCTGCAGTTAGAGGATAAAAAGTTACATTCAAACGAACTGGTCTCCAAGGTTCCTTCATGTATTCTCTGCCACGCCACCAAACCAGAGGGCCAAACCAGTTACCTCTCACTCTGGATTCCCCATGGAAATGCCTGCCAAGTTGGGGGAGTTCTCAGAATTCATTTTCTGCACTGAATGACACCTCAACACACAGTAGCATGTAGTAATAAATGACTGAGACTCTGAGACTAGATGGGACTGGTTCTTACCACAGGGCTATGATTGATTGGTCACATGACCTGGCAGGAATCTCAGCAGATTGTGTGTATGAAGTAGAAGTGGTGTTGCATGTAGTCTTCCTCCAAGGGTGTCCGTGACTATGACTATCCAGTGTTATTACCTGTATATCACTTAGAATGGTGTCGACTGCATATTAAAATTCAATTAGCATCTGATAGATTGTCCAAGGACTAGATTGCAAGAGAACACAGAAGGGAAACCACAAGACCATAGCTTCCTGGAAAGCGAACGGCACCAAGATGATAAGAGGGAGATCCCTCCAAAGGGCAGTGAACAAGTGCTCTTTGGGTTTGGGCAAAAGGGATTTTTAGGGGGCTTCTTGCAGTCTCCATCTCTGTGACTTATTCATCAAACAACATACTGTGTTTCGGATTCCACTCCATTTATTCAAAGAAACAATTTAGAAGGTTAAATACAATCCTACTTTCACATATTTGGACAGGAAAATAGCATGATAAATTACAGATCTAGATAAACTAATTGAACTTATGTTGTTGACTATGCAAGCTAGAAATACTTGGTAGACACCAAACATTTTTTTTCTTATCTTGTGAAAACCATTATTAAAAATTACTCCCATTCTTAGCCTCTTAAAAAATTCTTTAAACTTTTTTTGCAGGAAAACTTACAAGAATAACATGAACATGAATTTTCATTGTATAAATTATCCCAATCAAATTTTAAATTAACCTTTGACATCTTCATCCTCCCTACTGCTGAATACGGAGCTAATTAATAGCTATTTAAGCATTCCACTTCTGCCCTGGAGGCCAAGGTAAACTTGTCCACAAGGCAAGAATATATTTGCCCAACAGTGACTCTCAATGAAGAGAGAATTCCTTGTTATTACTTAAGAATGTTAGTATAAATCAAAACTATAGCCAAAGACAATTTACCAAAAGTAAAAAGGGGAAAATTCATTATAGCATCTCTTCTAGATTTTTCCCTACTGCTATTTAAGCTTTTCCTGTAAATTTTTTCATGCACACTTTCATAAAAACTTTTCATACTATTTTCCTAAAGTAGCATTAACATAAACCTGCTTCAAGGTGGCCTATAGTTTTACATATATTGTAATACATGCGTATTGAACATTTGATGTAGAGCTGGATGTTTGACTCAGCCAGCTCCGTGGTCATAGTGGTCCTTCATGTTGCTTTTCATCCTTATAAATTTAAACAGAATGGTAATGAGCATTCTGCTGCATTTGTCTTTCTATCTCTGTGCCACTTTCTTAGGTTTCATTTCCAAAGATAGAACTGCAGGTATACGAGTATAAATATTAACATAGTTCTTATGGTACAGTCTCTTACTGTCGGCATGAATTTACTGCTGACAGCATTCTAAGTAAGCAATTAACACGCTAGATCCTGACTTTCTGCCTCGAAGAATTTTCTTATCACTAGATAAAAGAAATGGTATTTCATTGTATTTCATCTTTATATCCCATAATAGTTAGGACATTTCTTTCTCTAACAGTCATTTCATACTTTGCTTTTCTTTTGTGGGCAATCTATTCATTATCTTTATCTGTCCATCCATTCGAGCCCTCATTTTCTTCCTCAATTTGTGTGAGGCAATACCTCTTATTCACATAATTGTTTAATACTAAAGTAAAAAATAATAGAAGAATCCTTGACATTTTGCTGATGTTACATTAAGCTCAATGGTGAAGTCATACTTAATAATAGATGAAAATTAAAATATCTCAGGAATAGCTTGTTACAGAGTTCTGACATTACTTGGGGGACAATTTGAAGGTTTTAGAATACTTTACTTCCATGAAATTTAGTTTTAATTACAGTTATCTTTGAAATTTAAAAGCCCTTTACAAATATAGCAAACCAGCCAATTAAAGATAAATTGTCTTATTCTGTACCTTTCCTGACCTTTTAATGCACTGTTGAAACAATAAGATGAATGCAAATAAACTGGGGATTCTATCACTCTAAAAGTGGTGCTTGTACTTATCTCAAACTATCTGACATTACTTAATATCAATCTAATATTAATTACATCTATTCACTGAAAAGTACTAACTGCCTGATGACATGTTGTTTTTTATAAAATATCCAATTTTATCCTCACAACAACCTTTGAACTAGGTATTAGTTTCACCACTTTACAATGGAAAAATCGTGGGTTCACAAGGGTCAACCAGTCAATCAACTGGTGATGGGGTGGGACATAAAATTATCACAGCAGTATTACATGCTGACTAATGTGATTAAAAGAATTCTAGAAATTTCATATGGTAAAATTTCTAGAATATATATATTCTAAATTCTAGAATATATACACTAGATAAAATATATAAAGAGAGGATATAGATTAGATGATAGGTAGATAGTGTAGATTAGATAGAAAACTTAGATTGAACAGATGGGTAGATAGATGATGTATATTAGATGAATGAATGGATAGACAGAGAGAGAGAGAAGGTACAGATTAAATATATACATAGATACACATAAGTATGGATAAGTCTAGTTGAAAATTTCCCAACAAATACCAGTAGCAAAGGATGAGATGAGGTCACCAGTTGTATTTTCGAAGTTCGGTCTATACAGCTTACTAAAAGTGAAGACATGATTTTTCAAACTAGAAGCTTTAATAGCAGAAATGGCATTGCTATAAATATTATAAAGTCTCAAATTAAATACTGCTTCCTTTTGACATGTTTTATATACAGAGCATTAAGCTGATCCAGATAAGTTATATGTCCTAGAAACTCATCCAATTGCTGCAACTTCTAATTATTTTCAGAGAAAATAGAACCCACCTCCCATATGACAGGAGAGGCAAAGAGTGAAAGATGCCAGACCAATGCTGGGGAGATGCATCACCCCCAGGAATCTCTAGGAAAATATCCCCAGTATCCAATACATTTAGTGCTTTCTGAATCTAGTGTCTTCACTGATTTGTCTGGACTGAATTCATGCCAAGGAGACCCTCTCCTGTGCTTTTCTAACCAGTAACAAATAAACTCTTGCAATAAGGGTTCACAAGCTCGGGGCAGCATACAGCCCACCGTGGAGAATGCAAAGCCATTGCAGAGATATAACCCTGACTTTTGGGGGCTCTGTGATTTCAAGAGTGAAAGTGTATGTGTGTGTTTCTACATGTTTAGACTTGACAGTCACGTGAGTAGGTCAAGAGTGATAAGCAAATTACAGGATACACAAGGCAACCCAAGATAAATTGTTTAAGCCAGATTCTTAGGCACATGAGGTTCAAAGGAAGGCGAAATAGTGTCTGAATGGAGGAATTGGAAAGGCCCTGAGAGAACATGCTTTTGCAGGTACAATGAAGAGTGGCCAATAATTTACAAAGCAGGGAATGTACTAGTCAGATTTACGTTTCAACAACTAACCAGAGCAGCTAACTGACAGGGAGAAAACGGTTTCTTTAGCTCCTATTTTGGAGGCAAGGGGAATCATGCATGAGGACCACGTACATCATGGAAGAAACCATGTCAGAATAAGCAATCCCATCTTCAACCCATGAAGAGACACTGAAATGCAGCTTCCCACCCCCTCCCAGGTGCACCCTCATGATGTCAGGATCCCCCCCATAACCCCCTTCTTAAAGATCCATAGCAGCCGCCAATAGTACTGCCATGGGCACCAAGCCTTAGAGGACAGTCACCATCCAAAACACATACAATGGGAGACAAGAAGGGATTTCAATGAAAACAACTAGCAGGAGTTAAGCAGAGAGACAGCTCACAGACAGCTGGGCTGAGGAAGCACAGGATTCACGGAGGAGCATTGTGAGAACAAAGGCTAACTAGAGAGGGAAGTGTGAAGACATGGGTGATCTTTGTTCTAAGAAGTCAGCTTCTGAGCTTTAATTGAGAGAGGGACATTTTGGCCTGAGGGAGCAGGAAGACATGTCTTCCACCTAAAGCAATCTCAACATTGTGGTTACTTTACACACACACACACACAACCAACTAAAACCTTAGCTTCCCCGGTGGTGGAATCTGGGAAGCAGAACCTGCCTAGCCCACAGAATTCAGAGGTAAATGGCTGCAGAGGTCCCTCTGGTGTGACACTCCCACAGGGACGACAGGCGCTAGCCCGGGTCAGTCCCTTGCCAGATACGAGCCCCTCAAGAGCATGAAGTAAACTCAGCCTGCCCGTCAGCCGCTCCTTCCACCTGCCCTATGCACCATCAGGCAGCAGCCGCCAGCTTGCGAGGCCCCGGAGAGAAGCTGTCACAACCACTTCTCTTTTTCCTCCGTTCCATTTTTGTAAACTCTTGTGATTCTTCTACCTACTACATGCTCACTGCACCTTTTACTTCACTATAACTTTTAAAATATGTTTATGGTAGTCGTCTAATTGTGCATTTCTTCCCCCATGTAGGAAGATTTTTTTTTCTTTTCTTTCTGTTGCTTCTTTATCCCTTTTTTGTACATGTTCCTTTCATACATCCTATGTTTACATATATTGACTTTACTACAGGGTTTTTTGGTATTTTTTATATTATTATTCCAACATTTATCTAATTGTGTTTTGTAACATTTTCATTATTGGAATTTTTCTCTTTTAGCTTTCTCTAAATTTTTCTTCTTCTTCTCCTCCACAGCATTCTTCTCTACTCTCCCTCTGCCTTGACTTCTTCCTTTATCTTGTTCATTTCCTGTCCTCACACTTACTCTAATTGTTTTCAACTGCTTGACACATGCATCGTGGAGGAAGGGGCAGAAAGAGTGTAAGAGCCAGAAGATGGCATTCTGTGAGGCATGTGCAATGCAAATCAAAACATGGTCTGGCAGCCGCAGCCATGGAGACCCGGACTGGGCTACACAGGGCTGTGCCTATCAACATCCAGTGTCGATCAGCGAGAATCTCACAGGGTCCTGCCCTCCTGCCAAACCATTGGTTACTGATGCATTCTAAGGAGGGGCAATTGGTGTTTTCTGGACACGACAAGGCAGTGTCCACCCAATGAACTCACCACAGCTGTTTTTACCTGCACACAAACCTGTGAGCATTCAACAGGGATCAGGGAAAACCTCCTGGGACCCCACCCCTGTCAGTGAATATGGATGGATAATACTGGTTGAGGGAAGGGAGCTACTTGTTTTAACATTATAGCCACTGATAGATCGCTCCAAGGGCCAGGCACATGGTAATGCAGGCGGCCCTTCTGAAATTCAGTGGGTCAAACACACAAGAAATGAAGAGTGGAGGAAGATTTGGAAAAAAGAAAGTTGTGAGTAGGAAATGGAGAAAGGATGAGATAAGGTAATTAATTTGCGGTGAATACAAAAAATTAATTGTATACATGAACAAAGAGTCAAAGAACTAAAAGAAAATATGGGACACATACAAGAAGGAATTTTATACAAGCATAAAGAAAGTGAAATCATAGTATTTTCAGGAAAAATGAATACAACTGAAGAATTGTGTTTGCTTTTTATTAAATTTTAATTATTATTAACAAATAAATAATAATCCAGGCTCAAAAGACAAATGTTAGACAAATGACACGTTTTCCTTTATATGCAGAACTTAGACTTTAAAAGTCTGTGTGAGTCAAAAAGATGCTCCAGGGACTGGGAGGGGGTAAGAGGGAGGCATTGGGAGAAGGGGAGGGATGGGGGTGAAAGGAAGGGGAAAAGGGGGGAGGGTGAAAGGGGGACTGGGAGGGATGAAGGGAGGAGGGGACCAGGGTACCTATTAAGTATGATTGGGGAAAAGTAAATATAATTTTAAAAAGTGAGTGTGAGAGACAGACAGCAAGGGGGAGGGGCTGAAAACCTAGAAAGGGCATATGACTAGAAAGGAAGAGATCTTAAGGGAGATGGGAAGGAAGAGAGTAATGTCTGGAGACGGAGTAATGGGGGAGGAAAACAATTGAGAACAAATTTACCATGACACACCACGTATGGACATGCCATGATTAAACTTTTACTCTGTAAGTTAACCTAGAACGACTGAAATTTTTTCAAAATTTTTTATGAAAACCATTTTACGGGGCTAGAGAGGTAGTTCAGGGGTTAAGCCTCTGCCTTGCAGGGCAGAAGGTCCGGAGTTCAGATATAAATGCCGGGCGGAAGCAGGGGCGGCCTGAGTTTCTGGTCCTGGTAGGGCGGAGCCTGTGAATCCCGGGGGCAGAGTAAACAAGAAGGAGGTGGAGGGTCCATGGGGGTTCCCGAATTCGTCCATGGTTCTATACATGCACACACATATATACACACATGCACTCGCACATTGAATAAAATAATAAAATAATTTTTAAAAAATTTAAAAAAAAACATTTTACATAGTTCATACTGCTTAAGAATATCTAACTCCAGTAGTCAGGAGGAAGCTTTGTATTCGCCATAGAATGAGTTATTTTCAGCCAACCTAAGAATATATATAAAGTTTTAAATACAGGCATTGGTCAGCTAATGATAATAAATTTTATAGTTCTTTTCAAATTTGCCACATTTGTCAAATCCCACTAGTTATAAAAGGTAACTTTGTACCTTTTATTCTGTGTAGAGAGTGGCCATCATGAAAGTAGCCTCTTCACAGGATGATTCATTACACTGTGTGTGCATGTGTATTTGTGTGTGTGCGTGTGCTGCACATGGGTGTGCATAACTGTGTGCGCACACATCAGGTCCAGAGGAGGACACCAGGTGTCCTAGTCTCTCACTCTCTGCCTTGTTCCTCTAAAACAGTTTCTCTCTCCGAATCAAGAACTCACCATTTTTTGCCCAAGCCAGTAGGCCAGCGAGTTCGGCAAGAATCCTTCCTCTCCCCTTGGTGCGAGGGTTTGAACGCACAGCCACACAAGCCCTTCAACACGAGAGCTGGTGTCTGAACTCAAGTCCCACGTTTGTGCAGCAAGCCCTCGGACACGCCGAAGCATCTCTCCAGGTCCTCAGCAAATTTTCTCATATATGTTTCCTTTGGTTGATCTAAGTATAAGGTTTACATTTTAAGCATAAGATGACGGTGCTGACAGGGGTCACTGCTCCGTTGAATTTGCTCTCTCCTGATGCTCCGAGTCACTGGCATCTTCGGGACACGAAACGGCCTTCTTACATTAAATGGATCCAATTTTCGTGAAAGCAAGTCCGGGAGCTATGGGGCCGGTGGCCCCCAGGGAATGGGAAGTCACACTATTCCGGCTGTGAAGAAAGCAGAAAGGGCTACAAAATGAAAGAAACTTTAAAAGTACAATCATGGGCTGGAGGTAGATGGCTGAGGTCTCACAAGCAGAAAGCCCTGAGTTTGGAACTCATGTACCACATTAAAAAAACAAACAAACAAAAAAACCCATCCCTGCCAGACGAAAACAGTAGGGGTCCACACTTCCAGCCCTGGTGGGCAGAACCTGGGAAATCCCAGAGCAAAGCAAAAAGGGGGTAAAAGCATTCCAGGATGATTCCCTAAGTCATGCTTGGGCCTCCACAGGGACCACAGTGCCTTCTGATGAACCCTCGTGCGCACACACACACACACACACACACATGTACACATGCATGCACACACACACACACGCACACACGAAATAAAGATAAAAATATAAAATACTCTTACTAAACTTTGATTTGTGTCCTTAGACACAAAGCATGTACCACCAGCTCACAGTGATTTCAAAATCGCTAGGAATGGTTTTTGACTGTAATGACCAAAAAAAAAAAAAAAAGTTACTTTTTAGCACCTCGGAGCTAGAATCATCAATAATTGGCATTCTAATTTGAAAGCCACCAGGACTGTTTATTTAAATGATGGTTGATCAATTTCCTGTCAGGTCTAGTTTGCTTCCCTGTCCTTCACCCACACTGCTTCTTAGTTCCCGCCCCAAATGTGAGACTACCTTGTAGCACCAAAGAAAAATTTCTCAAAAGTTGGTTTTTGGTTTAGCTAGTGATTTTGTGTGTGTGTGTGTGTGTGTGTGTGTATGTTTGTGTGTGCCAATTCCTGTCCTCTCCCACATTCCTGTAGGATATTTGGCTCCTGTAGGTTTCGTTCACTTTCAGACTACCACCTGTGCTGTGCACTGGCTACTTCCTCCTCACCAGCCATTGTGGCTATCCCTCAGTTCTGTCATAACTCGTCTGGTTGGGGAGACGATGCAGGGGTTAAATAAAGCCTTTGCCTCACAAGCAAAAGGATCTGAGTTCAGATCCCCAGATCCCAGATAAAAACGCTGGACAGATATGACGCTGGCCTGTAATCCCATCAGAGTCTGGGAAACCCCCGAGCGAAGCAATGAAGACAGAGTCAGCCAGGATGACTCCCAGCGTCACTCTTGGGCCTCACAGGCACACCAAGTGCCCGCTTCTGTGCATGCTTCTATGTGTGTGTGTGTGGTGTGTGGTGTGTGTATCTTGTATCTAACCCTTATGCTTGATCGTACTATTCTTTGAGCCTTTCCCCATAGGGGGGGGTAGGACCAGTTCTTCCCTCCCCCCTTCTCCTCCCCCGAACCCCCTGCTCCCCTTCCCTCCATCCCCATCTCCCAGTGCCTCCTCCCAATTCCCAGAGAGTCCTTTGTAGTTATGCCTAACCTCTCTCTTGGTCCTCCTCTTATGACATACAAAGACCCAGTGGCATTTCTCTGAACCTTTTTCATGTTCCCCTTAAGCATAGGAACATACTGTGGCTGTCAATCCTTGCCTCCAAGGATCTGGTGCTTTAGCCGATGCTAGATCAACTTTCTCATATTGTCCATTCTTAAAAACTGAATCTGAAGCCAGCAATCCAGCACTTGGAGGTTAAGGCACAAGAATTGTAAGCTCAGTCAGCTGGGTCATAAAATAAGTCCTGTCGCTAAAAATGCAAAAGAGAGAGAGAGAGAGAGTGAGAAGTTTAATTACAGTGATAGACACTGGAGAGTATTATGACAATTGAAATAAACCAGTGCAAGCAGAAAAATATTATGTGATGTCACATGTAGAATCTAAAAAAAGTTAGGTTCAGAGAAACAGAATGAAATAGTGGTTACCAAGGAAAGAGGAGATGAAAATGGGGAAATACAGGTCAGAGGACAAAAAATTGCAGTTACACAGAATGAGTGAGTCTAGAGCTCTAATTTATAACAAGAGGACTGATTAACACTGAACTGTAAAAGAGAAATCTACAACAAGACTGTATTTTAGAACTTTTAAATGTATGTAAAAGGTTTCTTACTTTTTTCCCTATTTTTCTGCCTTGCCTTTCCCCATCCCTCCTTCTTTCAGTCTCAAACCAGTTCCTCAAAAACCATTGTTTCTAGCCTGCATGCCATTTATATTGTCTTAAACTTCTCCTCCCTTTCCGCTGTCTCCTTGATTAACTTAGGTAGCTATAATTTAATATGGGTAAATTTATTTATTTGATAATGATAATTTCACTATTGACATCCAAATATAATTTAGTACAATTCAAATTAGACAATCAAATATTTTTAAAGTTGGTCATGGTGGTTACTCCCATCTGTAATTTGCATCTGTAATCCCAGTACTCAAGGGAAGGTACAAACAAGAGACTGTGGCTCGGGCCAATATAGGCTACTAGTGAAATGAAATCTCTGGTCTCCAAAAGCAATATTTTAATGAAAATGCTGAAGACCAACATGGTGGATAAAAACTCAAGGTCAGCCTACACATCCTTCTTGAAGTCTCAAGGGGTTTACTGGGAATTTATAGATTCATTTCTGTGCTTTGAGAGAATTTGAGAAGCTGTAAATAGGTGTGATTCAAAATGGGATGGTTGGAGGTTCAGCTGGTGAATACAATTGCTACGCAAGCCCACGACCTGGGTGCTATACCCTGAACCCACTGGTAGAAGAATTGACCCAACTCTGAAGGCTTTTTCCTCTGACTGCCATACATAACAGGTACATACACACACAACACACCACAACACACACACACACACACACAACAACCACACGGGCACACACGTGCACACACAGAACCCATACACACACATAAACAGAAAATATTTTATTTTTTTAAGTAAAGTCAGAGAAACTTAGAGAATTCTCTAGTCAATGAATTTGTCTACAGAGAGCAAAACAGATGACAAAGTTTGGAGAATGCTCCAAACATTTAATATGTGTTACATTACAAATGTGTGTATGTACTAGACACTCCTGGTTTGACTTATTTCTTTGAGCCTTTCCCCATACA